>CM060950.1:225064027-225244027 GCA_030765055.1 Mantis religiosa
ATCCCGGTATCGGAACCACTGCCTCTAGAGTCCAACCCAATCCGAACAGGGAGGGGCTCGAATGTCCGGTCCGAACACCCACTGGACACTCCCATCTCCTCCATCCCTCTCTGGTTCTAGCCTACTATAGATTTACAGTGGAATACCCTCCTTTTCTATGTATCTCTAGCTTGCCGTAGGGGAGGGCATCCGTTCCCCTCAGCTGTCTTGGTGCGGACCCCTAGCACTCGTGGTACTTCTGACGTTGTTAGAAGTTCATGGGTCGAACATTCCTGCTCCTTCTGTAGGCAAAATTTTCGTTTGGGTAGGCTTCGGTGTGGTAGTGGTTCCCGAAACCAATGGGTATCGGGAACGTCTAGCTGGTTTAGCCATCAGCGGGGTTGAGGGATGCCTCAAGGTTCCTGGGTACTAGCTGGTAGCACGGTATGCTAGATCACTGGTGGCCCAATGGGGAGGGGACCTGGCTTATTAGTCTTTCCATACTGGAAAAAGCCCCAGAGTGAGTCGGGCGCCCCTTTTGGGGACTGCTTTCTCAACTCCCAGGTAAAAGAGGGAGACGTTTTATGTCCACGTAGATTCCTCGCCCCTACATGACATGACATGTGCCTCTAGATGTATCTACTGCAGACCAATAATAATCAGTGCATCTCAGAACAACTGGTAGTGAGGCTGTATGTTGTGTCTTTGGGACCAACATTTTTGGGCAATTTGTGGCTGTTGGTTTCGCACGTGGGACCATTCGGCCACGAATTGAGAGCAAGTGGTGGGAAGAGGAAATAAGCATCGGACGTCTGTCGGTTTGGGTGACAGATGGTTAGACCTACTGATTCAAGGTGGCAGGTTCAAATCCGTCCAGAACTTGGGATCTGGGGCCTACTTAAATGCACAAGCCCATACCAATTGATTTATTGACTTCTGCGGGACAAAATTCCGGCACATCGGTAGTATTGATATAATCTTGGCAACTGACAGCGGAATTAACAAACAAATAGTTTAAATATTTATCGAAGTACAAACATGCACATACTATCTCCGAGTTGCATTTACTGAGACTGTTTTCATCGTGCTACTATACATTCAGTTTGCCTGTCGCACCTCTCGGATCGTTAGCCGTGATGACGATTGGGATTGTCAACAAAACAGTGTCGCCATTCTCCAAGTGCACTCATAACGTGACCGACTATTGTTTACCTGTAGTTACGACTCCGGTCTCATGGTCATTGTTGACTGTTGCTAGCGCTTGTTCCTGGGTCGATTCTGATGATTGTATGTCTGTCTTAGTAAGGTCGGACGAAGATCGCAGTTTGTGAATGGAAAGTACTTCCCCAACATTTTTCTATGAATTTCTACCAGTAATCTAGTTAAATATAGGCTTGTTTATCTTCCTGCACAAACGAAACTAATCACGTTCGCCGGAACTCAATGTTAATCGTTGATACTAGAGTTATTGACTTCTAAGATTAATTTTATAAAAAATGTTAATATATATTATCAATTGCAATAAATAAATAGTACCATATATTAAATTCAATATATAATGTAGGAAGCACAATTTAAAATCTTGCCGGATAAGCCAGTTATGTATTTAAGAAAAATCATTGAAGACGACATTTTCGAAGCCCCAGATTGGGACGGAATGTGTAGCAGGATTATAGAACTGATGGGATGATGGTGTTCTCGAAGTCTGCGGCGATCATGTGGAGCGGGATTATTCTCACCTGATCTCGTCCCGCATTCTGACTGGGGTCGTGGTGCTGCCCTCCTGGGTGGTGATAATGAAGCCACAAGTTCCAGATTCCTCTCGATCTGAATTTTTGGTTCGGATCTAGCACTCTGATGTATCGATGTATATAAAACTTCCGGATCTGCTTCAGTCGTTACATGAGAACCCTTTTCTCAAACGTGATCGCAAGCGAAAGAATCATTTAAATGAACACAGAAATAAGTTAATTTTGTTTAATTGATAAAAATCCAAACTTGTAATTTAATTGTGATACTTTATGCCATTATATACAACACTTTACATAAGAATAATATTTCTTCTATACAATTTTCTTAAAATCAGTTTTAATTATGTTTAATATTTTAGTTCGTTCACTCCGATTTTCCACAATCCAAAATACATCTGTTCTCTTCGACGTTACGCAGTCGAAAGACGCTTTCTTTCCTAGCTGTTTTACCAGAGTTATTGATTTTTCGTCTCACTACCAATCAAACTTAATTTTCACTGGTCCACGTTACACCTATTACATAACCTCATTTTTAAAACTAGTAATTATAAAACACTCACATCGCTCCATTTACATGTTGGGTCATCTCATGACCTACTGAAGTTTAACAATTTCCTTTTATATTCATTTTAACATGTCCATATTATTTCTTAAAACACATTTTGAACATTTTTTAATTCTCGTGGCCTGAACCAAAACAACCGTTACAGGTCAATGCAGCTACGGTAATTAGGAATTCCGAGAAATCAAGTCACCAAGATCAAATTTCGAATGATTTAGAAATTATTAGTTGTAAATGCAAATAGGCAAAGTTCTGAAAGTTAGAAAGGGAATGCAGTTCTCATAATTTAGCAAGTCAGAAAGTAACAGCAGCTTTCAGATGCGAAAAGGAGGTTTAACACTGGCAACATATAAATAGCGACGCAGTCAGCATTAAGATCGATTATTGACCTAAAGACCTCGCTTGGTTCAAATCCCGGCTATGACATTGACTTTTTCAGTCTGGCTCTACTCATCCAAACCTTAGCTTACACACAGCTAGTATAGAAAAAATGATTATTTCCATCGTTACCTAAAATGAAACACAATGATTTAGCTATGAAGCCTGGGACTTAAGTACTTACAGCATAGTAAGTGGTCACAAAAGGTAGAACCCCTAGTGGTACACCGGGAAACAATTATTTTATGCTGTAAAATTATTGATACCTCAGACGGTATCAAATATAATACTTCAATAGTTAACAGTAAATCCTCTTTGCCGTCAGTTGCTGAAAATACATGTACATAATTTAGGCGGTTGCTCTAAACCACTGAGCTAATATGGCCAACGTGCCGACATGACATTCAATTCTCCAACATACTCGTATGTTTCCCGGTTGCGAGTTGAGGGTATAGAATTAGTTTATGAATCCTATTACCCTAACTGTTAACTCGCAACTCGCTTCAAATGGCTTAGTTATTAACCTCACATCCAGTCCATAGTTAACCACTATAGCAGATCCATTATTTAAAACCTTCAAATATATTCTCTGACGGTGTGATAATTTATGCTTCTTGTCGGTTCGAAAGGCCTCTATTGTATTTTCCGCGTCTTAGTTACTCGATTTTTACCCTCAGAACTTCGCGAGCAATTGTCTCATTTTCCGTATACTGAAGTCCAACTTCGCACTTTCCTTCACTTGTTTATGCTTATAGCTATCTCTATGACGTATTTACACAAGATATACATGATTGGCTACTTTCTAGCGCCTTACCCTGATGTCATATTTTTCTGTGTTCACTGCGTGATTTTCTCTCGATTGTTTCGTTGTGTTCCTGTCTCAGGAGCAAAGCTATTACTTAATGCTTCTCAAGGACAAGGCAGTCGCATTTCGTTCCCAGAGCATCTTCCGATAATAATTGAAGTTCCCAAGAATTGAACATGGCCGACGTTACACTAAGTCAACCTTACAATGAGTACTAATACCAGCTTACAAGGCAGTCCAGGTAGGCTTCTTATTTAACTAATTCTATTTAAATGGACCATTTTAGCAGCCGTGTAATTTAAAATGGATGATATACTCATTTACGAGGGGCACTATTTATATTTTGAGCGTAATAATTACAACAAAGTAATTTCTGTTTGAAAACTGCTTTATAGTTTCCCAAAATATTCTTCTTTATGATCAATACACTTTTGCATCCGTTTGAACCATTTGTCAAAGCATTTATTCCAGAAAACACCTCCAAAACATGGTTTTTGAAGGCATCAACGACTTCTTCTGCCGACGAAAATCGCTGTTCACGCAATTTATTCTGGATGTTCGGGAACCAAAAGAAGTCATTGGGTGCCAAATCAGGACTGTATGAAGCATGGCCCATCAATCCGACTTTTTTTGAGACTTCAAATACTCTGTTGTTAGACGAGATGTGTGTACGCTCGCATTGTCTTGATGAAGAACGATCCTATGGTTCCTATTGGTATTCCTTACTTCACCGAAGACTTCCGGCAAACAAATGGTTGTGTACCATTAGGCATTGACCGTTTTACGTTCCTGTAAAGGCACTGTTCACTGAAAAAGCACTCGACTATTTGCTTCTAAGTATTTCGAGTGCGAACAACTTTTGTTGGATTTGCTTAATCTTGAAGCACCCATACAGTTAGTTAAGTGCAGAGGTTCTACTCCCATTAGTCCTGGACCCGTAGGATCAAGGACCCGGGCCTCCTTCTACCCGGGAGCGATGGATACTCCGGGGGTTTGTCCATAGGGCAATACCTTGAGTCTAAAAGCCCCCGCTGAGCACAACGTCAAGACGGGATAGAAGTGGATACGCCACTTACGCGCGTCAAACCCGCAGGGAAGATTACCGAATACCTCGGTGGGGCCGCCTGGTGATCTAGCACACCTTCTACTAGCTCTGCAGCCTAGTACCCGGGACTTATGAGGCAACCCTCTAACCTCTCCGGTTAGCCTGTCCGGAGGTACCCAATTCCACGTGGGTGTCGGGAACACACTGCCCCCTCGAGTCCAACCCAATCGGAACAACTCTCCGACGGGAGAGGCTCGGCAGTTCGGCCCGAGGTTCCTCTAGTAACGTCAGATGTCAACTGCTGTTTACGTTCCGGCTCAAACGCATAGATTCACGATTCGTCTCCTGTTACTATCTTATATACGTCTTTTGAAGCACTGCCATTGCATTTCTTGAGAATTTTTGTACACCAATCGACACGAGCATCTTTTTCAGATTGTGTCAAATTATGTGGCATCCAACGAGAGCAAACCTTTTTCACTGCTAAACAATCATGCAATATTTTATATATGTTTATTGCACTAATACCTAGGGTTGCCTCAGTCTCACATTATGTGGCATGACGATCTTACATTATTAGTTTTTGCATAGCATCAATGTTTTCAGCCACAACAACTGATTTTGAATGATCTTCACGAACTTCATCATTGAGCGAACGGCAGCCATGATTAAACTCGTTATACCAACGTTTTACAGTGACAAAGGATGGAGCTTCGTCGCCAAATGTGGAAGTTAGTTGACGATGCTCTCTTGTCTTGATAATCCTCGTCGAAAGTCGTAATAAATCATTGCACGAACATTTTCATGAGTTAATTCTATGTTTTTGCTGAGGCACAATCTTTAAGTTTCTCCGCAGTATTTCAAAGGCTCAATGGTTCATTAGAAATGATCAACTCCATCAGGAACTTGGTATTCTTCCCATACATCTGTACTTCAAATTGTTATCAAATACATTCTTCGTTAGATTATCCGAAGTACCAGGTGCTCCTATGACATTGGACGACGAAACTTCGAAAGGACCAGATTGAAAAGAAAACTACCTCAAGACATCCTACTCACTGATTCAGAAGATAGCGACTTTTCTCACTAACTCAAAGTATATCCTCCATTTTTTTCATAACACCACTGATCATAATCTAGCCTCACATACCTAACCTCTCTTTTCAATTGTTATCCATCTTATTTAATGTTATTGTATGTGTTAGTTATCCTGTTATATACTTTGTCTTTTATTATCTTTTATTTAAATGTGTTCTTAATTGTTTTCTGTTTATATTATACATTTATCACCTTTTGTTTATGTTAGAGGACAGTAATTCCTCAGTTGTTAATTTGTATGCAATACTTATGTAATTTATCAATGGCTTGTATAGCAATACTGCTCATCAGCCAAATAATACACTGAAAAAAAACAATCTTTAAGTTAATGTAAACAAAACAAATTACACTCTATTGACAAAATCTCTGAAGTAGATTATGGTCAACAATGTCAAACTTTCCATTGGAAACTTCAGATGGTACCTAAAACATTCAGGGTTGCCAAGGCTGAAAATATATGTAAATAGTGCCCATCATATACAGTTAAAATTAGGCAAGTAGCATTATAAAATATCACTTAACAGATTATTGAGTTTACGTCGTCCAACTCATATCGAAAGATGAATGAAATGGGTGAAATGATGCTCAAAGAGTCAGGTCCATAGAGGTTAAACTTACCTGACTTTCGTCTTTCAGGACAGGGAAAACGCTGGAAAAAACCTTATTCAGATAACTCACCCTAGCGGAGATTCGAACTCGGAACCTCTTGATCGCAAGAGACACACTAACAACACGCTATAGAGGCGGGCAAAACCTAAATCATAACAACGGTGACCAGAACTAGAACGACAAAGCTAAAATACAAATGGTGTACTGTAAGCGTTCACAACTAAGCCTTTTCAGATCCCGGGAACTGTAAAGAAGTGTAGGTCAAAATTTGACTTTATCATTCTTGATTCCTAGCGCAGCTTATTAGATCCATATTATGCACATTAACTCTCCACTGTCAATGTTATTATGAATTCAAGGAGACTGTTACTAAAAATATCCGCTAGAGAACACTAGTTTCAGGAAACTGGAAGATTTTCTAGCGTAAGTGCATCCTAACTTTAGATCATTGATCCTCAAAGACAACAGCAAGAACTACAATGCTAAACTTTAACAAAGAGCAACAACAACATTTAATGAACGCTT
Organism: Mantis religiosa; assembly: GCA_030765055.1. Lineage (NCBI taxonomy): Eukaryota > Metazoa > Arthropoda > Insecta > Mantodea > Mantidae > Mantis > Mantis religiosa. The sequence continues at coordinate 225,070,780 of CM060950.1, forward strand.
GGTACAACATCAGAAACAGTAATCTATATGCATTTACATAATATTTGTTCCATCGAATTTTGATGTTGGCTAACCTGCATTATGTTCCCTGAATTAGAAGTACATCTGATACAGATGTTAATATGTCAAGTGCCAAAACGACGTTAAGTTTATTCATTTAGGATTCATATTGATATGTTTAAAATGATGAGAGTTTTGTTTTGAATTAGTATAAGTTATAGGTGATCATGACCGAATAAAGTAGGTCACAAACAGGTGAAGATGAAAGTTAACATACAATCGAGATAAATGGTAAATGTGATAAATTAAATAGAAAGATGCAATTATAAAATAAAATTTCTTTTAGGACTTTATATTTGGAATATCAGAAAATTATGTTCGACGTCTGTTCAATAAAGAATGATAACATTTTTTTGACAACGTATATTTACTCATGCTCATAATTTTAATGGTCCTTCTCAAAATAGTCTCCCCTGAATTCGATGCACTTGTCCCAGCATTTCTTCCAGTCTTCAAAAACATGCTGGAAACCATTTTTGAGAGATCCTTCAAAATCGCCTCCGCAGCCTTCACCGCTGCTTCTGATGATTGATAATGCCTCACACGAAGGCGCTTCTTCAAGTTAGGGAATAGAAAAAAGTCACCTGGGGCTAAATCCAGAGGGATGCACTTCACGTTTATTTTTGCAAGATATTCAGTAACAACATGGACAATATGCGGCCGCGCATTATCGTGGTGCAGCATCCAGCCTGCTGCATAGAAATCTGGTCTTTTGCGCCTGATATGGACTTGCAATGTTTTCAGGACATCCCTGTAGTATTGTCCAGTTACTGATGTGTGTGCAGGTAAAATATGCTGATAAACCATTCCATGTATATCATAGAATGAGATGACCATCACTTTCCCAGCAGAAGCAACCACTTTTGCTTATCTGGGAGTTGGTGATGAAGGAGATTGCCACACTGAGCTTTGCTGTTTACTCTCAGGATCAAAATGATGTAGCCAAGTTTCATCAGCAGTGATTACGTTTGAAAGAAACTCCGGATCTTCCTCTAACACCAACTTTAACTGCATGTTACCTCCATTGCAGCGGTAGGCGGTATGAACATGTCTGAACTTGCCTGGTTCTCACGGGCGGGAACCAGGAGTACCAACAATGAAACTACTATGGCGTGTTTGTTTCACATTAAGCTAACAGAATGTAATAAGATTGAATTTTAGTGCTAAAAATTATGACCGTAAAAAATTATGATCATATTTTATTGAACAGCCCCCGTAATTCAAAATTAATGTATTGGCCACAGGGAAAAGTGATGTAGACTAGAATATTTAGTTACCATGGTGATAAGGTAAAAGTCAATAAGTGCAGAGGACAAGATAGCGTCTTTTGCATCGTGATTTTAAAGTGAACGGACGTGTGTGTAGAAGTGCTGCATATCTGCAAAGGTCTGGTTTATAATCAGAGAAGTTGTATTAATCATTTATGTAAGGGAAAAATTCAAATCAAGTTAAATTCAGATATAAATTAAAGAGAATTTTTTCAACGTCTTTACTTCCCTAACATTAAGTTCCAAAATCCAAGTATCCGATACTACGACCGAGATAAGATCTCATGCAAACCGGAGCTACAAATAATTTCACAACGTGGTGCATCATAACATCTGCAACATCTCATCAGCACCAAATGGAATCCCGCTACAAATGATCGCCGCAACTCGGGGCTTCGAGGTAGTCAATGTATCGCATATCATCGTCGTCTATGGAATTCTGGTTACACATCATTGGTCAGAAACAACTCAAATCCCAACGCAAAAACGACTTTACACTTTGGAATCTTTCATCTTCTGGGACTATAAAACAAAATAAAGGAAATTTTTGGGGATAAACCGTGATGATTGGATGAATTTCAACGTTTGCTTTGTCGGCTTGCAAGTATGAGGGCTCTTCAATAAAGAATGATCACAATTTTTTTTTTGACAACGTACCTTTACTCATGCTCATAATGTTGATGGTTCTTCTCAAAATAGTCTCCCCTGAATGCGATGCACTTGTCCCAGCGTATCTGCCAGTCTTCAAAGACATGCTGGAAACCAGTTTTGAGAGATCCTTCAAAATCGCCTCCGCAGCCTTCACCACTGTTTCTGATGCTGGATAATGCCTTCCACGAAGGCATTTATTCAAGTTAGGGAATAGAAAAAAGTCACATGGGGCTAAATCCGGACTATAGGGAGGGTGAGGGATGCACTTCCCGTTGATTTTTGCAAGATGTCCAGCAACAACATTGGCAATATGCAGCCGCGCATTATCGTGGTGCAGCATCCAGCCTGCTTCACTGAAATGTGGTCTTTTGTGCCTGATATGGACTTGAAATGTTTTCAGGACGTCCCTGTAATATTGTGCATTTACTGGTGTGTGTGCAGGTACAACATGCTGATAAACCATTCCATGTTTATCAAAGAATGAGATGACCATCACTTTCCAAGCAGAAGCAACCAATTTTGATTTTTAGGGGGTTGGTGATGAAGGAGATTTCCACACTGAGCTTTGCTGTTTGCTTTCAGGATCAAAATGATGTAGACAAGTTTCATCAGCAGTAATTACGTTTGAAAGAAACTCCGGATCTTCCTCTAACATCATCTTTAACTGCATTCAGACCTGCATAAGAATGTCCTTTTGTCCGGGAATCAACAGTCTGGGAACCCATCGCGCACAAACACGTCACATGTGTAATCTTTCTGTCACCAACGTGTGGGTGGCGCCCAAAGAAATGTTCAGTATTTCAGAAAGTGTGCTTAAGGTAATTCGTCGATCCTCTCTCACAATGGCGGCTGCAATGTTGGTATTTTCTTCTGTAAGAGCGGTAACTGGAGCACCGCGTCCACCTTCCTTTGAAATTGATTGTCTCCCCTCTTTCAACATTTTAAACCACCTTCGAGCTGTGCTGTAGGGAAGAACAGACTCTCCGTAGGCCTCCTGTAACATTGTTTAGGCCTCAATTGAAGATTTGTTGAGACGGAAGCAGAATTTTAAAGCCGCATATTGTTCCTCGCATGTTACCTCCATTGCAGTGGTAGGCGATACTGAACATGTCTGAATTTGCTTGGTTCTCACAGGCGTAAACCAGGAGTACCAACAATGAAACTACTACGGCGTGTTTTTTTTTTCACATTAAGCTAACAGAATATAATAAGATTGAATTTTAGTGCGAAGAGTTATGACTGTAAAAAAATTATGACCATTCTTTTTTGAACAGCCCTGTAATATAGCCGCCACGTGCACTGTCTTATATCTGCCTCATTTTCTGTCTCTGTTGTTTGGATATTCCCATTCTTCCGAACCTCTAAAGGCGTCCCCCACGTGTTCCCTGCCACGTGTATTTGCGTAGTAAAATCCCTCGACAGTAGCTGCAACATAGGCATAAAAATTTTACTACCCTCGGAGCAACTGTTTTGTAGTCAAGATTTAAGACAGTGCAGTCTCTTGTGACATGCAGCAAGCCATCAGATACAAACTTGAGCACAACTACGACGCAATGAGAGTACAAATGACCTAAAATGAATTGCAATTTATAGAGTAAATCAGATACAGCTTTTACTTTCTCTAGCACATAACTAATAGTTGATAATTGGATTATTAACCGGTAAGCTTAAAAATAGAGAAAACAATTCCAATAATTTTTCGGGTATTAAGATCAATGCAGTATGGGCCAACAAGAAAGCCATTAGTCCAATTACTTGGTACCTGGAACTCCGTTAAGTTCAGAAGTCAGTGTGCCTGCAAAATGCAGGCATACCAAGTTTAAAAAATTAGAGAAAAGAAAACATTCTTAAAACTGAGCAAGTCAGGGAGTAAAAACTGTGCTTCAGAAACGAATAATAAATTCATATTTCGCAATGATTTATGAGTACGGCTGGATTTTGATGAAAAGTCATCATTTTTCTGAGAAGTCACAGACGATGCTTATTGGAAATTAAGTGCATTCGGGAACAAATACATAACATAAGTATGGTTTTATAGGTCATCAAATGCATTTTTCCACAGTTTTATAATAAAGTCAGTTTTTAACATTTATATGCATTTTCAGGTCATTTTCTTTCTATTTCACGAATTTATTGGGCATTTTCATGTATATATAACATTCAACTGCATGTATATACCACTTTGACAATTTTGAAATATTGAGAGAAGTGATGAATAGCTTTGATAGGTTAGAATCTAAGGCAATTGGGAGGGCACAGAATCTGTTTTCTAATACTCAAATCCAAGATAAATTAGCCTTCACTAAATCAAATTTTGCATTTTTTACGGATACCATAACCTGCCTTGAAGAAAGTGGCATGACATTGGATAGCTCGATTGAATTAGTTGAGGATTGCGGAAGATAGGGTACAAAATGTAATAAAGGATACCCGTTTGTCAGATTGCCAATATCATAGGAGAAAACCTCAGAACTGATATTTTTGAACAGAATTTAACAGGCAGTGACATAGTTTTTTTTATTTTTTTTTTTTAACCTATAACATCTGTGGAAGTAGAGAGAAGTTTCTCAAAGTATAAAGCAGTTTTAGTTGACAACCGCCGTTCCTTTACTTTTGATAGCTTGAAGACTAATGGGTACAGTAACTTATTTTTTCATATTTTATAAAATTGAAAATGACCTGATGAATTTTGAATTTGTGTATTATATAGTAGCAATAATTACATTGTTTACTAAGAAAGTTATTTTTAAAATGTGGTTATTATCCATTATTTGTCTGTGACAGTTATTAGTTTATTATTATGAAAGTAATTGTTAATTTTTGTTGTCATTTTTTTATGTTTTAAGGACATTTTATAGTTCATTTTTAGAGGATTTTTAGGTCAAAAACTTCCGGGCCCTATTTATGAGCATTAATAGGGTAGCTATGAAGTAGACGAACTTGCATTGATAAAACAGTGCACATTTCAAAATTCGGTCTTTGGTATCTTAGAGAAGTGTTTTTCTGTGATCAGTTATCGGGAGTGCATAGAGTCTAACGATAGCGCTCGCGTTTCACATACCTGGCCGCCACCGCAAAAGGAGCCCATTTACTACAAGGCAAAGCGAGAAGGCGTATCGGGAAAAACTCGCAACACAGACTTGTTTACCCCAACTTATCGCACATACACGGCGAGTCCAGTGTGTGTATAGTCTGTTCAGATGATGATGTGCATATAAGGGCGCTCAACTGCTTGGTCATCAGCACCCTTACAAAAACCAAATGATGGCAATAGCCACAGATAAATTACTAAAAATAAAACGAAAAAATCAAAAGAAAATGACAAAATAAGTTAGCCCAAATGAGGATAAACCCAAAAAAAACTATAATTAGCAATAAAATACCAAAAAGACAAAAAAACAATTTTCAATATTGACTCTCATTTACAAAACAAACTACCTGCTTAGTGGTGGTCGAATCTGTTCCTTTTCTTAGGAGAGGGCTAGCGTTTTCCGCAGGTTTATCCTGCCTTTTTCTCACTGTCGTTTTGGCAGTGAGGACAGGATCTTCCGGCTCCACATCCTGAATGGAGGAGGACCAATTTCCTAATGGTAACTTCGAATCGACTCTCGAAACATTCGGAAACAGCGATCGGCGAAGATGAAAGCCGCCGATCTGACTTCTCTCCGAATGATTCCTCAGAAGATGTTCTCGGAGGAGGTGATCTTGGACTTCTACGCTTGTTTTTCTTGGTACTAGCCTTCTTATTCTCCCTGAGGAAGTCAGTTCTTTTATATGAGGTCTTGAACTTTCTGGGCGATGTATTATATATTACTGGTCCACGTATTCTTGAGTTAGATGCTTTCTGCGGTGACTTGGCTGGAACGTTCTTCATAACTGAACTTGGTGGGTATGCTGACTTGTTCGTGCTGGTGTATGTTGCTTTGGCAGTGATCTGGGTGTAATCGTTCTTTCAGATATTACTGCCCGTTTATGTCGCTAGTTTGTGTTGCGATTTCACGTCTAGGTACCGGCTTAGCTGAAACTGCACTATAAGTACCGGTCCTAGGAACTGAAGGCTGACGAATGCGCAAGAGTTTCCTGGTTTCCAAAATGGACACCTTCTCTCTTACCCGGATATCTTGAATCGCCTTTTCCTCCATAAAGCGCGGACATTCTCTGGAGTTAGATGAATGATTGCCAGTGCAATTAACAAATTTTGTAGGTAAAGTACACGCATCATGTTTGACTTCCCCACAGTCAACGCAAGTGGCAACTCCATTACAAGTATCACTCGTGTGGCCAAAGCGCTGGTATTTATAACACCTCAGTGGATTGGGTATATACTGCCTCACTTCAATACCTTCATGCCCTGCCTTAATCCTTTGCGGGAGATCTACCCAATCGAAGGTAAGAAACAGGGTACGGGTGGACACTAGTTCACCTCGTTCTTTGCAGCGAACTCGATATACATTTGTCACACCTTGTTCCGCCAAGTTTTCCTGAATCTCCTCATTGGACATACCGTAAAATGCGCTGGTGTTTATAACACCACGCGAGGAGTTCAGAGTCCCATGCAATTCAACGCGCACCGGATAGCTCGCAAGCATATTGGCTTTCAAGATTTTTGCAGCCTGCGTTGGAGAAACTGCTTCGAACAGGAGCGTGCCATTGCGAGATCGAGTACATGACTTTACAGGACCAGAAATATTATCTAAACCCTTCTGAATGATAAACGGGTTCACGGTAGTAAATTTTCGACCTTCCTCAGCTCTAAAGATAACTAAATAGCGAGGACTACGAGACTCAGCTATTTCCTTTCCACATTTCTTAAAATTTTTGTTCAATTTATCAGTTCCCATTGCGACAATATTGTCGCGAGCATTATTGCGGCCGAGCACATAAAGGGACAGATAGTGCGGCGCGGAGATAAGGGACAGATAGTGCAGCGCGGAGATAAAATGCTTGCCGAAACAGATAAAGTTAGATGACTAGAAGGTTCGTGTTTCGTCTGGTAATTTCTGGAACAGTGAATAGAGAACATTCCACAAACGTCTAGTAATACAAGTGAGCTATAAGAAGGAGCCGCGATCGCCAGTTAGAGACAGAGTCGAATTAGAACTGAGAATCGTCGGCGTACAGCTGTGGTTTGAAAGTGAACTCTTTGTGGTTAACGGCCTTGACGATTGTATTTGTGTATGCTACGTAATTCTGCTGCTGTAAGGGTTGACCAAAGTGTATTTCTACGGAAATAAAGAGCATTTTGAATTTCTACAAATTGGACTTTTAATTCCACAAACCCACAAAGTCACAACATCCTCCACCACTGCAAACGTCTCCTATGGCGTGCTCACATCCTGGGCACCACCCCGGCTTAGGTGAGAGTCCTGGCCTGGACCTTGCTCACCTCAGGTCTCACCTCCCAATGTATGACAGAGGGACCCAATCGCCTTCAGGAGTGTAACAGCTCATGCAATGGCCCCTCCCCGGGACTGACCTATATCAGCGGATACGAACACAGTCCTACATGATAACCAGGAGCTGGGGGTTACGCGTTACCCAGTCACCCCTGCGCTGGCCGTGCTAGGTATCCATCAGACTTGGTTCAGGGAGGTTAGGGTCAAACACAGATGTGGACCTTGTTTGGGCGTTTGGCATTAGCTCTCTCACCACTCAGAGGCACCCAATCGAGAGATTTGGCTCGGGACCCCGGGATCGCCAAACCCGTATCTACCGAAGTAGACCCCTGGGGGAATAGGTATACAGTATTGACACATTGTATGTTCATTATATATGTATTATATATTAAATATAACCAAAGAAAATCTCTGCAGTTTAAACATAGCAAAAATGTTCGAATTGTTTACCTTCATCATTTACACATTCTTGTGGTCTACATGTCGCACTCAAGATACGAGACTGAAGTCAACAAATAAAAATACAAAAGATAAACTCAACAAGGATGTGAAACTTAATAATGAAATAAATGGCCATACAGATCAAAATTACTCATCTTATGCCCGATTTCACCAACAGATGTTAAGACTTAACACGAGTTTAGCAATAGTTAAAACAAAAATTGCATTTCACCAAGTGTTAGCGTAGGACTCGTGTTAAATCTCTTCTTAAACTAACAAGCCAAGTTTCTGATGTTAAGTCCTTAACAATTGTAAATAGTCAAGATGGCAGGTGTGAACGCAGCTGTTGATGTTGATTTGCTATATTTAAGACCGTCTAAATGCATTCGTAATAGAGTGCGGCGTATGAGGAGAAATGATTTTGAGGAGCTATCCGAAGAAAACATTTGACGGAGGTATAGACTGTGGATACAATTTGTTATCAAGGTTACTGAGGAGGTACAAGAGAGGTTAGAACATGCATCGAAAGGAATATGGCGATCTCGCCTTTGCTTCAAGTATTAATAACTTTGCGATTTTATAATTCACTGAATTATGTAAATAATACACTGTCCACCTGCCGTCTTGAAACGTTCAAGTCACTTTTCCTTTTTCGCACCTCGTTTTAAATTTATAATTTACTGAATTATGTGGATAATACACTGTCCACCTCCCGTCTTGAAACGTTCAAGTCACTTGTCCTTCTTCGTACCTTGTTTTAAATTTACGTAATACTGACAAGTTGTTTGGTGCTTGTAGTAGTGACACACGCATTTGAATTAAATTCGTTTTCAATATTTTCCCCGTGACACCTTTCTCTTTTACATTCACCGCATCCGTCCCCTTATTTTCCACGATATCCTTACATTCGTCACCAATTCAATTAACAATTCTTTCTCCATCGATGAGAAATTTGTCTCACGACTTTATTTATGATTTTGTTCATCCGCCACTTTTACTGCTTGTGCAGACGAAAATGAAAACAAAAGCGCATCGCAGTACGTTCAGAAAATAATACGACTCATCCATAGCCTTCTATAGCTGTGATATTTGCAAGTTTCTTGGCGTTAACACAGGTTTGTTAACATTTTCAGGAAACAGGTTGGTGAAATGCAAGAAATTTAACATTAGTGTTAGCGCTGTGACAATTGTTACGCTACATTTGTTAACGTCGATTTTAACATCTGTTGGTGATATCGAGCATTATTCCATCAAATGTAATCATGCAGCTGTTTACCTACATCTTACCCCTGTATTGTAGCTATTCCTTTAATACTTTCAAACGCAGCTCTTTAAAGACTACTGATAGATGGGAGTAGTACGAGGGTCGATGGTTAAGCCCCTTGCCCCACAGTAAAAAAAAAAGTTTTCCCTCTATTTCCCAAGATAATCTCCAGAAAGGCAAATACATTTGTCATATCGGTGTTGTAATTTAATTAAACCATCTCTGTAGTGCGATTTATCATATTCCACAAAACAGCTATTTACCGCATCAATGACTCCTCGTTGCTGTGAAATCTTCGTCCTCCAAGACATTTTTTGAGGTTCGGAAACAGGTGGTAGTCACTGGGTGCTAGATCTGGTGAACAGGATGGATTTTCAAGCAATTCGAACTTTAATTCGCACATTTTTCCCACTGCAATGACTGAATGATGGGCCGGAGCAGCGAAAGCCAAGGACATTCCAAAATATCGTGCTTAATTTCTTCCTGTAAAACAATCGTATTTTCAAACTCTGTGTGATAAATATAGCAAAGAACAGATATATAATGGGGAAGAATCGGGAAGTGAGATGTGGGATTCAGATTAGGATAACTGAAGAATGTAATGTCTATTTTTGTTATTATGCCACAAATAAAAAGCGGTTCAACACATATATGAGTACTATAACATATTTTCACCACTCCTTGCATCTTTAGAGGTAATTCCTGCATGCATTTGATAATACAGAACTTTCAATGCATTTGTACATCCAGTTGAGTTTCATAGCTGCACAATTCCAACAAATTCATTATAAATATTATAACAAAGTACCAATGGTAACGAAATTACTGAATAGTAAAACAAATATAATGAGCCAAAGTTCATGTGTTACAAAAATCATAATATTGACACATCATTTTCAGAAGTTATGAAGTTTTTCTTGATTTTCTCGAAACTTAGTTGATTGGACCTGCGCACTTAGAAAGTCATCTCTTCAATTTCTGGAGACTGGCGGACAGAAATAAATATGTACTGACCTGTAAAAGAACTCTTTCGGGACAAAAGTTAGGCACACCGATGGCCTAATATGAACCTGCCAAATGACAGCTGGTGTACACAAAATATTTATTTTTAATCGACGACTGTTATGCTCGTTACACCACTGAATGTTTATCAGGAAAAATATAATCTTAACATTTGTACAGCTAGGAATACTAAAATAAAACTCAGTTGTTTTCATTTATTTTGAAACCTGCCCTGGAAACTCGCACGTTTGAAAAATCCCACCCAATTGGGAATGCCTCAGTGGTCTGGTTAGCTACTACAGTGACCCAAGAACATCCTTACCGGCTGCGCGGTGTTTTCTTGCCCACGCCCTCAGCACTCGTTGCCGTCTGCCGCTATTATCGGCAGCGAGTGATGGAGATGCCAAACTTGTATGGACAACGGCGTGGTCAGTTTTTACATCTTCTTTAATAACATAGGTAAGTAGAACCTTTAAAAGTAATTTTAAAACGTTGCATGGTTTAATCCGCGCCTATTATAGGGGCAGACGACAACGAGCGCCGAGCGTCAAGGGTGCAGACAGGCAAAACACGGCGCAGCGGGTTAGCATATCGGACGATGAATGAAATGGGTGAAATGATGCTCAATGCGTCCGGGGTCCATGGAGCTTAGAGTTACCCGACATTCGTCGTTCAGAATAAGGGAAAATCCCGGAAAAACCTTATCCAGGTAACTCACCCTAACCGAGATTCGAACTCGGGACCTCTTGAACGTGAGGCAGACACGCTACTATCTGCGCTACCGAGGCGGGCTAGAATGTTTTAGGTTCTCTTGGTACTTCCAAGTCCTGCAAATCCTGAACTTGACTTCCCGTGTGGAAATATTTCTTTAGTCTAAAATGTCCATCTTCTCTAGAGTCTAAAAGTATAATTGAGAATATAAATGTGCGTGTGAATTTAAATTTTACAAAGAAAACCCAACGTAAACAAAGCCAAAGATTGACAGAATAGCAAACCAATGAACATTTTTGCGGATTAGCAATTGTTTCAAAGGGAAAAGACATGGGTAGGACCTTGAGGACCACTTTACATTAGTTTTACTTTTGGAATTACTTACTTCCTCCTCCTGTAATTCTTTCTGCATCTCAAGCATCTTTCGCTATCTCAAGCATGCTGACTAGTCAAAAGGCCGCGCCGTGGCTCAGTGAGTAGACCCCTTGGCTCTCACCCAGGCGACCGCTCCATCTTCATCTCATGTAACACCAGTGCCATTGCCTGTGGTGCCGTATGTAGTAAAAGCGGGCGTTAAACACTACACATTTCATTTGACTAGTCAAAATACAAAGAATCGTTAATTTGATGTTAAATTCAACAACCTTTTCAATGAATTTTCTATTAAAAGTTCTTATTGAAAACATTAATTTACTTATTTATACAAATGTATGAAAGGAAACGAACATTTCCATAACTTGTTGAAAAATAAGAAAAAGCATCCTACTATCCGAAATAATGTTTTCGTAGTGTATAATAACTAATAAATTATCAAATGTAATATCATTTTTATCTTGATTATTCATAATTCATCAGAAATTATAAAATCAGATTATCATTTTTTTTACATAATTCTGGCGAAACATTTTTCTTAGCACACCAAATCGGGACATACGACAATAGTAATAATACTGCTCCCAAATAATGTGACCCACGATAATGTAACAAAATTAATGATGTAAAGAATTAATGAACGTTGTCATTTTATTACTAAAATAAACAAATGCTGCTTCTGGGTTCTATTCCTATTTTAATGTTCTTAAATATATACAGTCTCATAATATGCATGTTTAAAACCAATAGGATAGAGAGTACCACAGAAAAGTTGATTTCATGTGTCGAGTCCCTAAGTCCAGTGATTTACAAGTATTTTCATTCTGTATCTATAGAATTTCATGACCACCACCACCACAGTTGTATTTGCGACAACTTCTCGCTGTGCAAAGAAATATTAAAAATAAAACCGAAGCATCTTTTCGTACTGTCGTCAATTCTTATTAAAATGTTTGTTTCCTATATTGCACTAAGTAATGCAGCAAAAACATGTAATTGAAAATGTCGCTTACGATAAAATTTCGCAGGCAACCGAAGAGATGATATGATGTGATCTGATTCGGGTAAAACGGATTCGTATTGACAGTTCTCTAGTTACGTATACTCGACAGAGCTTTGAGGCGTATCGAACTTCAGGTGACCAGTGCTGTGATCGTCTCTTATCTGGTCGATTAGAACAGTGAAAATAGTAAGTTGATGTACAGTAAGTTACGAAACACAAGTAGAGCGATTGGAAGCTGCGTGTGTCTATAAGACATAATTTCTCGCGCCTGTGGATATTGCTGTCCAGAAAACATGATTACATCTGAACAGACTATACATACACTGGACTCGCCGTGTATGTGCGATAAGCTGAGGTAAACATGATCTGCGCATACTTTCTTTACACGCTTTAATTTTTACGTACTATATTTACTAGAGATTCCTCTAGTCTAGTTATTCAACGTAGTTTTGCAGCTTTATATGCGGGCCAAAATGACCCAGCCGTCGACGGGCCCTTAAACCCTATTCACTTCAAAGAGCATATACTTATTAGAAGTGAACCTCCCATGTTAATCGTTGGCAACACGAGGTGATCACAGCGCCCCTATTTTCGGGTGGCCAACTAAATTATGAAAAATCGCGCGTCCAAAAGTTTTACGTTGCCGGAATACTACAGCTGTATTTTTCATACTTACTTAGCTGTCAGCTGGTGATGTTCCAATACCGCATTGCTACAGATGACGCACAAAGATAATTACGTGAGCTTTGATGATGATGATGATGATGATGATGATGTGTATAAGGGCGCTCAACTACGGCGGTCATCAGCACCCTTACAAAAACAAGTCATGGCAAAAGCCAGATATAAACATTTCCAAAAACTACACACACACACACACACACACACACACACACACACACACACACATATATATATATATATATATATATATATATATATATATATATATATATATATATATATATATAAACACATGAGCTTTGAGAATTGTGACTGCAGTTTCAAAGTTGTTGCACTTTCTGCATGGCACCTGTGGATTATGTTATACTTCAATTACCTCAAAATGTTCAAGGAACTTTCAAGGAATTAACAATTGGATGTGGTATTTGACAGGAAAATTTGAATAATAACATTGCTTTGATTTACTGCTTCCTTTTATTATTCTGGCTCATTAGCAAAACAAATTCATTTGACATTTACTTAAATAACATGAGTAATTCATTGTATTACATGGAAAGTTTAGCATAACATTAAAACACTTAGCTATGTATTAGGCTTAATACATGTTTCAATCCTAATGAGATTAGTTGCCCCAGGTATTACCTGGCATTTACCTAAGGTTAAGGAGAAACCTTTGAGAAAGAATCTCAAACATGTAACGACATACATAAATAAAAGTACAAAAGACAATTAAATCAATGTAATCACAGTATTACACTATACCATATCATTAAGCAGTTTGAGAGGAGTGACTTCTATTAGGCAAAACATAGTTTAATAATATTTACTATGTAGTTATCCAGAAACTGTAAGCATTAGATAGGTACATTAAAAACAAAAGTGAGTGTTAATTGCAGCATTGGAAGAAATGACTTTAATTAGGCAATTTATTGCTTCTATAACTGCCTAAATAAATCCCAAATCATGATGTATTTAAAAAGCTGGAACACAATATAAAAACAACCACCACTTAATTGGTCAACAAAAACAAATACAAAAAGGACTGAAATTATACAGATCTGAATATTTTAATCGTTTTTTTTTTTTTCATGGCTTATGGTAGCCGTCATTTTTTCACAAATGCTATATTTCTTATCTTTAATGTGTTTATAAATTAGAAATGGAACACATGTCTTAATTATAATATTTATGTGCGTTGCAAGTTTTGCACATAGTCTTACGCTATCTGGCACTTTGAAATTTGAGATAAAACGTTTTTCCAGAGAACTAGTATGGCCAAAATTATCCATAAATAAAAATTTGTGCAACGCCACTCTTCACGAGGCCTCATCCCTCCGATATGTGGAGGATGAAATTAGACGCCGAGCTACAAAATTCTTCGAGGGTTTTCCCCAACATCAGAGCGCCCTAGTCAGATCCCTTGGGGATTATGTTCCTCGTGAGCGTCGCTTTAAGCGATACCGGTTACCCCGCATGTCTTGCGGTCACTACCGGTAACCACATGATCTCCATCCAGCCTAAAAATTAAATTTCAGCTACTCCAAAATTGTTATTATGGAATATTCAAAATTATACATACCTTCTTCCTAGTTTATTAACTAACCCACCAGCGGTGCTCGCTGTCCGTAGCACCCGGTTCATCATTCCCTGAGGAGCAAAAAGCTACCCCCCTACACTAACCCCACTTAAATTACACCCGTCATTCTGCAACATCCACATCCCGCCACTACGTGGTTAAGCTCTTCCCAGAGCAGGTACACGATTTGACCACCCTTCGGGCTGTTCCAAACAGCCTGCCAGATTTGTGCTGCTGCTGCTGCTGCCACTGCATACATCCCGCCCGTCCCCGCACCCTCCCTTATCAACAAGGCTCCACGCACATCGACAGTCAGCTCTTTCACCCACTAGCCGAACACTTACCTGGAGGTATGTTAACTTGTAGGTTAAGTTAGCAGGTGACGGAACATGACTGAAATCTCCAACAAAGTTCAGTGCAGTTCAGCTTCAATATTTATTTTGTATCTGAAAATAAAATGAAAGTAATGTAATGCGAATAAGCTTTCAATTTACCGTGAATGGTTTTCGCAGCAATCCATTGAATAACGTGTTATAGCATCTTAAAGTACAACTGCTATTCACAGTAGACCTCCAATAATAATGACAATTTTAAACACAAATATCTTATTATTCCAATTTCTCTGTACCTGGAGTAAGTAGCCAAGATCACGGATGGTTTATCATATGCTCTTTCGTCTACAGGAACATACAACAATCCTTCTTCCACGCTGAAATTTTCAAGATGGCCAAACCACAGAATATCCAATCCACAGAGTTAATACCAGTACAAATTTAAAAGTTGTGTCAGAACCTGAATCAGACAATCGCCTTCGTTATCAAGTATGGCAGCGCCTCTATTTTCGGGTGGCTAACTTTAGTTATTTGTTTTATTATATTAGTTATTTTTTATCTCTTGTTGCCATTTCTATCTCGGCTTTACCCGTGTGATTCACTTTTCGAACCCCACGTACGTTTAGGAATTGGTTGTTATAAAGCTACGGCTTCTGATTGTCCATTGTTAACGAGCTATTAATTTACGTGCGTACATGGAAAACAAAAGCATATCACAGTATAGCAGTTCATTTTAGATGTTTTATTACAAGATAATTCAATAGAACATTGGTAATACAGCATCAGTTGTCCAGAAACTTAAACACAATAGTTCGTGAACAGTTTTGCAAAGGTTTGGTTGAGAAAAACGTTGGATCATATTTGAACTTAATTACAATAATACAATTATTGCTTAAGTTGGTTTAGTGAAATCTACTGCTAAGCAGCTGGATTTATGAACAATGGAACTTTTAAATGATAAAATGATAAACTTCATGTTTTCCAGTGTACCTAAGCCAGCAGAATTATGTCATGTAATTGGTTATGTAAGTATATCTGAAATTTCCAAAGCACCACCACAAAAATCAAAGTATTATCTCAAGATTCTAAAATGCAGACAGATTATTTTTACGGAACTTGGAGTAATTGCGGCCCCATCAGATACAGAAGAGTGTGCAGTAGACATGATTATGAAAAAGGAATTTTATCATAATGGGCATATCTTAGAGCTTCTTGAAAAGTTAAGACTTAGCTTCAAATACTCTGATACTGTGTCAGTTTCTGTTTATGAAGCATGCTTACGCTATACATTGATTGCACGAGTAAGTCCATTTTGGAATCAAGTTGGCGAATATCTAATTGAAGGACGTGATTTTCTAACAAACTCGGGCAAAATGAATGCAGTAAAGATAGAAATTGTAATCAAGGAAGGAGAAATGTATCTTTTGTTCTGGTCTGTTCATGTAAAATTACCTGCATTTCATTTGGAACATCTTGAGGTCTCGACTTCTATTGAATTTAAAGGAAATGATAAATCTGTTGATTTGCCTTGGGGCATAAATTTTGCACAGGTACTACCTAGTTTGAGGAAAGGTAGCATTGTACGTGTATCAAATAATATGTCCAACCACTGGCTGTACAAATCATATAAGGATATGAGGAGGCATTGGAAAAACATGTATGGATACAGACTTCCAGAAGATCCAACTAATCTTTTATTTTACGGTGTCAAATTTCAGTCACCTAAATCTAATGAATTCACATATCCAAGTGTTTGCTTGAAACCAAATGGTTTGATATTTTTCCGCACCACTGACCAGAAAGCAATACTTCGGTCTTTTTTGTCTGCCTTAATGGTAAAAGTGCCAAGCATATGTGGAAGTCAATTTGGTGTTAACCCAAAGGTTGGAGTAGCTGTGCCTAGGCTTCATTTTTCAAATGAACTCCTGGAAAATCCTAACGTTGTTTTATTTGATGCTGAGATTCTGTCCAAAGATCAGCAAAATATTACATCTGAGCCACTTGAACTTGCACAAGCTGTCCCTGAGAAAGCTGAAGTATCACAAACGTCTTCAGAGGCTGTAAGAAGTTATCCAACACTAACAACTCCTCACATTAAGAGGGAAACAGCTGAGATTCTATCCAAAGATCAGAAAGATGTTACACCTCAGCCACTTGAACATACACAAGCTGTCCCTGAGAAAGCTGAAGTATCAGAAACATCTTCAGTGACTGAAAGAAGTTATCCAACACCAACACCTCTTCACAGTAAGAGAGAAACCATTTCCTTAAACAGTCAATCTGTCTACTTGCCGGTTACCTTAACAAGTAACAGTAATTTTGAACGAAATATGATACAAAGGTCAAAACTGATGCCAATGTTTCCACCAAATAATTCATCATTTGCATCATTTACACAAGTAGAAAGGCCTATCAATTTTGGCCTGTATGACCACTCGGTCACTCCACAAGCTTCTAGCACTTCTTCTGAAGCTTCTACTTCTTCTGAAGTTTCTTCTGTCAAAGTTAAACTGGAATGTGGTGCAGTACCAAAACAGCATTTCTTCTACGAGGTGCCACTATCTGGAACATGCTCCATACTAGATGTCAACTTTAAACTCAAGAAGCCTCGTTCAAGACCACAGGTACAATTTGGAGTTGATGTGGAGGCTTTAGCTCGTGGTAATGATTTGGCACGGGTAAATACAGCAACCCTGATTAACTGGCTTCGGCAGAAGAATATCCCCTGCAAAGTGAAGGACAGGAAAGCTGATCTTGTTGCTAAGGTTAAGGAGTATTTCAAAATAGATGATGAATGAAAGCTTTAAATGCCTTTAATTTTAGCTTCCAGTATCAAATGTTTTAGTGTTACCATTTATGTAACACAAGATAAATATGTTTCAAAGTTAATTTTAACAAAGTTATAATTGAGATTACATTTGGTGAAGTTTACACAACAATCTTACACTTGTTTATATTCATGCATTATCAGTTGTTTTCCAAATGAATAGTAACTTTAATGTTTTAATTTTGTTTGTCACACTTTTAATTAGGTAGGAAGAATTCATCCAATAATTTTATTTTTAATTTAAGAAATTTGCAGAAGGTGGTTCATTATTTAGTTGTTAGCCACTTGTCATATTTTGAAACAAAGCAAAAATGTGAGCTTCAATTACATTAAATAACCTCTAAGTAAGGTTAACATTATGTTAGATACTAGTAATAAATGGTATGGTTTTATGCTCAGTTTCTGTTATGGAATTTATCCTCAATATGTTAGCAAATTAATTCCTACCATATTAATGTGCCAAGTAATTCAAGGTATAAAGGTTTAGAAATGCTTTAACTACTTTCAAAAGCAACTTAAATTTATCTTATTTAAAAAAAAAAAAAAAAAAAAAAAAAAGGTTCCAATTTAAGTGTTTGATAATGAAAAACATTAATGTATGAAGTTTTTAAATAGTAATTTGGTTATATAATTTCAATTTTACAAACGATGTGTTACTAAATATGTATGTCTATGACCAAACCATATGTAATCATGCCTATTACCAAATTTGTTTAGATTAATATTGCTGTTGCTCTGGATATATTATTATGATTGTTATTCATTTCCAAAGCTGTTTGTTTTTCTTTTTACAGTCTTAATATTTTCATCAGAGTTTAAAGTAGAAAATATAAACATCACAAATAATATTCCTGAGGCTATAACATTAATGAGGCTTCCAGATATGAACTCTGTATATTAAATTAAGATAAACAGTAATCTGTTATTTAAATGTCACTACTTTTTGTTGCTTATTTTAAAACATTATTTTAAAGTTATTGTTGCCTATATTAAAATATTTTAATGTTAAATGTGTTAATGTTACATCTTACCTGATGAGTGATGACCCAAATAAGTCCTTTATGTGCTCTCTCACAAATTACACACAGATAGTATGTCAACCCAGAACACTCCACATTTCTAATACTTTACTTGGTATGATTATTTTAGAATCACATTTTGTTTCTTTCATGTTGCTGTTTATAATCTCACTATGGCTAGGGCTACATTCACTTTTCTTTCTCACAACAAATTTACCCATTATTTCTAAATAGCCACACATATAACTGACGAAAATGACTGATCTTACAGCTCAGCTAGAACGGAAAATTTATTTTAAACAATACTGTGCTACTTTAAAAGTTAACGTGAAGTTTGCCTTTGCTTTTATGAACTCTACATGGAGTGAAACAGTTTCTTTGCCTCTATTGCTTGAAGTGACATGCTTATTACTGCAAATGAAATTAAATGTATAGTGTCTAAGGCAAGCTTTTACTAAATGCAGCAACGCAGGCAGTGACACTGATGATACATGAGATGAAGATGGAGCACTGGTGGAATGACGTGGCAGGAGAACCTGGAGAAAACCTGCCCCAGTGCCGTGCTCTCCACCACAAATCTAATTTTGCGGTCGCCTGGGATCGAACTCAGGCCACCTTACAGAGAGTTGAGTGGTCTAACCATTCAGCCATGGTGCGGTCAAATGATTACTGCAATGTGAACAATCAGCGACAGTTGAGAATAAGCAATGGTAATAATTCATCTCTCCTCTCATAAGTTTGCCACATAATACGTAATTTTAACAAAAATCCAAGCTGATAGATAAATATTTAAAGTCAATAAGAACTTTCAGCCTGGCTGTATTGCAGCCGAGCAGTTAGACTGCTTGACTCTAACCAAGATGGCCCAGGTCGGATCCCAGGTGACTGCATGTGAGATTTGTGGTGGACAACACGGCACAGGGGTGGGTTTTCTCTGGGATCTCTGATTTCCCCTGCCACCATTCCACCAACTGTTCCATTATCATCTTTCCTATCATACATTTTGCCCTCATTCTGTCATCCACTGTCTTACACCAGGCATCGGGTTGATCACCCATCGTAAGTTCTCTATCCAATCCAGAGTTTTGGTTCCTCAATCCAACCTTATATGACTACTTTGATACACACAGTCCCCGATGAACTACACCTGCTGTTGATGGTAAGTCCATTGCTTCTAACTGTGAGGTCATTGGTTCTTTCAACTATTGGAGAACAATGTTTTGCACCATGGCAGCCTTAAGAAGTAGAAGAAATTGAACTCTAAGTCCTGAATGCTCTAAAACTGTCCACATCAAAGAAAACAATAAGTTCAGAGTACTGGATGAGAAACTATAAAAAATAAATTGATATTGAAAATAAATATATGTAGCAAAACCAATAAATAAACTCATTATTATTTTAGTTAATTGACGGAAATTAATCATTTCTTCATACTAGCCGTATATAGACTAAGGTTTTTGATAGAGTCAACATGAAAAATTCAATGCCATGGCCGGGATTTGAACCATAGATCTCCTGGTTTCTGTCCAGTCGCTCTAACCCATTGAGCTACCATGGCCAACGTGCCGTCATGACATTAAATTCTTCATTTAACTCATATATTTCTTTGGTAGACCACTAGGGGCACTCACATCCGAGATACACCATTTATGGCAACTTATTATCGTAAGTACTTGAGTCCCAGGCTTCATCATTTAACTGTTATTTTAGTTAATTGATGGAAATTAATAATTTCTTCATACTAGCCATATATAGGCTAAGGGTTTTGATAGATAGTCAACATGAAAAATTCAATGCCACGACCAGGATTTGAACCATGGATCTCCTGGTTTCTGTACTTACGATACTAAGTCGCCACAAACAGTGTATCTCGGATGCGAGGGCCCCTAGTGGTCTACTGGGGAAATATATGAGTCAAATGGAGAATACCAGGAGATCCGTGGTTCAAATCCTGGCCATGGCATTGAATTTTTCATGTTGACTATCTATCAAAACCCTTAGCCTATATATGGCTAGTATGAAGAAATGATTAATTTCCATCAGTTAACTAAAATAATAACAGTTAAATGATGAAGCCTGGGACTCAAGTACTTATGATAGTAAGTCACCACAAATGGTGTATCTCGGATGCGAGAGCCCCTAGTGGTCTACTGGGGAAATACATATATGAGTCAAATAGAGAATTTTATATCAGGACGACACGTTGGCCATGGTAGCTCAATGGGTTAGAGCGACTGGATGGAAAGCAGGAGATCCGTGGTTCAAATCCTGGCCGTGGCATTGAATTTTTCATGTTGACTAACACATAAACTCATATTGCTCAAAGTCTCAAAATAAAGCCTGAGCCTTAAACAGCACAGTAAGTTGCCATTAGGGTAGTTGTCTCATGTGTTTATGAGAACTTCTAGTGGTTTACTGGGAGAAACATAAGTCAGTTGGAGAATTTAATGTCATGCTGGTATGTTGGTCATGGTAGCTTATTGGTTAACAGCAACCAGACAGTGACTGAAGATCCAAGGTTCAAATTTTTCAGCCTGAATCTATCTTTCCATACTTTGGCCTAACTATGGATGTGGAAGAACAATTAACCAACATTGTTTGTTTATATTTTTAGTAAAGGAGTAAGTGGCCAATTTATTGAAATACTGCAATCAGGAAAATGAGTTTTTTATCTACTGCAGGGAAGGAAAGTAACTGATTGCATACAGAGTTAGATGAGGGTAAGACAGGGATGTAAACTTGTGTTCTGTGTTATTCAATTTATATAAGATGACATTCTACAGATTTCGAAAAATAGGGCCCTCTCACCAGTTTATTCATAATAAAGAAATCCCAGGGTTATTATTTCCAGATTACTGAATAGTTGATTCCATATCATGTGGAGGGTTGAGAAGAGCAATTGAGGCAGTAAGCAGTTACTGCATAAAATAGGGGTTAAAAGTAAATGAAAAAGCAAAGACCATGGTTTTTAAAAAAAGATACAGACTGCAAAAAGATGAGAAATGGGAAATAAATGGAAGAGAAATAGAGGTCATTAAAAGATTTGATTACTTGGGGGTAAGGCTGAGTTGTGATGGTAGGTGGACTGAACAGAAAAAGCTGGCATTAGCAAAAGGTAAAATGGTCATGAGTGTTTTAAGAGCGTGTTTAAGAAAATTGCCTGATAATGTCAAGTGGCTGGAAAAGATCTATACTACAATGGTAGAAAACAAAATGCTACATGGAACAGAGATATGGGGAGTAGATGAAGCATGGACAGAGGTGGACATATCCTTTAGCAAATATACTCTAGGCTTGCTGGTAGCATTAGCATCACCTAATGGGACAGCACAACTTGAGTTAGGAAGGCATTCAAATAAAGTCAAAATTGTCACAGGGGTAATGAAATATTTGTATAGAGTTGCTAACTTGGAGGAAAACGATATTACAAAAGAATGCTTTCTTATGCAAATGAGAAGCAAATGGAAAGGATCTTGGACACAATATGTAAGGGAAATTTTGGAAAGATAGGTTTGGGGCATATTTGGAGGAATGGGAAGTGTTGTTATAGAGGCTTTTGGAAACAAGTAGAATCAAGATTAGAAGATATTGATAGTGAAGTTATTTTTACTAGTACAAGAGAGGAAGTCTCTTTGAGAATATACAGTGAATTAAAAAGTGGGGGGAGCAATAAGTACATAGATGTGTAATAAGCTAGTGGGAGAAGGATTTGCTTGGGTGATGACAGGAGTTAGAAATTTGAAAGGTATTAGATATGATAAGGAAAAAGGGAAATGTCCAATGTGTGGAGATGGTGATATAGACTGACACAGTATAATATATTGCAAGCAAACAAAGATGTGGAGAGAAAAAATTTGGCAACAAATTTGGAACAATTTTAAGGAGGGGGAGATGTAATATTAATCAGGAAAATATTGCTGCAAAACGAGAAAATAATGTAAGAAATATAGGTGATTATTTGGGGAAAGTCAGAGAGAAATGGTTAAGATTGATTAGGATTAACTAACAATTAAGGTTAGAGAAATGAGAACTAGGGATGTAAAAGAATAGAGGGTCTCAATACACAAAAAATCAAGTGTTGTGTGTATTGAGACCAAAATTTAGGGCAAGCGGGTAGGAAGGGTATATTGGATGTGAACAAGATGTCTGTCATTATGTGCTAGGAATGTGCAAATGGTATTGCATTAATGAATGTATGTATAAGGAAAGATGAGCAATACATATTCTAATTTTAATTCTTGTTTATATTTTATTATGAATTTTTTATTGATTTTTCTCTTGAGCTATATTAACAAAGAGAAGAAATAATACAAATGCAAGCAGTTTCCAAAAACTCTTTAAAATCTCTTCTACCATCTTTCTGGTTAAAGGTTACAAAGGATTTTAAAAATATTTTGTTTGTTAATGACACTATCAATTGCCAGGATCATGTCAGCATTGGGTGCCAGAATTTCATCCTGCAGTAATTCTTTTATATGCTAGTAAACTTACTGACATGAGGGTGTCACATTTAAGCATACTTAAAAAACATCAGCCTGATTCAAATTTGAACCTGCAACTTTGGGATCAGTAAGCCATTGCCTAACAATTAATCCACGCAGTTAGGTTGGAGAAGATGAAGTTGGACCTGAGGTTGAGAATGGAAGCAACAGCTTCTGAAACTAGTTCCTCAAAAAATAAAAATCTATGTGACAGAAAATTAAAAAATGACTACAAATACTTTTTTCAGTTGGAAAAAATGAGCCTGATTTGAAGTTATAATAGGAGTTAAAACATGAATTTCAACTTGCTCTACCAATATTACAATCAGCTTTAAATATAATTTAACAGCTTTAGAGAGTGGCCTGAGAGAGTGATGCAGGGAACAAACTGGAGCAATGAGTTTTTTTTAATTTATTTATGTCCTCCAACATTAAGTCATATTGGATGATGAATGAAATGGATGAAATGATTCAGGGTCAATACAACTTAGTTACCTGAAATTCATCTTTCAGGATAAGGGAAAACCTTATCACCCTGACCGAGATTTGAACTAGAGACCTCTTGAACGTGACACACCATAACCATGCTACAGAGACAGGCCAATGTCCTCCAACTTTAAGTCATATAGGACGATGAATGAAATTATGTTCAAAGAAGCCCAGGGTCAATACAGCTTAGAGTTAACTAACAATCATATTTCAGGATAAGGAAAAACTCCCAAAAAAAGACCTTATCCTGGTAACTCACCCTGATCGAGATTCAAACACAGGATTTCTTCAATGTGATGCAGACACGCACCTGTACTACAAAGGCAGGCAAGCTATGAGTTGCATGTGCAGCTTAAAAGACAAAAAATAAGTCTGCAGTTGCAGCAAACTTCTAGATTGCCAATCATGAAATTAATGAAGGATTACTAAAACTCTTAAGAATTCTCTATATAGGAAAAGATTTTTGTCAGAATCATTATGTTTAATTCTTGTAATAAACTCTTGTAAAGAATAAGAAGGAAATTTATAGACAGATTCTCTGCTATTCATGTGCCTCACAGAGAAACATTTCATAATCTCAACAGATTTAAGGAAATAGAATCTATTTTTTGATAAGAAATGTAAACTAAATTACTGTAAATTTCAGAGGTAAAACTTAATGAATAGAGGGTCAGGGTCTGCCTGGGCACCGAAGTCCCCTCTTAAAACCAGGGAGCTGACAGTTTTCCTTTATGACGGTACCTAGGTTACAAAACTGTACCCCTCCCCTTGCAGGTGGAAGTGGATATGCCATTTACGTCATCCCATCTGGGAAGACTACCAATAACCTTGGTACCGGTTACACTAGTTAACCAGTGACCTAACACACAGAGCTTCTAGCTCTCGAGGCTAGTGCAAGAGACTTTGAGGTGTCTCACATCTCCGTCTGGTGGCACAACCAGCCAGACATATCCAAGATCTGTAGGTTTTGGGAACCAACTGAACCACTGAAACCAACCCAATTCAAACAACTCTCTTCGGGAGGGGCTCGAATGTTCAGCCCGATGAACTTCTAGTAGCGTCACGCTAGGGGTCTGCACCGCCCACACCACAGCAGCTAAGAAAAAAGTTAGAATGAAGTCCCAAACAATCTCTTAGAAAGCTTGCATGCGAAAAAGTAATTTTGGAAACCTAGCTTGAAATGCCACTGAATATTTAAAATTAAAAGCCTGTAAGTTAGCAATGGTTCAGGAATTGTGACCACACAAAAATGTGAGCAGAATTAATTTCTGCATCTGAGTGTTTGACGATCATAATACATTTTAGTGACCCATTTGGAGCATACTCTTATTTACATGGTCAAGGTGACTTAATGTCTGATAACACAAATTTTAATGAAATGTGTGAGAGATGGAGGTGGTACAAGATATTTCTAACCTCTTTCATGATTTCGTTTTTCTAATTTACGTCCTCCAATGTTAAGTAATATCGGGCGATGAATGAAATGGGTGAAATGATGCTCAAATGAGTCCGGGGTCCATGGAGCTTACAACTACCCAACATTCGTCATTCAGCATAAGGGAAAATGCCGGAAAAAAACCTTATCCAGGAAACTCACCCTAACCAAGATTCGAACTCAGAACCTCTTGAATGTGAGGCAGATTCGCTACCATCTACGTTACCGAGGCGGGCCGTCATCTATGATGAAGGTTGATGCTTGTCATTTACATGAAAAGTTTGTGTTTTTGAATTTAAGAAGCTATGCAAACAACATACTTCCCAGTGACAAAAAAAAAATTCTCTTGGGCTGGCCAGCTGTCCAAAGCCTTCATATGCCCGCCTCGGTAGCGTAAATGATAGCGTGTCTGCCTCATGTTCAAGAGGTCCAGAGTTCGAATCTCGGTCAGGGTGAGCTACCTGGATAAGGTTTTACCAGGATTTTCCCTTATCCTTAAAGACGAATGTTGGGCAGCTCTAAGCTCCATAGACCCTGGACACATTTGAGCATCATTTCAGTCATCTCATTCACTGTCCGATATGACTTAACGTTGGAGGACATAAAATTACACACAAAAAATAAACCTTCATAGTTGTACATAGGTTCTTCACTGTCAATGGCTGTACAACAAAGTACTACACTTTAATTTCAGTACCCGAGTATAAATTATTTTTATTTGAATATCTTTTAAGAGTAATAACATTAACAGGTATACGTTTCAATAAGATAAATATTTTTTCAAAATAGCTCTTCATATTCAATACAATCTATTCAATTAACTAATACTACACTGTCAACAATTTCAGGTAAGGACGTTTGCCTCAAATGTTTTAATAAAAAATGTTAACAATTGCTGGTTTACAAAACTCATTTTATACAGCCAATATACTGTGCAAAGTAATAATTTCTCTATGTTTATCTCTGTAATATACTGTTTTCTAATTAGCAGATCTATTTTATTTGCACTATAGTTTAAGAGCACCAGTAAAATAAGGCCACAATAGCAATGCCCAAGTATGAGCACTTATAAGCTACTACTATTTAACAGAAAGTTTATCAAACAGAAATATGTGTGCTCTAGTACACATTACAAAGCAGTGGTGGGCAGCACTACTGAACCCAAACAAACACATTGTACATCTTGTAATGTAGCTTGCATGTAGAGTTACCAGGTTTTGAGAGGACTGTACAGTTCACAGAAAGTCAATGTGCATCATGTGAACATCCAACACAGCTTGCAGGCTTATTAGCCAATTCAAACTAAATAACTTGCATATTTCCAAATTTATGAAACCTGAAAAATCGTTTGTCTTTCAGCATAATTTTGCAATGACATAAAATTTAGAAACTGTAATGTGTGCACATTTATAAAAATTACATAAAAAATAAATAGGAATTTTATTTTACAAGAATCTTTGAAAATGTGGTAGTACTACCTTCTTCACACATGTTGAAATCTTTATTGGTATTACAATAAACATGTGTATTAAAGCAAATACCACCACTCCCTAGATAACAAACTCTAGTAAATATTTTATACTTCATAACATATATTATAAACAAAAAATGTTGCAATAAAAGGGAAATATATTCTACACACCACAATTAAGAGAAATAATTTACTTTAGGGAGCTGACTTCATGGTTTAAGTTGTCCATACGCATTTCCTGCTGGTTATTACAGGTCCTTAATGGTGCAATCAAATTTTAAATCTGCACACTATGTCATTTGTTGCAGCACAGTGAAGGGGGACCATGAACAGATCAACTATGGTTTAGTGCAGCACATTTAGTTTGTAATTTTAGTTATAGAATTCAATGCTCATCATTCTATGGTGAAAATAATATAAAAAACTGTAAAAATTCCTCCTTTTCCATAAAGTTATAAAAACACTTCCACTGCTGTATATTTTACAGGCAAACCGTAAAAGTGGTAAATGAATGAACATTTACTAACTACAGTAGAACCTTGTTTACCCGGATCAAATGGACCAGGGCTGATTGGAGTTAATGAAAATCCAGGCTATCCAGAGAATGACGAAATATGATAAATAAAACATCTACTCACTGAAATAATTTTAATGGAGTTTAGAAATTACTATTGGCTATTTATTTGCACTGTACACAATATAGCTACAAACTAGTCAGTAGTAAAAAAAAAAAAAGGTAGTGAGCTTCTGCTGTCTCAGTTTAGTGCATTGCTTACAAGCAGCGCAATCTCACATCCGCTTTAACATTAAACATTCATTTGGCAATGTTTTGGCTTCACTCTCAAAATAAAGCATCAATTTCTCTAAGTTTGCTACTGCTTGTGCATGGGTCATGACTACAACTAGTCATTCATCAACAGTCTGAATCTGAATACTCTTCATTTTTATTTTCAGTAACACTGCATGATGCAATAATGCCTTCCTCTGTAATTGGTTTATAATCTCCATCATAGTCAACACACTCATCGAAACAGCCATTGATATTTTTAAAAATGTCTTTAAAATCTTCCTCACTTATTTTTTCTTCTCCTTCAATCTTGTTTTCTGGTAAGTCACACACACCGAGCCACAACTTTTTTCATGATTATCAGTTTCTCTTCCAGCCTGGACCCAAGCAGTGTAATGAATTTGCCTGCTGGCAAGAGAATTTGAACAATGTACCACATAGAACAGAAATTTATTGTCGGTAAGGTAAAGCAAGTCTTCATTTACTACACTAAACAATATAACTTTTTTTTTTCAAAACTGGTCCAAACATTGTGGTTATATTGTGTATGGTGATCCTATTCCATTTCCAACTTCTATTTGGTCACATTTATTTCCTACACTTTCCCCTTTAATTTCCATTTTATTTTATAATATATCTCCTCTTAATTCATTTTCCCTCTTACAAAGCTAATCTCTTCGGCTTAGCTTTTATTATACATTTTTCCTTATAACTTCTCTAATCTTCTCTACCTCAGTGCCATTATTTCACTATAACCCTCACTTTGGCTATCTTTCATCAGTTCCTAGAAACTTTTGGCCTAACGCTGGTGTTGTTACTAATGTTGACGTATTTTTTGTGTATACTCACAAGGGAACTATCACTATGCTCTTACCTGTATTCACTTAAGAGTTTAATGGCCTCATCTCTGCTCTATGTGGCGCCTATGCACCAAAAATCTGCTGCGGAGTAGAACTGCAATGCCCAAAACTGAAGCTTGAAAAGTGCAACATGTGACCACTTGCAAGTAGCTGCTGCACATCCCTTGTCAGCTCTGTGCCAGTGCTCCTTACGTATACCTGTGTGTAGACCGCTCCCACAGGGTTAAACAGTTCCTCCCATACAATGCTGTGTTGTTATGCCTGTATGTTCCTACGTATTCTGGACTCATTTTTGGGTACTTCCAGCAATACTCTGCACCTAATTTTTGGTGCACAGGCTCCACATGTATGAGCATAGTGATAGTTCCCTTGTCAGTGCAACTAAAAAGAATTTTGCGTTCACAGATCCACAGAACAAACTATCATATTTAAACCTTTTCTGAATGATAACAGCAATTAGAAGATCCTTTCACTTTATTGATTTTACTTTGATGAGAAATATAGATATTTAAAATCACTGAAACTTGCACACAGTAAAGCAAATATTTGTTTCTTTAATGTATGTCTTGTTGCAATCTAAACAGTCTATTTTATCATTTCCAAGCTTCTTTTTCAATGGAATTCAATCTTAAAGCAGTTCATAACCCCGTAGCACTAAGCTTGTGTTGCATAATGTTTATCAAAAGTGTCAAGCATTAAATTTTAGCAAATTTGAAATTTCAGCAAATGATTGTTGAAACTAAACTCACCAATTTATATCAAATGATAATACTAGTACCCAGAGAAGATTGGCAAATCAATGGTTTGTCAATTAGCACTAAAAATTAGACATATCCTCAAAGCATGTCTTGCCAGTATTTTCATAAGTAGTAATACGTGTACTTAATATGAACTCATTTCCAGTAATTAAGTGCACAGAATATTAATAGAAAATACAAAAGTTGAATGTTCCATTTGAGGTATAAAGTGGACAAATAACCACATTAGGATGATCAAAATTCCATATGACAAACCTGGTTAACTCTACATTGCTTGCAAGTACAACTATCTTTAAGTGCCCACCTCTGCTATAAGACATCAAAGCTACTTGCTGTATGTTGTTACAAATACATTTTTAACATTCAATATAAAATCTTATATGCTATCACATTTAACTATTACACAACAATAAAATGTTGTGATGTAATTTGAACTACCTTAAGATTATAACAATGCACCAAATTTGAAGATATGTTTGAAATTTCACCTCAGGCTTATGTTTCTGAGATTTGATCAGGTTAACCATTTTATCAGAACAGGAAACGTCAACCTTTACAAATGTCAATAAAACAA
Source organism: Mantis religiosa (assembly GCA_030765055.1). Classification (NCBI taxonomy): domain Eukaryota; kingdom Metazoa; phylum Arthropoda; class Insecta; order Mantodea; family Mantidae; genus Mantis; species Mantis religiosa. The sequence goes on from CM060950.1 coordinate 225,100,241, forward strand.
ATTATACAGATTCTAGCATATACAGGAATAAAGCAATTCATCTTACAAAATTACAGAAACTGTAATGAGTGAAGTTAACAAGTTTTCAATAAACTTTTATCAAACTGCAAGCTTTGTATTTCATCACACGGATTACTTAAAATTACACTTGTTTGTCAAAAATTTCATATAAAGTGAGAATAAACAATTTATAGATAACATAGGTATTACTCGACAGAGCTTAGAGCCGTATCGACCTTCAGGTGACCAGTGCTACCATCGTCCCTTATTGGGTCTTATCTGGTCAATTAGAGGAGTGAAATATTAGTAGGTTGATGTACAGTAAGTTACGAAACACAAATAAAGCAATTGGATGTACTGCACTGCACATACAGACACTGCATGTGTCTGTTTGATATGATACCTCGCACCTGCCGATGTATACACATATTCCACCATTACTCCATAATTAGTTACTATGGACAGCATCCACTCTCAACCTTATGCCATAAATGCAGGGGGGTACCACAAGGCAGTGTCCTTGGTCACCTGCTCTTCCTTAGCTACATCAATACCCTCCTACACATTGCTGTCCAGAAGACATGATTGCACCTGAGCAGACTATGTGCGATAAGCTGAGGTAAACATCTCTGTGTTGTGAATTTTTGTTGATAAGCTTTCTCACTTTCACATGTACTATGCAAGGTGGTTTATTGACATTACGTCACGTACATTTATCTAAAACACCACGTTTCCAGAGCTCAAATGTTCTCATTATCAAACTGATGCTGACTGATAGTTCTTAAATGTGCTTAAAAGTGACAGCCCCATATCAGATTTACTGGCAATTGACACCACATTAATAAAACAAAATGAATAAATAAATGAACCTAATACCAACTCCTGGAGCATAGTGTCCTCATGTTGAAGACTGTTGCACTAATGTTTCTTCTGGTACATCCAAGCGACATTGCAGGAAATTCCTTGAAGAGACACCAGAGAACGACATTGGCACAGAAGCCAGCATAAGGTTAATAATGAAGCAAATGTGCCCCAGAAAACGTGTTCCCTTTTATGACTCAACTTTAGCATCTAAATGTATACATTCTTTCACACTATAAACAAATTAGAATTTTATTTAAAATATATTTACATTATATAGAACAAGCTTGTTGGATTATATTTTAAGATTCATAGATTTCCTGCCAATTTGAATATAAAGAACTTCCAACAGGTAATTGACAATGCAGATAGCAAATTATATGAAACCATATATGTTACGGGAATCCCAGAGAAATTTGTCAAGTTAGTAAGGATGACCATGGTGGACACCAAACCTATTGTTAAGGTGGATAATAGATTAAGCGATAATTTCATATATAACAAAGGTGTGAAACAAGATGATGGGATATCCACATTATTTATTTTGGCTTTTCACCCTGTAATTAGGAAAGTAGATCAAAGAGACAAGATGTTCAACGAGATGAGCCAAATATGCGCTTACGTGAATGACATTGCCATAGTAGCCAAATCAAAACATAAAATAATTTAAGTTTTAAAGAACTAGAGTAAAATGCTGAAAAATTGGACTTAAAAGTTAACTGAGGAAAAGAAAATACATGATTATATCAGCATCAGGAGGAAGAAGAGCACCACAGGATTAGCTAATAGGGCAGACGACATTTGAGGGTGTGCTGAAATTCTGCTATCTAGGAAATATTATAGACAATGAGCTTAAAGTGAGTGTTACACTAAAAGATAGAATCCAGGCAGGGAAAAAAGCCTATTTTGAAAATCTAAACTTGCTAAAGAGTAAAATACTACTCAGGAAAAATAAACTGCAAATACATTGAATACTAATAGGATCTATGAACACATATGGCGCACAGTCCTGGACTCTGACAAAGATCAAGCATCTCTGAGGAAATATGAAAGTAAATTAGTGAGCAGTATATGTGGACATGTAGAGAAACATGGAATGTATAGAATCTGGTATAGGAGGAGGAAATTAATCAATTTATAGAAAGAGAAGAGACGGTACGATTCATAAAAACCCTAAGGCTACAACGAATAGGTCACCTAGGGTGCATGGAGGCAAATAGAATACCTTTACAAGTGTTCAAAGCTAAATCATACTCACTGAGGAGAAAAGGAGGACCAAGAAGGAGATGGATGATGTGATGGAAGACTTACAGATTATGAAAGTGAGAATAAATTTGTAGTGTTTTAATGCCTCTTTTACTACATGCAGCACTGCAGATGGTGACACTGAGGATACATGAAACGAAGATGGAGCACCACGGAAATGAGATGGCAGGAGAAACCGGAGATCCCAAAGAAAACCCACCTCAGCACTGTGTTGTCCACCAAAAAGTTCACATGTGATTGCCTGGGATCAAACCCACATGAGATTCAAGCAGTCTAACCACTCGGCAAAGGTGCAGCCATGAATGTAAGGAGACGGAAGGAGATGACCTAGCATAGAAGCATTTGCAGTCAGATCATGAAGGAGGCCAAGTCTCACATAGAGTTGTAGTGCTATAGAGTAAGTAAATAATTTGGAAATAAAGAGATTATCAAATGACTTTAAAGTATATTATGACAATAAAGTGAATCTGTTATTCAATCTTTAAGAGGCATCGCTTTAGACTGTTTAATAAGGCGGCCATGGGTCCCAGTGTCCTGACACTGAAAAAATTCATATTCCTACATTGGATTCCAACTCATTTCAACCTTGGGACAGAAGTTTTCTTTTTTTCTTGTGATTTTACGTTCTCAATGAAATGGGTGAACTGATTCTCAAATGTGTCTAGGGTCCATGGAACTTAGAGTTACCTGACATTCGTCTACCAGGATAAGGGAAAACCCCGCAAATAACCTTATCCAGGTAACTCACCATGACCGAGATTCGAACTCTCTTGAACATGAGGCAGACATGCTACCATGTACGCTACTTAGGTGGGCACAGAAGTTATTGATAGTATGGTTCAGAGATTTCAGCAACTCCGTTTTCATACATTATACCGCTTGCAAAAGTTAAAAGCATATGAATGTTGGCCAATGTTCAAGCGGTGTGCTGCTGCCAAGCGAGTATGTGTACTGGTAGAGTTTCTGTACATAAAAGCAGTTTTACCGATCAGCAAAGATTTTGGCTATTCTTCCCGAACTTAAACAGCACATTAAATATTCATAAAACTTTAAGAACATACCTCAACACATGTCACAGCAGTGGAACAGCAGGCATGATTTCTAATCCAGTAACTTGCTTTCCAACTTCATGGATCTTTCCCGGAGATTGAAACACAGGCTAGCTCCTTTCTTCTAAGGAAGAAGCTGCTTCAGTACAAATTTTGACACCGTGTGGACAATACATATACCACAAGGTCATAGAGTTTATTGCTAGGATTTTGAAAAGTCAACAGTTGCCCTATATCCTCGATTGGGGAGCTTTCGTAAAAATTTGTTCAAATTAAATATAATTTTTCTGTCGCAAGAATGAATCTCTTCATATTTGTTAACGGAAAAATTACTTGTCCCAGCTTCGAGGAACATGTTCATGCACTCGAATCGCAAACACTTGAAAACAGATGTGTGTATAATAATAATTTAGTGTAATATTAACAATATTTTCTGTTTCAAACTGCGTGATTCTTTTTTCATAGAAGGTGCATTATTTATTTATGCTTGAGATATTGTAAGGACAGAATGGTGGTGTTTTTCAGACTTATCTGTGCTGAATGGATGGATGCTGGGAAAGCATAACCATGTGAAGATAAAAAGTGCATCGCTTGCATTATAAGTATCATAAAGATAGGATTTTTGTACGGTCATGTTCAGAAAATAATATTCTTTCTTATTATAAGATTGACATCTGTAATACTCACATATTTATCAGTAACATTTAACCATAGCAATGTGAAGAGGAAGCGTGCATCACTTGTGGTCTAAGTATTGTACAGACAGGATTTCTGTACGTTCATGATCAAAAAATAAAATTCTTTCTTATTATAAGATTTATATCTGTAATATTTATATATTTATCTGTAACATTTAACCATAACCATGTGAAGATAACATGTGCATCGTTCGTGTGCTAGGTATCGTCGAGACAGGATTTTTGAAGGGTCATGATCAGAAAATAAAATTCTTTCTTATTATAAAACTGGCATCTGTAATATTCAAATATTTATCCGTAGCATTTAACCATAACCGTGTGGAAGATAAAACGTGCACCGCTCATGTTCTAAGTATCGTAGAGACCGGATTTTTAACGGTTATAAGCAGAAAATAAAATTCTGTACCACATTTGGCAAAGCTGGCAGGACGGGCAAGTTTAGGAGTTGCTGGAGTGTGCAGTACTGCCCACCTCCATATGCCTTTAACTTTTGCGAAGATTATAATTGCAAACTTCTTAACTAAAGGTGTTTAGTGTAAGAAACTGTCTGGTAGTGCTTTACAAGAAATCAACATGTTACTTAGAAAGAGTCTTTATTGTCCATGATTACTATTGCTAAAAGCTAAGATTTTGTACCTAAATATTAGCAGTTATATCACCATTAAATTTTTCATATCCCTTAACCAACTTTGGATATATGTCATTTAGCTTCTGGAAGAATATCCCCATTCTGTAGGCCTGCATCAATTTTGGCATTCTGTGAAGCCAAATTTCTTAATTGGCTTTCTCAGGCACATCCCATACAGAGTACTGAAACAACATAAAAAACAATTTTATTCTTCATCTGTCTTTGTTTTGTAGTGATTTATAGTTTCTGTAACATCTTACTTCTTAGAGCAACTATTACAAGGTTAATAGATTAAAATTATTCTATGAATCGACTGAAAGACTGTACTTCACAAATAGCCTCAAATAGCCAACCACCATGAAAGATGAAGTAACATGTTAGGTGAGATGAAATGGAGGAACATTAAGGTACGTGATGTAATTATCTATCCAAGCATTTGCTAGTCAATCTGAAAAACTTTTGTGTCATAAACATTGGCCATGGAAACCGAACCAATGACCTCTGGAATGCAGGCCACATACACTATGGTTTGAATAGTCCCACTTGATAATACATAGAGGATAAAAAATTGTATAAAACATTTGTATAAGACTAGAGAGACACATGAGTGCACATTAATTCATATATACATATGTAGGTATACAAGTCTATATACAAATGAGTTGTTTAATCTGGCAGTATTAAGTGAAACAAGCTATAAAATTTATATTTTGTTTTTGGTAACAAACGTACATATTAATAACGTTTTCTCAGTTCAACTAAAGAAGTTTGCGACACTTCTTTCATCACATTGATGATTATGTGCATGTTTTTCCTATTATATTCTACATAATACAATGATCAAATCACTTTTCTAACCAGTTTGCACATGGTAAAACATACTTACCCCATCAGAATTTAGAAAAAATATTTGCAGAAAAATAAAACTGCAGCATTAAAAAAGAAAAAAAAGTTCCACATGGCTACGGTTTTGTTGATAGTTATTCTCACAAGTTATTCAATGGAATGGTAATTAAATGGTAATTAATAGGACTACTTCAGGCGGTAATGCAGCCAACTGTACTATCAACCAAACCCACTGCTGTGTTACCTGTTATTACCTCCTCTGCAATGGACTTTTAAAATGGAATGTAAGAAACTGAAAGGCTTGCAAGGTTTAAATAACACTTCCAGCACTTTGAATGCTCTTTTCTAACTAGAGACAAAGGCTTTAAACATTCAGGTGACATTATATTATCTACTACTTTCAATTTATCTTATTCTAGAATTGCTACTATGATTACCTATTATTTTTAATTGTCTTAAATTGATAATGATTTTAATTATTTATAATGCAGTTGGAAAATAGGAAAGCTGGTTTGGTACTATATTATATAATTCTTTATGTACACCAGATGACTATTAATTAAATTAAAGGTTGTTGTCATTGATATGCACACTTCAGTAATACACAAATTAGAACAAAGGTGATTTCCTGACATGTACAGAGAAAGTCAGCATTTACTTCTGTGTAAAGCACTATATAAGAAATTAACAGATGAATTGGAAAATAATTTTAAAATATTAGCAATAAAAAAGTAATTATTTGTATAATAATACATTAGATTAAGTGATAAAAGCCTAAGCAAAATCTCTTATACTATTGCCATTTTATGTCACTTAACAAACTAATAATACCTTTTGAAATAGTTGCACGTTATATAGGTCATAATTTCTTAGCAATTAACTTGTGATTAGTTACTGCTCTTTCTTGGGCTTTAATTACTTTATCTTTCACATAGAGTAAGTAGGGGAAGCATTGTATTCCACCCAAAAATGCAATATCAATATTTTACTGCAAAGCCATGTCTTGAGGTCTATGAATCTACTTGACATTTTTAGAATAAGGTCTGTCTGTCTGCGTGCATACAGCATATCTCAAAATGAAAGGTCAGTTAAATAAGGAACTTGGTAATTAAGCTCAAGATCTTCCAAGGATACCATACAAATTTTTGACAAAATATTAGCACCCCAAACTACTCTATATATGCAACAATTTCTGCAAATTTTGATTTTTTTTAAATAGCAATAATGATTTTGATCAAAAAATACATGTTATACATTTTGAGCTGAAAATATATTCAAATGAGCTACCCTTTTGCCTTTTCCTTTCCTGTTTTATGTTGGTAACAACCACTGGATACAAAACAAAACGTATGGAATGGGATCAATCCTGGGAGCAATCCGTGCCACTGGACAAGTATTACCCCACGGTAAAAGACTGTTGTTACATTAGGCATTTAAAAGTAAAAATGAGTGAGTGTTATGCACAATTCAGAAAATAATGTATAATTTTGAAACTGTTGGCACCAGAAAGTGAGTATTTATCTTCTTTTAGCTTAATTTAAGCTTCATGCACTTGGAATCACAATGCCCTTATTACATTTAATATGACAATGTTAATGTAATGGAAGCTGTAGGTAGTGAGAATTGAATAGAACACCATATTCATATTAAGTGACTTGGGTTGCCTAAGGATTATTAAGGCAGAAAATATAATGCAAAGTATGTTGGAGCAGCCAGATCCCCCAATGAGAGCTAGACTGGAGCATAAGGATATGATGGAGGTTGTTATTTCCAAAAGAGGATTTTAATTCTTATGCAATATGTAATAAGGGTTATTTTACATTTTCCCCCTTAAATGATGAATAAATAATTATAATAAATACCCAGTTTCCTGGAAACACTAACTACTAAGAACAAAACATTGTAAACACATAACAAAAAATAATAACTTTGAAACATATATGTATAATACTCTGGCTAAAAAGAGGATTTTGCATAAAATAATTTTAAATATAAAATTTATTTTGAAAAACCTTACACCTTATATTATATCCATTCCTCATAAATGTATTATTTAAACTTTGTGTCTTTATCCTGCAAAAATGTAAAAATGATATCTTGGTAGTTCATGTGAAAGCACTAAGCTGGACTTTAAATAAGGCAAATTTAACATTGTCAGTGTGAGATGGTTAATTTCCCTTTAACTGGGATAGGACAAATGAAACAATCACATTTTTGTTACATTTGAAACCTTGGAATGAAATAGATAAAACAATAGATACCTGTACAAAAGATTTTAGCATTCTCAAGTCACCCATATTCTCTCTAAAAAACAGGCATAGCCTTGTAACCAGCTAATGATTAATCTTCGGATCATATTCTTTTACAGGAATTGTAGTTATTTCCATACATATATAAGTGGAATGAGGCCCTGAAAGAAAGTTAAGAAAATATTTGGTACTGAAGGATGACTGTGCATTATTGGTTTTAATGTATGGCATAAAGCGTGTGTTTTGCCACAAGAAAAGAGACTGATAGCAAAATGTTAGATCAAAATATTACCAGTGCATCCTATTCCACAAATAAACGGACATAGGTTACAATCCCTCCTGTGTAAAACTAATGTAATACCCCTGTACTGATTTTCTGGTTAATTTTAAAGGAAAAGATTCCAAAGAGACAGAAAATGTCTATAATATTGGCTTTAAAGAAGATGTGAACAATTAAGAAGCCTTAAGCCCCCTGTCCGTTTTACGATACATAATTAAATAGCAAAATCATTGTAATATATCAACTTACTCCAATTCATAATACTACACAAATGCACAGGCGATTTCAAAATAGGGAGGTGAGTTATATCTGGGCAAAAATTATATCTCATAGTATGTTAAGGGGAGGCATTTGTGAAAAATTCTAAAATCCAGAGTTTACATCAGAACTGCTTAAAATTTTATCATTAGGTGGGGTACAGGGAATCTAGTTAAGCTTTTAAAATTCATCTTTCTATCTTAAATAGTTTTTCAAAAAAAAAAAAAAAATTGGTGCTTTTTATAGTATGATTTTTGTATGTTATATAAAAAGTCCCAGGTCATACAGTTTTTCTTTTAGAAACTTTAAATTTTAGATTCAGGTTTCTCTGTACACCAGTTATAAAAGTTGCTTTACTTTTAAAGTGTGTATCAATTAGTTTTGGACAAAAAAAATTTTTTGTGTAAATATATTAAATTTTTCTTAATTTTTTTGCAATTTTGAGATTTAAAAATCAATAATAAATAAACTATTTAATTTAAATCAACAAATATACCAACTGTTATTAAACATTTATTTAGGAATACGTATGCAAAGTTTAATACAAATTGGTTGAGAATTGCAGAAGTTGGAGCATTTTGAAGTTACAAAAATGTTCAAAAATTGAAAGTGGAGAAAAATGAATTTAAAGATTTATATAGAAATTACACTACTTTCTTTACCTTATAAACTGCATGCCTCATATGCAGGCTCTACAGCTATCTTATTACCTTCTTTCTCTTTAATTTGGTTACCTTTGGCCCTTTTTTATATAATTTTTCTATCTACAATAGTTTTTACCAAAAAAATAATAATTTAATTTTTTCCTGCAATTTCTTTACATTGGGAAACATATTACATTCTCTACAATTTTTGTTATAAATGATTGGAACTTTGGATTCGGGTTTCTTTAGATAATAGTTATAAAACTATATATGTATATACTCATTTGCCCAAGTCTAATGGTTCTGGAGGAGAAAATTTAAGGAATATGATAGAATTTTCTTGAATTTTTTTCAATTTTCTTTTTTCAATACAAATCATTATTAATTTTTTCATATACAGCCATAATGATACCAATTTTTATTGAAAACTTATCTAGGATAATACATATATGCAAAACTTAGAGAAATTTATTGAAAACTTATGTGTGTGGACTATAAGGAGTATTAAAAATGCTGAAAGTTGGAGATGAAGAAAAATCTAGTTAGAAGCTCTAAATATAAACAACATTTTTTTCCATGTTTCAAAACCATCCTGCACTATATGAAGACCACTCAGCTAGTTTACTATCCTCTTCTGTTTTTAATTTAGTCACCTTGGCAGATTTATATTCGCTCAATGAACTTTGATCACTTTGTTTTAGCTTTCACTTATCCCTAATACAGCTAATTTTCTTGCTAACCAGACTTACTTTGCTTGCTGGAACTTTTGCCTTAACTTTAAGTCTATCTTTATAACCCATATTAAATTCACCAGCAGCTGCAATCACTGCAATTTGCAATTTCTTTCTTAATACAAAAACTTCTTTGTGACATTTACTCCATGGAAACTTTCATTAGCATTCTGTGCTTCTCCTTTAATGCAACTTTCCCATAGAATAGTGCTAACTAATCTCTTTATTTTTGTCTATGAGATGGAAATTGTAAGTAGAATAGTTCATGCAATTCATACCCATGGTCAGACGAAACTTCTGCATAGAAATATGCCCCTTACCAATGCCCAGAAATACATCAACCATTCTTCTATTTACATCAAAAGTGACCTGCTAGAATCAATGTTAACTCTTGGGCTATAATATGTTTTCACTTAACATTTACCTCAAGCAGAGCATTCTAGTATCATTATGTACTATTCTGGCTAGAACACCTTAAAGTTTCATTATATTTTGCTTTGAAATAGCCACTGTACTCCAAACCTAACCTGATATGAATCATATACCTACGGTTGCAACAAGAAAGCAATACAATGTTAAATCAGTCTTTATTCCTATTCTAAACAATAGTAATTTAATATAAGCTGCTATCCACAGCTTTCACTTGCATGTAAACCATATTTCACAAACACTACATGTCAGTGGAAATGTTTGTTTACTTTCAGAAGTGGTAAGTGGGAAATAATATATAAAATGGTATCGGAAAGGCTCACTAGCTTTCACAAACATCCAGAAGATGTCTCTGCACATTACCACAGTTACAGAATCAAACCGGGTAGTTTAAACGTGAGAATTCCATCAATTTCTTTGCGACACACTGGAAAAAGCAATATGAATGGCAACGCATTTAAATGATAACGTAGCGGCTCTTTAAATGGCGCAAGGGCCTAACTGACGGGAGATTCTGAAACTACAATGTTTAAGCATAATTTTAATGCAAAAAACGGAAAATATCCTTTTTGGTCATTTTTGACGAAATTTCACCGATGCCTCCCCTTAATCTTTACTGTAACGATTAAGTTCTTTTTAATTTTAGTTAATTGATGGAAATTAATCATTTCTCCACACTAGCCATATATAGGCTAAGATATTTGATGGATAGAGTCAACATGAAAAATTCAATGCCATGGCCGGGATTTGAACCATCAATTAACTAAAATAATAAGAGTTGAATGATGAAGCCTGGGACTAAGGTACTTACAATAGTAAGTCGCCACAAACGGTGTATCTCGGATGCCAGAGCCCCAAGTGGTCTACCGGGGAAATATATGAGTCAACTGGAGAATTTAATGTCAGGACGGTGCATTGGCCATGGTAGCTCAAAGGTTAAGAGCGACTGGACGGAAACCAGGAGATCCTTGGTTCAAATCCCGGCCATGGCATTGAATTTTTCATGTTGACTCTATCCATCAAATATCTTAGCCTATATACGGCTAGTGTGGAGAAATGATTAATATCCATCAATTAACTAAAATAATAAGAGTTGAATGATGAAGCCTGGTACTTAAGTACTTACAATAGTAAGTCGCCACAAACGGTGTATCTCGGATGTGGGAGCCCCTAGTGGTCTACCGGGGAAATATATGAGTCAACTGGAGAATTTAATATCAGGACAGTGCGTTGGCCATGGTAGCTCAAAGGTTAAGAGCGACTGGACGGAAACCAGGAGATCCGTGGTTCAATTCCCGGCCCTGGCATTGAATTTTTCATGTTGACTCTATCCATCTTTTTAATTGTTAGTTAGTTCAGACTTACATTACCTGTAATAATTAGCTGAAACTATGTTTGAATATAAACAATATCAAAAAAGAGTTACTTTGCTGTTTGGCACAATCTAAAAATAGGTTTCTTGGTGAAAACAATTTACTACACAGTTTATAAACACATAATACATTTGCACTTGCTTCTATTACTCAGGACATTTAGAAATGTGCAATGTCATCCTATTAGCGTGTTTCTTTACACACTCTGTACATTGATTATGCACCTCATACCTAGTTCCTCCATGGCAGTAAATAAGTGAATGCAATGCTAATGAACTGATTAATATATTTCTGCAAATATAGGTAACAATTAGTACTGGTCAACTGGGCTGTATGAGATTCTAAAAAGTGAACAGCATGTGATGCAGACATGGCAAACAAAACTAAATCACCACTGCCAACATAAACATGACTGAAGTAAAACATACAAGTATACTCTTAGAATAGATAGAGTCCACATGAAAAATTTAATGCCACTGCTGGGCTTTGAATCACGGATCTCCTGATTTCCATCCAGTCACTCTAACCCATTAAACTACAATGGCCCACTTGCCGTCATGACATTAAATTCTCCATTTGTCTCGTATATTTCCCCGGTAAACCACTAGGGGCTCTTGCATTTGAGACACACCGTTTTTGATGACTTACTATCCTAAGTAATTGAGTCCTAAACAAGATGGCCATGGTAGCTCATGGTTTAGAGCGACTGGACGAAAACCAGGAGATCCGTGATTCAAATACTGACAGTGGCATTGAATTTTTCATGTTGACTCTACCTATCAAAAACCTTAGCCTATTTACGGCTAGTGTGAAGAAAAGATTAATTTCCATCAATTAACTAAAATATTCGTCGAATGTTAGAGAAAGCATGATAGTGAACCTAATTAAAGGAGATGTTACTAGAGAAGAGAAACATTGAAACCCAAACATACATAAAAATGTTAGCTCTACAGTGGATTTCAAGATTCCTTTTGGAGGAGGTCAATACTGTTTAATGAGTTGGGGGAACTGTCTAGTTCTTTATAATACCCGTGTACGTGGTAGAGAGGGAGTGCACAAGTAACTGTTTGCTCAGGTCAATGAAAGCATGGATTCTCTTTGGCACGGTATTCAGCACTTAATGCATTGAGATTACACTTCAATGTTGCCAATCTTAAAAACAAATTAAATAAATTAAATAACTCAAAAATATAATAACCATTACTACAAGTCACAGAAAGAGTAAATGCAGACACTAATTATGGTTTTTTAAGTTATCACTGTCAGAAGGTTTTGTTGCCATTGCAGTTCTTGAAATTTGTGTATGGATATAAAATACATCAACTGCCTTTGTCATACAGCATTTTCTACAATTATGGGTTAAGTGTTTTTAAGCATTTTTTACAACCTCAAGTCTTTGAGGTTTTAGTTTTATCCATTTATCTTGGGAGGGGGCGGCTGTATGTCAGCCATCATAGAAAACACCACTTCCACAGCAGCATTACCATTATCAGCACAATGTCTTAGCCAATATTGAAATACTGAGAAGACGTGCTTCCCTTCCATAACTTAAAATAACTAAATTTATGTTATAGAGCATTAACAACCTTTTATGTTTATTTTAGAAGTAAATTATGAATAAATTTTTACAATTAAAATTGCCAACTTCTTCATTTTTTGCTGCAATTTCCCCCAAAACCCGAAATTCAACGATGATTATCAGAATTCTCGTATGACTGGCAACACAATTGCAGCTACAGGCAGGAAGCAGTTTTGACACTGGCTTCCACTTGCCCTTTATTGTTCAATTTGTAATGAAGGTAATAGTAAGTAGGCATCTTTATTTCCATATCAATTACGAATTATTATTCATTTACATACTTATTATTACACTGAGTTGCTGGTTTTCCTTGGGCCTAATAGACACAAACTCTGAGGCTCTTGACCTAAAGGGTCCCTATTTGCATCTTATCTGAAATAACTTCATCTTCATTTTCGTCAAATTTACTTATCTTCCTCAACCATTTGGCTCTTACTTTGCTCAAAAAGTTCCCTATTTCAATTAAATTTTTCCCAGTTTTCACACTCATTAACTTCATTGCTTGAATTTCTTTTGATAGCCTTGCCCATTCTTGTTTACCTATCTTCTCCCTAAGCAACCTAGTTTCTTCACATTTTAAAAATCCACTTTGCAATAATTGTTGGTTTTCCCACATAACACCAAACCCTATTTTTAATATCACTTCCTTTATCTTATTTAGCTATGAATTTTTCTGATTTAGTTTATCCTGTACTATCAAGCATCAATGTAGAATATTCTGCTCATCTAAACTCCTAATTGTTGCCCAATAATGAAATTGGAATGTATTACAACTTATTACAAAATACTTTTTAATATGGAAGAAAAATCTAAGCAGACAAGAACATGTCCTACATAATAAGAGGAGTCAGAAGCAGCTGCCAGGGCCATTTCAGAATCCAAAGGGGTACAACTTTGAAAAATAGGGAGTGAAAACTGCTAAGTTGACTGACTGCAATAAGTATACAAGACAAACATAAAGTGAGCAAAAAACAAAGTGCATTTAATTGCTCTTTGACTGTGTATAGCCATCAGAAGATGAGCTGATCCTATCACAAGACTTTTACTGCAGCAAAGTCTTAGGCATACAAACTGGTTGATTCCCATTTTCAGTTTCTGAACAATTTGGATACATTTATTAATGAGGAGATATTGTGTTAACCTACTAGGTTAAGCCAGCATTTTTGTCTGTGCAACAGGTCCACCCTCCCAAACGAGGAGGGGAGGGCAATAGCATAGGCAATTGCTCCCTAGAGGGGTGGCGGTTTGGACCGGCATGACCACAAGGTCTTCTGGCTGAATCGTTCACTCTTAGTGGCGACGGATACATCTCTCCGGTTCAGTGTGTGTTAAGTGTGAATAGTGCAGCAACGTGAAGCAAGAGGGAACAAGACAGAGTCAATGCAGGCGCCTTCACTTATTTTTAAGTAGAGTGTCGCATTCTTATTAAATAATCAGATTGTGAAAACTATCTCTTTCCTGTCCTTTGCTATGTGTAAACCTCTCATTAGCCAGGCCGCGCCATGGCTCAGTGGTTAGACTGCATGGCTCTCACCAAGGCGGCCCGGGTTTGATCCCAGGCGACCGCAAAGTGATATTTCTTTTGGACAACACAGCGCTGAGGCGGGTTTTCTCTGGGATCTCCGGTTTTCCCCGCCACCTTATTCCACCAGTGCTACATCTTCATCTCATGTATCATCAGTTTCACTGCCTGCAGTGCCGTATGCAGTAAAAGTGGGCGTTAAACACTACACATTTTTCATTAGCCAAGCAATGTGCTGTATCAGGTCTGGCAAAGATGGGTTCTCAGTGAAGCCCTAGCTTGTAACCTGACATGTGGTGGAGGCGCATTGGTCCCCTTTTCGTTTTTCCTCTGTTTTAACAAAACAGAAATGTTATTTTTATAGTCTGGCTGTTTCTGTTAGTTTTACTTTTGGCGCCATTGTGTTGCCCATGTGGAACGTTTCCTCGTGTAGTGCTCCTGTTGTAGTCCCGTGTGACCTATAATCCTATCAGGTTTGCAGCATTCTTTTTGGTTTGTATGGCTTTTGTTGCTTTTTTTTTCAAATTCTAGTAACATTTCTTTGTTATAGTGAAGGCTTGTTTTTCCAGCTGCTTTTCTTTGTTTCTCTCCTTTCTTTGTTTCAGTTTTCACAGTGTTGATAGTCGCTGTGTCTTAAAGATTTTATATGAACCACACATACGTATATATATATTTTAAAGCTTGAAGCAGTTAAACAGGGAGACATAACTTTGGTTTTGTGTATTGTGCATGTGTTTGACCCCAGCAGAGGGAGCTAATTATGCCACATGGAGACACATTAATATGTTAATAAATTTAGATTTACTCAGTCGATGTAAGTTCCTGTTGTGACATTTGTATCAGTTTAGTTGCTATGGAGTTTAGTAAAGTGTTCCTATGGTCATATTTCAAATTTTTGGTGATGGTTTAAAGTGAAATAATACAGTTATCTGGTTATTAAGTTATACAAAAGTTGTATTTATTACACATCAGCTTCAGTTGCCTGTTTGTTGGTTTTCATAACAAAATATTTGCGGTTAATAGAACAATGTGAGTAATTGTTAAGCGTTTTTTGCATCAAATTGTCTATTATATAGCCTAAGTCAAGATTTCAATTCTTTTTTATATGAAATTTTAGTGGTCTCTTACTATGCCGTGTGCAGTTGGTTTCCCAACCCTTGCTTGGGTTTGTTACCACATGTGTGTCATAATTGTGAAAATCTGATAAAACCTTTATGGAATGTGCGTTCTAATTTAAGGTGAGTTGTAACTATCACTTTCCGCTACTGTTTCACTTTGCAAGGGATTGGGGCTTCCTATAGGCTTATTTGTGCTGCACTATATATGAACTTTGGGGTTTGTGATGTTACCCTTTCCGCCTTTATCAGTTTGAAAGTTTATAATTTTGGGCATGTTACTATATGAAAAAGTTTTAATCTTATGCATTTTAATGAACACTGGGCGTTACAGAAAACAGAAGACAAAAGAAAATTTAAGGCATTAGTCTTGGACTGTAGTAAAATTTTAAACTATTTTGATTAATTAATAATTTTATCTGTAGTGAGGGTATAATATAGTTATTTACGTTTGCTACGGTTTTTATTTTTAGGCAGTTCTAGTTCTTTTTCTCTTTTCCCTGCCACTATTTGATATCACTGAATTAATTTTCTGGCATATCACATACATATTGCCATATTATCATAAAGGTGTTTTAAATTTACGAACAAAAATTAGTGAAAATTGTGATATTCTTTGTGGTTTGCATCACTAGACTTTTCTTTCAGTCATGATGCTGCTGTTTGCTCGCTCTCCTTCTTTCCAGATTGTTGCAAGTGTGTGTGTGTGTGTGTGTGTGCCTTTGTGTGTGCGTGTGTGTGCATGTGTGTGTGTATGTGTGTGTGTGTGTGTGTGTGTGTGTGTGTGTGTGTGTGTGTGTGTGTGTGTGTGTGTGTGTGTGTGTGTGTGTGTGTGTGTGTGTGTGTGTGTGTGTTGTGTGTGATATTTTGCTACAAGGATGTGCTGGAATGTAACCTTGAATGCAGTCGTGAAGTAGATAAAAGTTTTGAGTAGTGGTTATGTGAAGTTTTACAGGATAGCTGTTATGTGCCTATAGAATGGAACAATTGAAGCGTGTCAGAGTAGCAGATTTCAACCTGTGACATTGTTAAGAGGTGTTTTTTAAGACGTTTTCTCGGGTCTATGTTTTGCAACAATTGTATAAATGTGTTTTTTCCTCACAGCAGAATTCACTCTGAAGAAGTTGGTAAACAGTACACAAACTGAGTGATTCTTTCTATCCTGATGAATTTTGACTGTGTTCCAACTTACTTGATTTAGACCTTGATGTTTTGAAATTTGTACCTTGCTTATTATACCTCACTTGCACACTGCTACCGTATCTTGCTCATTTTGATTTATCTAAATATTACTAGTATGTTGCTTGTGATTTTATTAATTCTCAATGTACTCTTTTTATCCTAAGTTTTTCATTGTAACAGTGTACTTACGTTCTATGTATTTTACATTTGTAATGTTTGCTTAGTGAGTAGTGGCCAAGCTCAACTTACAGCTGTTATAACTGTACTCTTGCTTGAGACATATATTTGTTCTTGGTTTTCCTTAGTTGCCTTCTCGAAAGTGTTGCTGCAATGTACCTGTTGAATGGCATAGTGTGGAGAGTGTTCTTTATCCTATGTCTATACAACAGGTGGCTAGTATGTGTATATCCAGTGGTTTGGCTGTTGTGTCCCCATTGATTGTAGGTTTATATTTTGCTGTGTTTGTAAGTACATTGTTATGAGCTTTCTAATCTGATTTATGCTTTGTCCAAATTAACGCTATGCTCTCTTCCAGAATATAGTTGCATTTCATGTGTTACCTTTTTATATTGGACCAGTTAAATCCATAGTTGAGCGTGCTTTCAGAACACCCTAATGTAGAAGCCTGTCCAAGTTCAACATATCATCTTAGGTTTGGCACAGTACATGGGTCATAATTAGCTACTCCCTAACTTTTTTTATCCTGTTTGCCTCCATGTAAAATGCATGATGGGAATGTGATATGCATTGATAGTTTGGGCATGATAGTACTCATTAGGAGTTTATTGGTGGTAGTGGTATGAGACTGGTGTGATGGATCCATTGTGTTTTGTGCTTACTGCATTTTTTTCCTTCTTCATTGTGTGTAAGATACCCCTGTTCAGGTGTTTTTAATTGTGTTCTATATGTTGCCCAAGTTGGTTTTGTTGGGCATTGATTTTGATAGCTACCAGGTCAAATGATTATCACAGAAAGTAATTGTCATACTTAGTGTATATCATAATTTGACTTCCCAGATTTAGCTATTTTATGTTTTAAGCATCGTAGATTATAGTTTGTGGCCACATTTAGGTAAAGTTTAGTTCAAGATGTTGATTTTTGTTTTACTGAAAGTTTGTAGAGCTATGCCTTATTGGCAAGCTTTGAATTTTCACATGGATTTGTTTATACTCTTTTGTCAGGCATGTAGGTGGTTCATTGTTGCACAGGTACCTGTATTAAGCAATACAATTGGTTGTAATATATATTGTTCTGTATACTATTTATATGTAAATTACATTATCTTATCAATCTGTTATGTATTTGAGAGCTTGCATCATCTATGTAATGTTATATAATGTATCCCATACTCCTGAACACACTTTTGTAGCACCTTGTGATGTGATGGCATTTTGTTAGCCCAGAGCTGTGGATGTGGGAGTCTGCGGACCTCAAGCCTTATTTGCTCATAGTTCTCTTGTGCTGCACCTTTGGATGACAATCATTCCCCTGGACTGCACAGTTGGTTACTACCAGTGACTGGCCGCCTTACTGGCCAAGGGATGTATCCTGTGATGGACGGCAAAACTTAATGCTCCCAGCATCAGCATTTGCACTGATGCTTGGTGTTTGAGGGGACTGGTATCTTATCGGTCCTCCCTTGGAACAGTGTTTCACCCGATGCAGTATCTATAGGCCAGTGCAGTGCTAAGATACATAGTATTGTGCAGTTATGTTTTGTGTTGGTGCATAAGGTTCAAATATAAAAGTACTGTCGAGTGACTACTCGAGCTCCCTGTGAACATTTGTATCATGCTCCACTTAATGGGCATTTATAAACATTGCATACAGCTCTACTATAATTTTTGTACATTTGTGAATGCTCATGTTTGCTATTACACTGCAATCTTATTTGTACCTCAACAAGGACGTTGAGACTTAGTAGGCCGGGAAAGATGTGGTAACCCACTAGGTTAAGCCAGAGTTTCTGTCTGCACAACAGGTCCAACCTCCCAAGCTAGGAGGGAAGCGTAATAGCGAAGGCAATTGCTCCCTAGAGGGGTGGTGGTTTGGACCGGTATGACCACGCGGTCCTCTGGCTGAGTCGTTCACTCTTAGTGGCGACGGATACATCTCTCTGGTTCAGTGTGTGTTACATGGAAATAGTACAGAAACATGAAGCAAGATGGAACAGGAAAGTAGCGATGTAAGCGCTATGACTTATTTGTAAGTTGAGTGTCACATTTTTATTAAATAATCAGATTGTGAAAACTATCTATTTCCTGTCCTTTGCTATATGTAAACCTCTCATTAGCCAAGCAACGTCCTGTATCACATGTAGCAAAGATGGTTTCTCAGTGAAGCCCCAGCTTGTAGGCTTCAATATTGCAGTAGCTCTAAACTTAGTAGAGACACAGTGAGCAAGGGGGGCTATGCGTTAATCATGTTACTATTGTACTCAGGAGGTTGCTGTTTCAATCCCCACTGACCGTTCATTCTGACTTCAGTTTTTTGTACCTTCCCCTTTTCATTTAAGCAAATGCCGGGGTGCCTGCTTCCATACCACAATTTCCTTTCCTGATTTCCTTAACAGCCTTCAGGTTTGCTTTCAAGCTTGTGTTGCATGGCAGTTCTGTACAGATCGTGTACATATTTGTGCATTCACAATATTGCTGATAATTAGAGTTTTGACTGGAGCACCCCCTAGTGCAATGTCAAGTAAATACCTGGTAAAAGAATGAATATTCTGGTATTGTTATAAATTAAGCTACATGTGCTAGAAGCAATTTCATCTGTATTTATTAATGATGCGCACTGCCTATTAGATTCACAGGTTCCAGAAACTCACATGATTGTGTACACATTCTTTGGTTAAATGTGTCAATATCCTCTGGATTCACTTTTATTTCTTGCTTAGGTACCACTGTACATTAAGGAAAACAATTATCTGGTAACAGAGTCTTCAGGCGAAAAAAAAAATATGTTTGATGGAACCATAGAATTCTGTTTTAATAGATGAAAATATTGGTCAAATGAAAGAATCCTTAATGCTTATTTTTGGATGTGCTGTTCAAATAACTGTAATTGCAACCAAACAGCTTATATGCTACCCATTTAATATGCCTGTCATGAAATGAAATGTGTAGTGTTTAACGCCCGCTTTTACTACATACGGCACCGCAGGCGATGACACTGATGATGCATGAGATGAAGATGGAGCACCGGTGGAATGAGATGGCGGGGGAAACCGGAGATCCCGGAGAAAACCCGCCCCAACGCCGTGTTGTACACCACAAATCTCACTTTGCGGTCGCCTGGGTTCGAACCCGGACCGCCTTGGTGAGAACCAAACTGTCTAACCACTGAGCCACGGCGTAATATGCCTGTCATTTGCACCACTATTTTTATTCAAAAATTGATAAAACACATGCTATATCCTATAAGGATTTTGATTTACCCTTTTCTCAAGACAAGCAACATCATTTGCTTACACATTTGTCGACGGGGTACGAGAGACGGAGATCCGTCACCGCCTAATGCTAGGTGATTAAAAAAACCATCCACGAGGCGCCAACGCCAGCATTGAGGATGGAGGCGGCCAAGGTGACAGCTACCCCGACTTCCGCAACAAGGAGTTTCCGCTATAATGGAGAACGAACACCAATCGAGGGACGCCGGCGGAGACCCAGTGGCACGTGCTGCGCGTGTGGCCAGCCGGGTCACCTGGAGAGAGACTGCCCACGCCAGAAAGAGCAGCCAGAAAACGAGAAAGGGCCGTCGTGGAGAGGGACACTTCGGTGCCATCACCACCATCCCCTCGAGTGATACTGCGCGCCGTTAGCCGGCGTTTGGATGACAGCTTCATCGTGGACGGTTGGGTGACACCGAGCCGGTTGTGACCATCATCAGACCTACCGTGGCCAAGGGTTTGCCGACGAGGAAGCTGAGCCGACCATACCAGCTTGAGACGGCATCGGGCGACACCTTGCCTGTAGAGAAGGAGGCCCTACTGAAGTTGACGTTGGGACGGAGTGCCGTGCGTCTGTGGGTGTTCATCGCGAAGGTGGCTCAGGATGTGATACTGGGATTGGATGCCCTCAGGAGCCACGAGGCGCCAGTTGACTTCGGCAGGAAGTCCATGCGGCTTAACGGAGAAGAGGTGATCCTCCGGCAACCCGAAGAGTGCCTTGGAATCTGCAGGGTCGTCTTTAACGAAGACGTGGTTGTCCCCGCGAGAAGCGAGGGGGTGGTGACAGCGCGACTGGAAGGCCAGCGCACGAAGAACATAATTCTTGACCAGATGACGCCTGGGCACGGACTCTGTGTAGCTAGGATATTATTGCCGTGCCGAGAGGAGGTGCCGTGAGGCTGCACAACCTGGCAGACTCCGATCACGACTTCCAGGCCGGAACGGAGCTGGGTACTTGCGAGCCCCTGGTCAGCGTAACCGCAATCAACAAGGCACAGGAGCCGCTGCCGACGCAACACCTGGAGCCTCGACTGGAAGGCTTACTGTAGAGGGCGGCCGACCATCTGACCGCAGAATAGCTGTATATTCGCTCGTAAACTGCTTCGTCCCTGTTCCACTTCCCGCCAATTCCTCACCACGGAGCTATATTTAGTGACTAACTAGAAGCCCGAAGTGCACACAGACTCCAAAACTACTACTGTATCAGGCCACGTACTGGCTCTTGTATAGTTCTGCTGGGCGCGGTAGATCCTTCCAGTGGTTACAACTTCTCAACTAGACCTGGATCAGTATCGTCTGGTATTTGCTCATTAACAACACAGCTCCTCTTCGGGCCTAGTGATATCTTCGTGACGTCAGCTACTGGCCGTCCTCTGAAAGCCACGCCCATCCTCGGCCTCCAATCTACAGGTGATTGGGGCAGAGTAATTCACCTTCATCAACTCAACTTCGTGATAGAAACCCGTTTGCGGCAACGTGACAATACTAAGCTTGTTATCTCCCAGCTGGGCAAACGAAACTTTTGAAGGGATGGAAGACATACAAAAAAAAAAAAAACGTTTATAATAAATACATGTGTAACTTTCCTAACCCATTCTTTTTTAAAAAAAGCTTCCAACAATTTTTATTGAAGTATCGTATCATGTCTTTAAGGTAGTTAAATGAACCCCTGTGGCGAACAACAAGGCTTTCCCAGCATCATTGCCGACCTAGGTAGAGTAGATCTGATCAGTCATTCAGCAATATAAGCCTCAAATATCCCCAGCCAAAACACTGCCTTACGAGCCTAGAATTGCTGCCTACCGGAGCTCCTTACTCTCCTCAGGACATTTAGTAGGCATCCAAGTCAATGTTCTTCTTTATGGGTGTGATTGAACTAGATTATACGTGGGATAAGAAGTCGCCGATTTCTAGAAAGGGAAAGCAGTTTTCAGCCTCTCGCTCGTACACAGTGTTTTGAGGAATCTTTGAGAGCGAAGGTGGAAGGGGTTTACTTCAGGAATCTGCATACTAGAAGCAGTGGCAGAAGCAAACTGATAACAAGGAAAGGTTTAGACGGGAAGAAACATCCCTTCTCCATTGTTGTAAATGGGAGGTAGTTCAGGTCATCCCTCCAATATTACTCTCTCGCTCTTTCTGACAATCGCTAGGTGGCAATCTATCGCCAAGAGCCAGAGCTCCACGCTCTAGGCATGGCACAAACTTTGGAATAATTACGTGACTCATAAGACAATCTAAATCCTTGGGGAGCACTAAGATAATCGCTGAAGGGGACTGTTCTGCTTGGAGAGAGTTCCTGCCTTTTAATGCGAAAAATGGACTGAGAAAATGGGGGTGGGCATGACATGGACCTAGAATGGTTTATTTGCAAATTAAGGAAACCGAACGTTACTGAAAATAGAGAACAAACGAACACATATTCTCTTTGTTATTTTATGATTATAAAATGGCCGATATTTGGAGGCATCCTGATTAAACAAAGTACACTTGAGTACGTATTTCCGCGAACAGGCAGCTGAAACTCCGTACATTTGCAAGCAATTTTTCATAGCTAGGAAGACGTACGGGTTTGACAAAAAAAAGTTAGTATTTTTAAAATCACAGTGTATTGAAATAACCTTTTTACTTCGGCATAAAACGTCCCAAGGCATTTGTTGTTATTGGTAGGAAGTTTTCAATATTTTTGTTCACTTTTAAATGCTCTTAATGTTCAGTTATTTTTCGCGATGTCATAGAATTGTTATGCATATTCAAAGCTGCCATATACAAGGTCTATCACTCAAAACCAATTTCTTTGAGCTTGATACGAAATGTGTAACAAAATTATTAGTAGGTAGGTCTATCTTGATGAAAATTAGGTAGACTGTATACCCAGCTTTTATAAAATTCATTTATAGAAAGTATATAAAAATAACTAATTAAGGATAACGAAATTCAGAGGTGTAACATGTCAGATATTTATTTTAGGTTTATTGAAATTTGGCATGCATTTTTTGATACTTGGTGAAGGTAAGTATCACGCAAAAGCTACAACTAAAAGCAATCTATGAAAGATGCAGTGTACAACCATATTCGTTTGTATTTCTTTGGATCTACTATACGGGCAAGCTTTTCTACCTGCCTTTCAAATAGGAATACGATAGTGAAAATAAACTGAAGAATGCATCATCTGATAGTATAATTTAATATATCCAAAACTTCCAAATAACATTGTGATGCAGCTGAAAGCCTCAAAGTATCGCTAAAAGCCGCCGCCGATCGATCGACCGATCGACTGATCTGTTAAAGAGATAAAAGAGAAGCAGTAGTATCAGAAACACATTCGAGAGGTAACCAGATTCTTCTGGAAGTTTTCTCTCCCCTCCTTAAGCAAATATTCTTTAATTATCTTTAAAACTCCCATATTGGGATTGGATGCCCTTAGGGGCCACGAGGCCACGGTCGACGTCGGCAGGAAAGTCCTGCGGCTCAATAGAGAAGAGGTGATACTCTGGCAACCTGAAGAGCGCCTTGGAATATGCAGAGTCGTCCTGAGAGAAGACGTAGTTGTCCCCGCAAGAAGCGAGGTGGTGTCGGCTCAAGTGGAAGGCCAGCGAACCGAGCACATGATGCTGGACCAGAAGACGCTTCATCTCTGCCTCACGTTTAAGAGGTTGTGAGTTCGAATCTCGGTCAGGGTGAGTTACCTGGATAAGGTTTTTTCCAGGGTTTCCCTTACCCTTCAAGACGAATGTGGGGTAACTTTAAGCTCCATGCACCCTGGACTCATTTGAGCATCATTTCACCCAATTCATTCGCCGTCCTATATGACTTAACGTTGGAGGACGTAAATTACAAAAAAGACGCCTGTCCTCGGGCTCTGTGTAGCCAGGACATTGTTGCCGTACCGAGATGAAGTGCCGGTGAGGCTGCTCAGCCCAACGGTCACCGATGACGACATCCAGGCCGGGACGGCGTTGGGGACGTACGAGGTCATGGTCAGCGTGACAGCAATCGACAAGACACATGAGCCGGTACCAATGCAACACCTGGAGCCCTGGCTGGAAGGTTTACTGGAGAAGGCGGCCGACCAACTGACCGCAGAGCAGCTAGAAAATGTTCGACAACTGCTGCGGCGATACCAGCGTGTATTCAGCCAAGGCAACAGCGGCTACGGCCGCAAGGACTGGCCGCTCCACCTCATAGACACCGGAAACGCCAGGCCTATTGGGAAAACACCTAGACACGTTCCTCTGGCGAAACAAGCGGCGGTAAGGGGCATGCTGGAAGACATGAGATCCAGGGGAGTGATTGAAGAGTGTGACAGCCCTTGTTGTTCCCCTGTAGTGATGGTAACGAAGAAGAACGGCGAGCTACGCTTCTGCGTGGACTACAGGAAGTTTAACGCTGTGACCAGGAGGGATTGCTTCCCCTTACCCCGGATTGACGGCACCCTGGACACACTGGCTGGTACGCAGTGCTTCTCGACCCTAGACCTTAAGTCTGATTACTGGCAGGTGGCTCTAGACCCGAGAGACAACGAGAAGACCGCATTCTCGACAAGCAAGGGATTTTGATATTCACAGTTATGTCCTTTGGTCTCAGCAACGCACCAGCTACCTTCCAACGCCTAATGGAGTCAGTGATGAGAGGATTGATTTATAACAACTGCCTGCTATATCTGGACGACATTATCATCGTCGGGAAGATATTCAAAGACCACCTCGACAACCTGAGCAAGGTGCTACAGAGACTGCAGGCGACCAAACTGAAGCTGAATGCAAGGAAGTGCCAGCCCTTCCGCAAGGAAGTCTACTATTTGGGCCACATGTTCTCACTAACTGAAGTGGTGACAGACCCGGAGTAGACACAGGCGATGAGCGATTGGCCTCACCCGAAGCATAAGCAAATATTGCGCAGTTTTCTGAGTCTGTGCAGTTAGTACCGCCGTTTCATAAAGAGTTCTCCAACATCGCTAAGGTCCTCACCTGCCTTACAGAAGAACACCGTCCTTATGGGTGGACGGAGGACGCCGAAAGTGCTTTGCAGCAGCTGAAGAGGACACTTTACAGAGGTCCTATTTTGGAATTCCGACAACCAGGCGGCACCTTCATTGTGGACACCGACGCAGGTGAGCAATGCATTGAAGGCCTCCTATCCTAAGTTCATGATGGCCACGTGCGGGTGATAGCATACTACAGCAAGACGCTGTGCAAGGCAGAGAAAAGCACTGCGTCACCCGGCGAGAGTTACTGCCGTTAGTGAAGATCTTGGAGCACTTCCACAAGTACCTGAACGGTCAGTCATTCCACCTGAGGACTGACCATTCCGCCCTAACCTTACTACTTACCTTTAGGAACCTGGAAGGCCAGACAGTCGGTTGGGTCCAGAGGCAGCAGGAGTATGAATTCACCTCTGAACATCGTAGAGGGAAGAGCAATGGCAACGCAGGTGCCATGTCCGGAAGACCCTGCCCAGAAGAGTGGGGCTAATGTGCAAGAGTGGAAGAGAAGGAGCGTGCCGCAGCTGTCAGTTTGGTCACGGCAGTGCCTGCGGATGGCTGGGATAGCGCAGACCTGAGGAGGGAGCAGCTGGCGGACGCAAGTTTGGGAAGTGGAAGCAGGGACATAACCAACCTGGGAGGAAATCGCACCGAGCAGCGCAACATACAAGTCGTACTGCACCCAATGGGACTCGCTGAAGATAAGAGAGGGCGTGCTCTTCCGGGTACACGAATCACCTGATGGATACGTGCAGATGGAACAGTTATTACTTTCCCGGACTAAAGTCCCGGAGGTCTTAGAGGAAGTGCACTCCGGTGCTTCAGGAGTACACCTAGGAGCAAACCAAAAGATAGACAAAATCCGATCGCGTTATTACTGGCTGAGGCCCCGAGGAAACCCTGAGAGATGTTGCTGTCACTGTCACGTGTGCGCGGCAAGTCGCGGCCCCTTGATTAAGAGCCAGGGTCGCATACAGCAGTACAACGTCGTAGCGCCATTCGATCACATTGCTGTCGACATAGCTGGACCATTGCCAGTATCCGACCGATGCAACAAATACCTGGTGTTGGTTTTGGACTACTTCACCAAATGGCCGACGGTATATGCATTGCCGAACAAGGAGGCGAAGGCAATCACAGACTGCCTGGTGGAGCAAATGTTCTGTGGTTTTGGGGTGCCGTTGAAACTCCACAGTGATCAGGGCACCAATTTTAAGTTTAGCCGAATGAAGGAAGCACTGGAAAGACTTGGAGTTAACAAGACCCGCACAACACCTCTACATCCCCAGTCAAATGCCATGGTCGAAAGGTACATCAAGACTTTAGAGGAACACCTGAGAAAGGTCGTGGCCAGCCATCAGGAGACCGTGACGTCAAGATGCCACTGTTCTTGCTGGCCTACCTCGTCAACATACGACAACACTGGGATGACGCCAGCCAGCTTAATGTTCGGCCGAGGGCTACGCCTCCCTCTTGACCTGGCTTTTGGGAGTCCCCCGGAAGCGCAAGAGCCAGCAACCGAGTATGTGGAGAACCTGGTGGACCAGCTCCACGACAAGCATGAGATGGCTAGTCAGAACATCCAGAATGTGAGCGACCTCATGAAGACTCTATACGACAGGCAAGCCAACAGCCAAGGATTCGAGCAAAGTGGCCTGGTCTGGTTGTACTTCCCTACCCAGACCAAGGGACGCTGCCCTAAACTTCAACAGCCATGGCAAGGACTGTACCGGGTGGTAAAGGAGATTAACGACGTGGTCTACTGCATCCAGAAGGTGCCCGAGGGGAATTATTGGTGGTACACCTGGATCGTTTGGCCCACTACGATGGTGCTGTTCGGGACCACCAGCCTTGAGGAGGGAGTAGTGCAACGAACCCATTGTTGCGGCTGTTGGTCAGCGCACACAAAGTGTGCCCGCAGCTGTGTTTCGAAAGTGAACTCTTGTTTGTTTACGTGTGCGGAAGTGCCGAAGATTGTATTTGTGTATGTTACTTAATTATGGTGCTGTAAGGGTTGACCAAGGTGTGTGTCTACGGAAAGAGCATTTTGAGTTTCTGCAATTTGGGCTTTTAATTCTAGGAACACACAGTTACAATATTCAGCCAATATCTTCGAATGGGCATTTGAAAGGGAGACTCAGTGATGAATGGTCCAAAAGTTTAGTTGCCCAATTTCAATTGCCCAATTGTTTGAAAAAGGTCTTAAAACGCAGGAAACATCCAACGAGGTATTAAAACTTCCGTTTAAGAACACAAGGTAGAGTATTTTCATGAGGTGTTCTAATATTTATTTTTCACGGCAGTATGTCCTTTTTCGTTTTCTATAATCTATTGGCATTAAAGATATAAAAATTAAAAAATATTTAGTATTTTTGACGGTAAAAATTTTGTAATTAGACATTATAAATGGTATCCATGATTTCTAATTATACGATTATGTTTTTGAGAAAATAGAGTTTCAAGCTGTTGCAATATTTTGCCAACTTACCGTATCTATTTCCATTGGAAAATGGTACTGTGGAAGAAACATTTGTGTAACATGCTGTCGGGAAAGTATCGCTTATGTTCGAGTAGAGTGATTCACATGCATTATCTCCATCTTGAATGAATGGGTTAATGATATGGACGATTTTATATTTACAGCCTTATAAGGTGTAAATAGTGATTTAAATACTTTGAATGACAAAATCAATTTTGTAGAGTATTTGTTGAAACACGTTTAATTACTAAGACTCATAGAGTTATCTCTTAAAGTTCACAAAAGTCATTATATGATCCTTAATTTTTTGTTTTCTCAGCAATTTCTCCCGAGTTAAATTTTGCCACGCCACGATTGACTACGCTGCATTTAAGGGTGTCAATAGAACGTATGTCTCTAGCGTTCCACCACGTAGAGGGTCGCGGGTTCGAGTCCCGCCTTGGGCATGGGTGTTTATGTGTATAGTGTATAGGTATAAAAATACAGAAAACAGATAGCAAAATAAACAGAAACAATAAAAAACGGTTAAATAGGGAACAGAAAAATATATATCTATATACATAGATATATATTTTTTGATGAAAATAAGAAAAAATTTTAAAAAAGGAAAACTTTGGAACGGTGCTTTGGAATGGTCGCAGTTTAGTGGTTGTTAAGTTGTATACCACTATTGCGAGGGAATTGCTTTCCTGAGAGTTCAAACAGAAGGCGAAAGCTTTTCAGATTTGTTACAATTCGTTAATTAAATAGCAGGTGAGTGGAAAATTCCTGTTAAAACACAATTATATGAAACTTCTAGATTTAATAGAAGTGGGCAGTAAAATTTATACCAATACACATCTTAAAATCGCAGAAGTATATTAAGTCCTTGGATTTCTAATATTCTTACGTGTAGCACTGATTCACTGAGAATTTTACTTGGTTTCATGTGTACTCTGTATTTTCAAGTGCTAACCTAGTATGGATTTCATTAATTATAATGTTAAGTAGCTAACCACAGGAACGGGAGTGGTAATTCGGTAAAGAAGCATTAGGACGGCGTATGAATATGATGTCCCTGACGTCATAGCTCGAGCGTTACCAAAATCTACAGCATGTTATCGTAGCACTGATTTACTGGGAATTTTACTTGGTTTCTGTTATATGCTATGTTTTCAAGTGCTAACCTAGTATGGATTTCATTAATTATAATGTTAAGTAGCCAACCACAGGAACGGGAGTGGTAATTCGGTAAAGATGCATTAGGACGGCGTATGAATATGATGTCCCCGACGTCATAGCTCGAGCGTTACCAAAATCTACAGCATGTTATCGTAGCACTGATTTACTGGGAATTTTACTTGGTTTCTGTTATATGCTATGTTTTCAAGTGCTAACCTAGTATGGATTTCATTAATTATAATGTTATGTAGCCAACCACAGGAACGGGAGTGGTAATTTGGTAAAGATGCATTAGGACGGCGTATGAATATGATGTCCCTGACGTCATAGCTCGAGCGTTACCAAAATCTACAGCATGTTATCGTAGCACTGATTTACTGGGAATTTTACTTGGTTTATGTTACATGCCATGTTTTCAAGTGCTAACCTAGTATGTATTTCATTAATTATAATGTTAAGTAGCCAACCACTGGAACGGGAGTGGTAATTCGGTAAAGATGCATTAGGACGGCGTATGAATATGATGTCCCTGACGTCATAGCTCGAGCGTTACCAAAATCTACAGCATGTTATCGTAGCACTGAGTTACTGGGAATTTTACTTGGTTTCTGTTATATGCTATGTTTTCAAGTGCTAACCTAGTATGGATTTCATTAATTATAATGTTATGTAACCAACCACAGGAACGGGAGTGGTAATTCGGTAAAGATGCATTAGGACGGCGTATGAATATGATGTCCCTGACGTCATAGCTCGAGCGTTACCAAAATCTACAGCATGTTATCGTAGCACTGATTTACTGGGAATTTTACTTGGTTTATGTTATATGCTATGTTTTCAAGTGCTAACCTAGTATGTATTTCATTAATTATAATGTTAAGTAGCCAACCACTGGAACGGGTGTGGTAATTCGGTAAAGATGCATTAGGACGGCGCACGAATATGATGGCCCTGACGTCATAGCTCGAGCGTTACCAAAAACTACAGCATGCTATCGCGGAAAATACCAACATCACATCACCAAACTGTATTATATAAGCAAACTCTGCCTGCCCACTCTGCTCTCGACAGCTTCACGATAATGATGGAAAATTGGTTGATATTGATATAATGGTAAAGATGCATTAGGAAGGCGCACGGATATGGTGGCCCTGACGCCATAGCTTGAGCGTTCCCAAAAACTACAGCATGCTATCGCGGAAAATACCAACATCCCATCACCAAACTGTATTATATAAGCAAACTCTGCCTGCCCACTCTGCTCTCGACAGCTTCACGATAATGATGGAAAATTGGTTGATATTAATATAATGGTAAAGATGCATTAGGAAGGCGCATGGATATGGTGGCTCTGACGTCATAGCTCAAGGGCTGCCAACTTCCACAGCATGCTATCGCGGACATATGAACATTATGTAAGCCAAACAGCGATACTGTAATACGCTAAGAAACTGATGTAAAGATCAGTGGATCAATGCCCTAGTTGTCGTCGTTGCCGACGTCGTCATAACTGTCGTCGTCGCCGTCGTCGTCATGATTGTCGTCGTCACCGTCGTCGTCATGATTGTCGTCGTCGCCGTTGCCGTCGCCGTCGTCGTCACCATCATCATCATCATCATCATCATCATCATCATCATCATCATCATCATCATCATCATTATTATTATTTAAGCCACATAGGAGGTTGAACGGAAAGGTGAAATGATGCTTAATGAGCCCAGGGTCCATAGAGCATTGTGTTACCAGACATTGGGTTTTCAAGAAAAGGAAAACCCCGGAGAAAAGCTTATCCTGCTCAAATGAGAAGGGATTTCTCTTTTTTTTTTTTTTGCCTTTGTCTCGGGTTTCTAATGGGAATGCTGTTGTTCTGCACCGCTTTGCTACATGACCTCGGTGTGGTGATATTGCGAAGTCCAGTGCTTGGGGCTGGAGCTAACGTTCCAGGTGATGGTGTTCTCCTTCTTCTTACCCACGGCAGTTACAGTCGCTGCATGAAAACTTCTTACTTCTGGTCATTGATTAATACCACATTCTCAATTCCGTGGTAGGGATTGAAACCGCATAGGGTGCTCTTTCTGAACCTTCCCCCTAGTAGCTTTAGGAACTAAGGATTCCATCGGTGATGTAGTGAGCTTGTATTGCGACCAAGCTAAGGTGCATGCGCTTCCCCCACCCTTCTCTTCCAATATTCAGCGACTGATAGAATCCAGCTTCTTTCACAGTGACATCTCACAGACTCATGAATAGTTTACAGCACATTTCAACTTTGACATATTAGGATAATAATCGTCAAATATGCTGAGGAAATGTGCGGCCAACTATTTATCAGTGTGCGAGATGTGACTTCGGAAGAAGTTGGCCAATTAATTTGTGAAAAAATATCTCAAGAATCCATTTGTCAACTTGAACCTTTTCCTTGTTAAATATGAATAATTATGTCTTCCAGAAAGCATTATAACTCTAACATTCCTGTTAAAAATTAACAATTTTTTCTTTAAAAACAATTACAATTTAATAAACGAGAGAGTGAGATCACTAAAGATGCTCTTCAGCTTACACATCACACCTGTATTCCCTTTTCCTCAAGTTGGAATTCCAAACTTCTTGCCGTAATAATTACAAGAAAGGTAGCTTAACACAAATACTGATTCTGTAGGTACAGGAAAACAGGAAAGGATACCATAAGTTTATGTGTAATGGAATTGCTTTGTGCACAGAATGTTGAAAAATTCCCTGGAAGAAAAGTACAAAGATACCACTAAAGATATGTATATATATATATAAATTTTAAATAAGCACACCTTATTAGCTTATACCTAATAAAAATTTGTAAAACTCATACATTACTTTCAGCACAAGTTAGAAAACGGTATTCAGAGAAAAACCAGAAATTTGTAACTGATTCATAGCATTAAAAATGTAGTTAGACAAAACAAGTTAGAAAACGGTATTCAGAGAAAAACCAGAAATTTGTAACTGATTCATAGCATTAAAAATGTAGTAAAACCTTACAATTAGTACATGAGGTAGTGTTAGCAACTGAAGACATAAATTTAATTAGGAACTTTTAATCGCTTTGGTCGAATTATCATTCACAAAGGCAAAATAAATTACTATGAAAAATATTAATTACATTTCGTTTAAAATTGTCCTAAGCTTAACTTTGTCTTTTCAACACAAGAATATTACAGCACTTAACTTGTAACTGCTTCAATGACATGTATAAGTACAGTAAGGAATGCTCAAAAAAGACAGTATGCAGTTTCAAAAATAAAATTTAATGCAAAGTATATCATTAAATAGGATAAAATTTCATGTAGTTATCTGTTATGAATTATAATTTGCTTAATATGCACAGGAATTGTTTGGGTACATGTCTTACTTTAACTTGGTAAGACTTTAAGCAATGTAGTTTCGGATCATTTCTGACTAAGATGGCAAATGCAGTCCTCTGCATAGTGTAAACGTCTCAGGCCATGACATACAACTATATGTGTGTCACATAGGTAACTCAATGAAAGATTCCACTCTGAACTATTACTGCTATTAGTATGTTTAGTCTGGCCGCGCCGTGGCTCAGTGGTTAGACCGCTTGACTCTCACCAAGGCGGCCCGGGTTCGATCCCAGGCGACCGCAAAGTGAGATTTGTTGTGGACAACACGGCGCTGGGGCGGGTTTTCTCCGGGACCTCCGGTTTCTCCAGCCATCTCATTCCACCGGTGCTCCATCTTCATCTCATATATGATCAGTGCCACCGCCTGCGGTGCCGTATGTAGTAAAAGCGGGCGTTAAACACTGCACATTTCATTTCATTGTATGTTTAGTTAAGCAGTGAAGGTGCTGGAACTGTGTGTTTGAGTTGTTAATAGAACAAGAATTTGGTACTGTAATATAATTGCTGCACATCTAACCACTATTTCTTATGAGAGTCCGTAATTCCCTTTTCTGTTTAATAGAATGAAACAAGAAATGCATCATATAACAAAATAATGTGCAGTTTTATCTACATTTCAAAATTAATATATGGCTTTGCATCATTGCATGTAACGGATAGCTCATATATTGGGATGAACATCTTTTTACTATGCCAATGATTGAGGGTTTCAGCCCAACTTAGAACAATGTGAGGATGCTTAACAGTATAAGCTTCATGTCACAAGTAACAATTCCGTGGGCAACGCTAGTAAAGTTATATCACCCTTAAAATTGTTAGCGTTACAAAAATCGTGTACTAATATAACTTATAAACAGTGGCAAGTACATGTTGAGAACATATGTACCACAGAATAATATATCAATGCCGTGCAAATGTCACTTTAACCTGCCACTTTTCTAAACCTATCTGCCCCAATTGTGTTGCGATATATCAGGTGCTCAACACTATGTGCCTTTAATGTCAAGTGTTCTCAAGGTCATTCTTAAAACATGGTAACTCTGTATTGCAGAAGACCTAAGTGTTAGGCATTGACATTGTTATATGTATATGTTAATAAGGAAAGATGATTAATAGCCTATTATTTATTATGAAGTGTTACTAATTTGAGATATTGCCACACTCTGTCTTTAGATCCTTGCTGCAGCTAACATTGTACATGTTTTAAGAATAACTGGAATACTAGAAATAAAAGTAACATTGGCATAGAGTGATAATGATACACAATGAAATTTTAATAATTTTTTGCAATGCACAATTACACTTATAAAATTGTAAAGATTTTCCAAATCAATTCTAATCCAATCAGATCTCTTCTAACATGGTTATTCGGTACATCACTTGGTGCAGTGTGTACAATAATATTGCATAATGATTGCTGCATTAAACAAAATATAACAAAAATGGCTTCATGGAATCTCAGATCATATTTGTAATTGCAGTTAAAAGCTGTGACATTCTTTATCACTAATGTAGATATACACTGATGAGTAAGATTAAGAGAACCTAATTCTTCAAAATAGTTATAATTGCAGTTTAAAGAAAAACTTTATAAATTCATATACAAGCGTCTTTCCCAAAGAGTTCCATTCAAGCCCTCCCCAGATTATATGTAAACACAGATTCTGGGAATTGAATGAATGAATAAATGAATAAATGAATTTAAACGGTTTGAGCTCTTTCGTTACATTGCACGTAGGCCGCATATTGGGCCTATTGTACCCCTCTTACTGGAGTGCTTATTCAAGTCCAATGGCCTCCAAAAGGACAGATGAAGTCCTGGATGTGCTCTCCTTATATCATCTGGTCTCAGTTTGTCTGAGCCCAGAATGAAGTGTCTAAGTGTAGCAAGCGTTTCACATTCACAAAAAATATGTAGAGAGGACTCATCCTTTCCACGACATTTCCTGCAGTGTAGAGTCTGCACTAAGCTCCAGCACATGCAGTTGTGTCTTTAGGGTGTTGTGCCCTGTCAACAGGCCTACCACACTTCTAAGTTGTATCCGAATAAAGGTGAGCACAATCCTGCTGTTCTTCGTGCTAGGTCCCTCGTTCAAGTTCGAGGCTGCCTAGCTGTCGTAAGATTACGTCATGAAGTGCCATGTTGAAGTAATACCCAATCAAGGATCTCACATCTGGCCCTTTTTGTGGTAATTCCAAGCACAGGTTCCGGACCAGTAAATGCATTAGCCGAGCCCTCCCTGGCTAGCTGATAGCTAGTTCATTTCCTCTGATTCCAGCGTGCCCGGGAACCCAGCAGAGCTGTACTGGTTGGCGAGAACAGAGAATATTCAAGGTCTCTTAGCACCTTCGTACCAACCTAGACCTTGCTGTGCTAGCATATAGTGCCTTCAGGGCAGCTGGCTCTCAGAACAAATACTAATCCAACCATGCAGCCAAGGTATTCCTAAGATGTGATAAACGCAGGCCAAAATAGCATATATTTTGGCCTGGCATACAGTAGAATAACCTCCCAGTGAGTACCATAGCCTCGTCTTAGACCTATAAATGCAAGCCCCAGTTCCCGAGTCGTATAAAGGCTATAGAGTCGGCATGAAAATTTCAATGTCACGGCCGCGATTTGAATCGCAGGTCTACTGGTTTCCGTCTAGTCGCTCTTATCCATTGAGCTACCATGGCCAATTTGCCATCATGACGATAAATTCTTCAGTTGACTCATATATATCCCGTTAAACCACTAGGGACTTTTGCATCCGAGATACACCATCTGTGGCGACTTACTATTGTAGGTACTTGAGTCCCAGGTTTCATCATTTAACTCTTATTATTTTAGTTAATTGATGGAAATTAATCATTTCTTCACACTAGCCATATAGAGGATAAGGTATTGGATTGACAGAGTCAACATGAAAAATCCACTGCCACAGCCGAGATTTGAACCATGGCTCTACTTGTTTGCGTCCAGTCGCTCTTATCCATTGAGCAACCATGGCCAATTTGCCGTCATGACATTAAATTCTCCAATTGACTCATATATTTCCCTGGTAAACCATAGTGGTTAATAACATGAAACTAAGAACCATCGCTATTTCTTTTACAATGATACTGTGTTTCTCCTCGACAATTCTACACAGGTTGTTTTGCTTCCATACATGATGACATCCATGGACAGAAAAATATTTATAATATATAATTATATGCCGAATCATAATTTTCTTCTTTGCCCGACAGTGTCTAAATGTAGACTGAACTTAACTCTAACTTATTTGAAGTTATTGAATTTGCTGTTGTTATGGCAAATCAACAATTTCTCATCTATTTACCTCATTTTTTGGTGCCCACTTTTCATTACTATATTTGGTAATCTTCATAATCTTTTCTTTAAATCATTTTTAAATAATTTAACATTTGAACACCATTCTTTAAAAATTTAAACCAATATTACCATCATTAAATAAATTAATAAAATTTATTTTCCTTTGCTTCCACCTCTTCAATCACTATTTTACCTTTTTTTAAGAAATATCTCGTTCCCTTTCTAATAGTATTTTTAATAATTTCCAATGAATTCTTTTTTTCAATACATTTAAGATAACAAAATTAAAACATTGACAACATTTTAGGGGTTCTAAATTAAAGCAGCGGTTACACCATACAAAGAGTACAGAATTCAAATCCATTGCATAGGATCAGGTTTAAAAGATTTGATTATTGCTTAAAGATTCCCAAGAAAATTAGCAAAATGAATAAGCTACAAGAGTAGAAAAACCATATGAGTGCAGCATATCAGATTTTTAATTGCAGTCCTTAATATTACAATTTAAACATATAATTTGTGCCTTCAGCAGAATGAGGGAAGATTATAAATAAACTACAACACTTGGTACCCAACTTCACTTATCTGGTTTATAATTGTTAAAATCCTCTGGGACCAGTTTCTTGATGTTTCTATCACATTCTCCTGTCCCGGAGTAACACTAGGTAACACTAGGATAAGATATTGCCTATCTACATGAAGTTAACTGCTATATCTCTTTACTATTTTGTTTATTTTTGAAGATTTTGGTTTGTAAAAGTCTTTTGACGTGGAGAATCTGCTATCAACATTTCATCCACAGACGAAGTTGCTAGAGGAGGGACTCCATGAGCAGAATACTGCTGGGTTTGATGATGTTCATGCCAGATCAATGGTATCTGATTTGAAGGAGCCTGAAATTCAGGTAAATTTACTATTATCATTAATCCAAAATATTTTGATAAAAGACATTTACTGTACAGAAAGGCACATGATTTCATCTTGCATCTTATTGGACTTACCCATTTATAATAAAAACCTTAAAAGGCCCAGGAGTCACCACTGAAGTAACTGATCTCAAATTCAGATTTCCTAATTATGTGCTGGCAAGACATGAATCAGTTGAATAAATCAGTGACATATCAGCATGTTGCCATGGTACCTCAGGGGTAGAGAGTCACACATAGAGCATAAAATACATAGTTCAAATTCTGGCTATGGCTTAGAATTTTTCAGTGCTGGTTATAACCTTTCTATAGTGAATTATTTTCATTATTATACATAAGCAGCAGTTCTCTATATTTACAAACGATTTGGAAATCATATAGAAAAATGTTTCTTTTCCTTCGAAAATGTTGGCTCAAAGCTGTCTTCCTATTCTTTATTACTTGATCAAGTTTCAATTAGATATAAAATATTGGAGTTGTAAGAGAGACTTTTCATGGCTTTTTCTGAACCTAAATTTAGTTTACAAATACGTAGGAAATTTTATAATTTTACAGAACACTATATGAGTCTAATTTATGCTCAGGTAGCTTCACTACTTTTCGTTTCAAGCTTTAAATTGGAATAACAGAACATTATCACAGCCAATATCTGAGATATGAGATGAGGTATAGTGATAAAGGACTTCAGTAGTTATTTTTAACATTTAAACGTCTTATTTTCAAGTGTGGGGAGGTACTTCACTTTCATTTGTTACACAAGGGCTGTCTTTCAGTGCCCAAAAAGATCTTGCTGCTCATTGTCTAGACTATACTTAGCCTTTTTTGTTTGCAGATCTTGCTACTTCTCCTCTAATATTAACCTATGTCATACTCTTAAAGGCACATTGTTTTTGGAGTTAGATTTAAATTCACTTTAATTCTATGCCATTGATATTCAATAAAACATTAATATGTATATTGGCTGCATTATTTTAAAGAGGTTTTCAGTTAAATCATCTATAGAAAAGTTTACATAATCGCTTCATGAAAAATTGAAAGATAGATTTTTCCCTGGTCATATATTAAACCATAGATTTTTTCTGATTACAATTATACATAGTATGGCTATGAAATGAATGGAATTACTGTCCTGAAATAGCCCAATTACTTACGAAAGTATCGTAAATACAAGTGCAAGCAAGCTAATGCGTATAAACAATGCTGTGAGCACATATTTATACTTTATATATTCTTTTTCAAACCTTGTGCTCATGATCCTCTTTGCCATTCCTGTGTTTCTTTTTCAGTCACATCCAGTTTTATAAATGCTGGAAGTTTCCTCAGTTGTACTTTATGTTCTGTGTGTGTTTTCCTAAACAGTGATCGTTTATTAGGGATGGATTTATGCTGTATTATTTGATTATTTTTGCAACTTTCTGAAAGGCTCAAGAACAGAATATTGCTTTTCAGCATCTGTAAATTTTAGGCAACGTTGCTTTTATGGTAATGAAGATAATTTATTAAAGCTCTAAGATATTACAAGTAAGGTGCTGCTCACCTGCATTTGGCCCAGGCCACTTTTGCAGCAAGCAGTTCATTGTAGATAACCAATATTACAAGTATTATTGTTGCTATTAGTACTTGTACTACTACAACTGCTGTTATTGCTATTAAATTCTTTTATCTAAATCCACAAATTATTGCTCCCATCCTCTTTTAACAGCACATTTCCATTTATTTTTAGTTTCTCTACAAATTATTCTACGTTCTTACAATTTTTAAATTTATACGAGGTTTCGGTGAAAATTCATGCAACTTCTTTTTTCCTTGAAGGTACCAGTCTGTTTGGAAAATATGACATACACAGACGAAAGGAGAAGGTGTTAACTACATGTGTGGACAATGAATAGCACTCATATATTGTAGCACACTAATTTATTACGGTAGTTTACAGGGCAATATGGCCTTCCCTGTGCGAAAAATGACAACAGTACACATACAGTGACACGAAAAACCTTGGTCCAAATACCCTCAATGTAGTCCCCGGCTACTGTCACCACACGCTGCCAGAGATTTTGGAGGAGCTGAATACCATCTCCCTCAACATTTGCTGCATTATGTCTGAATTGGGTCACATGTTCGCGCACAGGTTTAGCAATGTCCTCTTGTGTTGCAAACCACCTACCATGTAGTTGTTCTGAAATCTTTCAAATGAGATCAAAGTTAAGGGCAATATGTCATGAGAGTACGGTGGGTGCTCCAGTTCTTCCCATCTCCAACGTCGCAGTAACTGCTCTACACACACTGTTTTCTGTGGTTTTGCATTGTCGTGCAGGATTATTGCACTGTCCACAAGATCCAGTTGTTTTTCCCAAACACCACCTTGTATATTTTGCACCGGGAAATCCCTGTAGTACTTTGCGGTCACTGCTCTGTCTTGTAGAGAAAACTGGCAAGCAATGGCACCCATGACGTCATATGCGATAATCACCGTCAATTTGAATGGGAAAGGATTCTCAAGGAACTTCTGCCTCCTTGTTGACCCAGCATGTCGCCACTCCGCGGGCTGAAGTTTCAGTTCTGGTTTGTATGCCCTAGACAAAATTTCATGATCGCGATTATTCATGACAAGAATTGATTGCTGTCCTCTTGCCAGCGTGCCAGGTGGTCAGATCATATTACATAGTGCACCCACCTATAAACCTACATCAGTGCATGTGGTACCCACCGCGATGCGATTTTGCGTTGTTGCAGCTCATTACGCAATATCCTGTGGATGGTGTGTTTCTTGATGCAACCTGACATATGTAACTTGAGTAGTGTCCATTTTCTGTCTTCATCCAGGAGCTGCTCGATTACGGCACGTAACATTTCGGTGTGCACACTGACAGGCCGTCCCAATGTTGCTCATCACTGGTTGACTCACGTTCTAGCTGAAACTCTCCTACCCACTGTGCTACTGTACAGTATAGTAGGGCATAACTC
The DNA here is from genome assembly GCA_030765055.1 of Mantis religiosa. Taxonomy (NCBI): domain Eukaryota; kingdom Metazoa; phylum Arthropoda; class Insecta; order Mantodea; family Mantidae; genus Mantis; species Mantis religiosa. The sequence continues at coordinate 225,139,621 of CM060950.1, forward strand.
CTAAGGGCATCCACGAATTCACTGCGACATTCCATTGCATTTCTCTCCTTGAGAATGTCTAGTTTGATGTAAGCGCGCTGCTCAACACCGGTTACTTCCAACTTACTCGACACTCACCAACGGACTGATTTCACAGCCCTCAAGGTCCTACTACCAGCTATCACAGATCCAACTGTTGTTCTGCATATACACCCTGCAGAGCTGCCCTGTGCCTGCAGAACTTCCACACTATATATATATATATATATATATATATATATATATATGTGTGTGTGTGTGTGTGTGTGTGTGTGTGTGTGTGTGTGTGTGTGTGTGTGTGTGTGTGTGTGTGTGTGTGTGTGTGTGTGTGTGTGTGTGTGTGTGTTTCTAATCCGTTCACAAATCTACAAGAAATAAAAAATAGGTACCACAACTTTTACGCTGACCCTCGTAATTTGGTTTTTTATCATTTCTCATCTTAATATTTATCCAAATATATTTTTTTACGAATTTTGTTTCCTTGCAGTCAAAAAGTATATGCTCTACATCCTCATATCCTCCACAAAATGGACATTCATCCTCTACATACCCATTTCACTGCCCTTTCAGCTTCCACACATCTCATCTCAGCCATACTATCCCCTTCCTTTCTTCACTACTAGCATAATCTATATATTTCGCTCACTCCCAGCTAGTTTTCATTGGAACTTAGAATATAGGTGACCTATTCTCTGATGATTGGCTAAACAAATTTTGAATCTCTATATCTTCGAATATTTTGTTAGCCACTTCCAAAAAGCTTTAAAATTTGCTTCTCTTCTCAAAAATTCACTTATATCATTACTTTCCAAATTATTGCGTAAAGCACTTTTATGTGATTTACGTCCTCCAACGTTAAGCCATATCGAACGATGGATGGAATGGGTGAAATGATGCTCAAATGAGACCAGGGTCCATAGAGCTTACAGTTACCCGACATTTGTCTTTCAGGATAAGGGAAACCCGCGGTAAAAGCTTTATCTAGGTAACTCACCCTGACATAGATTCGAACTCGGGATCTCTTGAGCGTGAGGTAGACACGCTAATACCACGCTACCAAGGTGGGCGCAAGGTATTTCCCATCCTAAATCTGGCAAAGCTTGTTTCCTGATATTTTAGGCATTTTTCAATAAGTTGTCATCCTCTAAGTTCGTAATCCAATATTTCATTGCTCTTTCCATCACCAGCCATTTTCTGGGTACCCTTCCGATTTCAGTTTAAGCTACTTTAATTAAAATAATACAATGAAATGACTTGGACACTCTGTATTTCACATACCACTATTTTTTTTCAATGCACTTCATCTTTACTTGAAGGCATTAGCAAGAAATTGTCAACTCAAAGTTTTCAAATTAACCCACTTTTTGGATAGATAGAGTCAGACTCAAAAAGTAAATTCCATGGCCGAGATTTGACCCGGGAATGTATCTCCCGGTCTCCATCTGGTTGCTCTTAACAATTAAGCTACCATGGCCAACGTGTCATCATGACATTTAATTCTCTAACCGACTGGCATACCGAGAGATCCGTGGTTCAAATCCCGGCCATAGCATTGAATTTTTCAGTCTGACTCTATCTGTCCAAATCTTAGTCTACACACGGTTAGTGTGGAACAACAATTAAATTTCCATTAAGCTACTTCGTTTACTGTAGCTATTGGTAATCCCAGAACTTCTTTATGGAACATCATGTGCACATGATCTACAACTTCCCACCCATTCTCTAGCCCCCACATTTCAATACCATAAAGCATTCGAGCCTCCACCACCAAACTATATGCTCTTTCCAACCACTTCACCTCTATCTCTGGCACCTTAGATGGGCATCCCCTCACAGCCATCATTCCTGCTTTCTTTTATTTTTCCCCTCTACCTCGTGCATCAGTTTTTAATCCTATGTGCAATCACGCACACCTTTATAATCTACATCTCTGTTCCACCTGTCATCTTTACTCAATTTAGTTTCCTTCTGGAATACTTCAATCTGACTTTTTTCTCTGTTTCATTTTAAGCCCAATTCCACACAGAATTTGTCAACTTCTTGTAAAGGCAATTTTAACCTATTAATGGTAATGGAACCTACTACCAAATAACCTGCAAAAACTAGAACAGGGAATTCTATGTCATTCATTTCAGGCAAAATCTAATTATTCTCACTTTTATTTTGCATATCATCAATAAACGGATTAAATAAAATTGGACTTGGTTTACATCCTTGCTTTAGCCCTTTACCTCTCGGTATATTTTCCTTGTTAATGCGTGTTATTCACATTTTCTCTTTATATAATTCTTTAAGTATGTTTATCGTCTGTTTACTTACTCCTTTCAACATTACTTACACCACAACATTTCCAACTCTGTTAAGTCGAAAGTTTTTTCCAAGTCAATATAGGCTATGTACAATTTAACTTTTTTGTTTTTAAATAGTTATGCACTAAAGTCTTTATAATAAATACATTGTCAGCTGTCTGCTTTCCCTTTCTGAAACCCATTTGACAATCTGAAAGAATATTTTATTCTTCAACCAAGTCTTGCAGCCTATCTGCCAAAATTCCTGTTATGATTCATCTTTCACTAGACAGCAATGCTATCCCTCAATTGTTGCAGGATTTATCCAAATCACCTTTACCTTTATAAATCGGCTGCATCATTGCCTTTCTCCAACTCAACAGAATATTTTCTTAAGTTTTCATTGTATCAAACAACAGTGTTAGACCTTAACCCTGTTCACATCTTTGCGCCATTTTCGGAGAGATTCTCCGGGTATAACATCTATTTCCGATGCTCTATTTCTTTTAATTCTTCTAATCTATTTTATTACCTCCTCTTCTGTTATGAATCTATCTACGATTTCAGCAAAGTGGTTAATATTGCTGTTACAGTTTTAAGTATTTCAGTATATTTTATGCTATGTGTCTTGTATATTATTATCTTCTTGTATATTATTATCATTATGATTATTATTATCATTATCAATATCAGTATCAGTACCAGTATCATCATTATTACTATTATTATTAATCACTGAGGTAATAACATTACTTTCAGGTGACAACTGTGGAGTCGCCAACCTCTGATGAACGTTATGAAGGATATGAACATATCAATCCTGAGCACATGAAGTGCCAGATATGGAACAACAGTTAACGAAGTTGGCAAAGATGGAATGTACTGAAAATCAAAGAAGTGATGTTGACAAGCACACCTATTCGTCAAACAGTACACATGCCATGACAGAGAGAAAAGAACAGCCTTTAGATGATAAGGATCAAATACTTGTTGCAATAGAAAATCTTTGTTGCAAGTTAGAAGGTATAACAAATGCAATGCATGTAATGGAAGAGAGAATCACTGCAGTAGATGATGAATTGAAAATAGTACATGGTAACTAGAGCCAGGTAATGGCATGTGAGTGTGGAACATACTGTATTTAAATTCATATTTGTTGTTGTATGTTTCATCATTGCTTTCCGTTAGTTTGTGGCCATTTTCTTAGTGCCCTTTTGTCATTTAGTTGCTTTCTAAGCCTTTGTGATATTATTTGCATTCTGTAGCTTAAAAATGTTTTTCTGCTCTTGAAGCTCGTTGATTATATCACTTGAATCATGTGATCTTTGCATAATAATTCGACACCCTTATGAAGCAATGTTATTTGTTTGCGGAGCATCCTGTAGAACACTTGCTCACTACGTCTATCTGTAATTTTTTTTTTCATGGTTGGACTGTCTTCATTTGTGTTGCTATTAGTCTACTCATTTTACTGATTTTTGTGACAGCTATGAAAATACATGGAAAAGGAAATGCATTCTTAAATGAAATACAGGAAAAGCCCATTTTGGTTATATATAATATGTTATAATTATTGGATAATATGAACATGAAACTAAAACAATAAAACTACAAGGAAAAAGATGACATGTCTTTTATTTACAAATGAGAAAATTTGAAAATAACCGCCAGAAATACTTAAAATTAAGAGTAATCCGCAACAGGTAAGTTTTGTAAAGCGTTACAACGCAGACAGTGGAAGCGTCTGCATTAATTCTGGTGGATACAGTGACAATGTTGACAAATATCGTCAGAAGTAATCACACATTGCGAGCCCCGACATAATGATTTTCGAACATGAGCATATGGGTCAGGAACGTTATTTAACACACATATGTGTTTTTCTAAACTGCACACACGCTAGCGAACAGTTTGCTCTTTTAGAACATTGTAGTTGAAATGCTGAACAATTACACGCCTCATGTGATCATTCTAACGCAAATAAATGTTTGCGATAATAGCTAGGTTTTGCACAATACCAGCAAAAGCGATTATTTCAATAATTGAAGGAAAATTTTCTACAAAATGCAAGTATTGAGAATTATTGTCAAGTGCACCATAATATTTACACTCTTCTATGATGGACACTAAAGAAAATGTTCACTATTAAATTTTACTGTGGGAAAATAACTCAGTAATTACAAGTTTTGTGATCAGTGCATTATAATTTAAAACAAATTTACCGCAGTTCTCCAAGGAGTCACGATAATGCAGAGGGTAGGGTCACTACATTTTACTACCGGCAGGCCAGTACGAGAAATACCCCACTCTTCTGTGGTTCAGAAACAGCACCCCGCGAGAGCATAGTCTGGAGATCCAGCAGCCGTCCTGCCGAAGGAGCACCTCCTTACTCAGAGCATCCTGCCGTGCAGCGCTGAGACACCGCCGACAGTTCTTACCCTGAAAGAGACCACCAGATTAGAAATGATCATAGAGACAAAATGGAGCGATAGGAAATTCGGGGGATGTAATTACAGTAATGACGATAGTTCTGTGCCGGTGACCTACTTTCTTCGCGCACTGGAGAGAGTGTATGACCAAGCGTCACTTGCACCTTCTGCTAGCGCTAGAAGATGAAAGCCAATGCAGCACGGCCATATTTCACAGACTCGTCTTCATTAAAACTTACACCTTAAGATATATGGGCACTTGCTCATCTTAGCCACTGTGAAACAACAGATATTCTTTACTGTTTTACTTCTTTTCTTTACACAAATATTTTAATTTACAGGAAAATAAAAATCTGGCGATACCTTTGTGGGCTGTAGCGCATGGAAGTGATTTAGCCGATTCTCGTATGAAGATATGTTTCATCTTCATAGATAACCCACCTTCCTTCGTCTCTAAGCCTTTTCATGACACGTAAATATGACGCGTGCCAAATTCTCATATAGCTTTCCTATAACAAGACCTTGTTGTTCCTTGTTTTCTTCCACTTCAAACCTATGCCTCATAAGATAGTCTAAGCGTGCTAGGCCGAACTTATAACTTTGGTCAAAATTTACGAAGGCTTTGTGTTTTCATTTTGCATAAGTTTTAACAAAGGCCAAGTGAGGTAGAAGGTAGTAATGGGATAAGGAATATAAACTGCAGTAAATCAAATCTAATTGGAGCAAGAACAGGCTCCTCGGTGGCTTATCTCTTGTAACATATGGTGCCTCTAATAGCGACGTTACAATTGTATTATATGGCGGTAAAGTGTGTACAGTGTCGACCAAATATCTGTTGCACATACAAGAATATCACAACTTTAGAAGCGTTGAATTCCATCAAAAAATTTTATGTCCCGAACTCGAACCTAAGTCGAGTTAATAAATATTCTTTCCGAAGCTTCTCTTATCCTGTAAGAGGAATGTTTGGTTAACTCTAAGCTGTATAAACGCATTTCACTCCAATTTAGTATGAGCAGATGCAATGGGGAAGAGTGCAATGAAGCGCTGGAGGCGTCGCTTTCCCAAAAATTTCAAGAGAAAAACCAGATAATTCATGCCAAACAATATATTTGCTCTAGATACATTTTCAAAATTTACTCGCGAACATCCGCGGTGCCTTGGACAATTTGACAGTTGCTTAGACTTGAGTGACCAGTTCCGCGAGCTCATTCAATACTCTATTTACGCATTCATAACCTTGAATACCATACTTCGTAGGTTTCCGGAATGAATCTCGACTCTTCGATAGTTAGGAAGCACTGACAAATTTTTACACGCGAAAATTCTGTAGTGTATGAAGAAAAGTTTATTTTTGGTTTTATGTGGCGCTTCTACGTACCACTAAGTATATTTCAATAGCAATAAATATAGAATTCTAAGTAGATTGGTATTTAGTGTTGAACAAATAGGAAATTCTTGTGAAGTTTTAATTTATTAGCAAAAGTGTGAGAATTGCCTACTTTAAGCTAACATTTCACGCGGTGTGGGCTAGCTGTAGGACGTCTGAGTGGAGAGGGGAAGCTTTTAGTGTGAACAGAACCTAGGTGTGACTGTACAATAGAAAGAGTACTAAAGAGTAGCCTTGGTTCTTTCAGTCATTATTCCCTTACTTTAATGAAGATTTTTATTTGGAGCTTCCCTCACTTTGAAAGTCACAACCCGACACTGGACTTACGTGTGACTGTACAATAGAAAGAGTACTAAAGAGTAGCTTTAGTTCGTTGAGTCATTATTCCCTCTTATGTTAATGAGCATTACTTGGAGCTTCCCTCGCTTTGAAAGTCACACCCCGACACTAGACCTACGTAGGACTGTACAACAGAAAGAGTACTATAAAGTAGCCTTATTCCTTTGGGTCATTATTCTCCTTATTTCAATGAAAATTATTTGGAGCTTCCCTCACTTTGAAAGTCACACCCCGACACTAGGCCTACGTATGACTGTACAATAGAAAGAGTACTAAAAAGTAGTCTTAGTTCTTTGGGTCATTATTCTCTCTTATTTTAATGAAAATTAATATTTGGAGCTTCCCTCACTTTGAAAGTCACGCCTCTGGATACACAACAGGTGAAGAGCGACAGTAAGCAAACACTCGAGTTATTTTGGTTCAGTACTTTTTCTTGTACGGAGCTGTACCTCTTAAATGACTAACTGGAAGATCAAGTACATCAGTGAGTTGTTATATAATTCTAAGGAACTACCGTCTTTGCGAATAAGCAGATCGGGATGATCACACCAAATTTATACTTTGCACTGTTAAATACTTTGAAATACAGAGCAATTACGCTATACCAAGTTAAATCAAGTCATGTCCATCTGCAAGTATATTCTCCATGGCAGTGCACTTTGGCTGCCGATTTAAGAGACTCTTCATTTATTTTTAAATCATGCGACAAAAATGTCATTGAGCTAAAATTACGTGTATATATATTCTAAAACAAAGGGATTTAGTATATGATGTCAGTTTAATAATTAGTTATGGGGCTTGCGGGGTAAGTTGAAGTTTATTAGCGAATGCAAAAATCGTAACGTACCTGGCGTCAGCCCCGAGCGTGATAAACATCAAACCTCACTAGTCCAATACGTAATTTTATCCGTTACATAAGAAAGTCATTTTTGTTTATAATTTATAAAAATAAATGATAAATTGTATGTCAAAATGAAGTATTCAGGCGGCGAAAGAAGAAATTCGAGAAGCAGTTGGGACTACTAATCTTAGTTTCCTGTCACAAAATACATCTGCAAATTATGACAAGGATATTTATGTTTTAAGAAATGGTGCAATTCAAAAAGTTTTACGAATATTTGCTAGGAAGTGATTTTAGCATATTACTAAAAAAATTGAACATCGGAATAAGGTAATCGGTAGTCAAATGTCTTTGACAGTACATTAGAGTAGCCGTTCCTGCTTTGTCTCGCAAATGTTAATTTTATTCTTTTGTTTGACCTGCTATACTGACTCTGGTAGACATAATTCGACTCTTTGCAGAGATTATTCGTGTCTAACCGAAAAAGGCCAACTTTTCAGTAACTAAAGCATCGCATAATGATGTGCTTTTTCGTTTGATGGTGTAACTTTAACGTAATTATTTAAATTATCCATCTGATGACATTTCTACAGTTCTTCTCAGTTCTGTTTCTTGTACTTAGGTATTTCGCCAAGTTAAACAATTGTTGCGGGTGACTGTACTTGGCCCATAAGTGGAAGTTTTCGTGAGAAGGAGTATATCTGGAGATTACACCACCATCTGCTACTTATGAAGCCATTACGTGCAGTTAAGATGCGATGAGATATAGTAAACACTATGATGGATTCAAGAACGTCATTTTATAAAAATAGTGCAAGCATGGCAGGTCAAGAGCGGTAATTTTGTCGGGGCTTTGAACTACTTTTGCTTTATCTCGTCAAAACATCAAAACCAATAATAAAAACTCGGTTTAGACTTCATTACTACTTCTTCTGATATTATGATTATTATGATTATGATTATTATGATTATTATGATTATTATTATTATTATTATTATTATTATTATTATTATTATTATTATTATTATTATTATTATTATTATTATTATTATTATTATTATTATTATTATTATTATTATTATTATTATTATTATTATTATTATTATTATTATTATTATTATTATTATTATTATTATTATTATTATTATTATTATTATTATTATTATTATTATTATTATTATTATTATTATTATTATTATTCTTATTATTATTATTATTATTATTATTATTATTATTATTATTATTATTATTATTATTATTATTATTATTATTATTATTATTATTATTATTATTATTATTATTATTATTATTATTATTATTATTATTCTTATTATTATTATTATTATTATTATTATTATTATTATTATTATTATTATTATTATTATTATTATTATTATTATTATTATTATTATTATTATTATTATTATTATTATTATTATTATTATTATTATTATTATTATTATTATTATTATTATTATTATTATTATTATTATTATTATTATTATTATTATTATTATTATTATTATTATTATTATTATTATTATTATTATTATTATTATTATTATTATTATTATTATTATTATTATTATTATTATTATTATTATTATTATTATTATTATTATTATTATTATTATTATTATTATTATTATTATTATTATTATTATTATTATTATTATTATTATTATTATTATTATTATTATTATTATTATTATTATTATTATTATTATTATTATTATTATTATTATTATTATTATTATTATTATTATTATTATTATTATTATTATTATTATTATTATTATTATTATTATTATTATTATTATTATTATTATTATTCTTATTATTATTATTATTATTATTATTATTATTATTATTATTATTCTTATTATTATTATTATTATTATTATTATTATTATTATTATTATTATTATTATTATTATTATTATTATTATTATTATTATTATTATTATTATTATTATTATTATTATTATTATTATTATTATTATTATTATTATTATTATTATTATTATTATTATTATTATTATTATTATTATTATTATTATTATTATTATTATTATTATTATTATTATTATTATTATTATTATTATTATTATTATTATTATTATTATTATTATTATTATTATTATTATTATTATTATTATTATTATTATTATTATTATTATTATTATTATTATTATTATTATTATTATTATTATTATTATTATTATTATTATTATTATTATTATTATTATTATTATTATTATTATTATTATTATTATTATTATTATTATTATTATTATTATTATTATTATTATTATTATTATTATTATTATTATTATTATTATTATTATTATTATTATTATTATTATTATTATTATTATTATTATTATTATTATTATTATTATTATTATTATTATTATTATTATTATTATTATTATTATTATTATTATTATTATTATTATCATTATTATCATTATTATCATTATTATTATTATCATTATTATTATTATTATTAAATTGTTTGTATAAAACTCTCTATATTGTTAGGTTTGATAGAGCCCCGCCAATGCACCGGACTTTCGTTCCGTAGGAGTTGCTTCACAGGTCAGTAAATCTGCCTATCTCCATTTATTGAAGTTTTACTGTAAAAGTAAACGAGAACTTGGTGCGAAAGGCATGTGAAGTTGAGGTGTCAGATGTGTTGGATATGCACGTGGGATGCATATTTTAAGAGAGCTTGGGTGTGTGGGAAATGGGTACACACCCCGACATATCTTTTGCAGCTCATTACGCGCACAACACAAAGACAGAAATCGCATGCTCGGCGGGCTGTCGGCGGCCCCGCTATCTGACGGCAAATCTTCGCCCGCCGGTAACAAGAGGTGAGGTTTTATATCTTCGTGTGCATCAACAACGGAGCAGCCTTCGATATTGTCCAGTAGAGCACGGCATCGATTTACAGCGCTTCACAAACGAATCTGGATACCTGTCACTTCAGTAACTGAACTACTTCAAGACTTGACTTTCTCATCAGGAGTAGGCCATGATGGAAAAGTGATTGAAAGACACCATGGAATCTGGAAGAAGATACGTTACAGCCCTCCTCTGTAGCGAGTCTGCTCACGTTCAAGAGGTCCAGAGTTTTAATCTCGGTCAGGGTGTTAAGAGATCTCTCCGTGGTTTTCCCTTATGCTGTAAGATCTACTATGTACCCGGCAAACATTTGAACATCATTTCATTCATCGTCCGATCTGACTTAACGTTGGAGGTTTTCCTTTACCCTGAAAGATGAATGTCTGATAAATCTAAGCTCTATGTACCCTGTACACATTTGAACATCATTTCATTCATCGTTCGATCTGACTTAACGTTGGAGGTTTTCTCTTATCCTGAAAGATGAATGTCTGGTAACTCTAAGCTCTATGCACCCTGTACTCATTTGAACACTGCATTCATCGTCTGATATTATTTAACGTTGGAGGTTTACCCTTATCCTGAAAGATGAATGTCTGGTAACTCTATGTATCATGTACTCATTTGAACAGCATTTCATTCACCGTCCGATATGACTTAACGTTGGAGGTTTCCCTTGATACAGGAAAACGTATATATCGCCGAAAGGAAACGGAACAAAGGAAGTGTACTGTGGCGCCACTTAGGAATCCTGGCAAATTAGTGCGGGGCTACATCCATCAAAGGTAATGCAGGGTTGGTATGACAGCTCGCAGCAGGGGCAGGCCGTTCACTTCCTGGGGGACGATGTCGACTTTACCCGCAAATATTAAGCGACTGACCTCCAGAACGCCATCGTAAAGAAAACAAAATTATAGGTGGCGTGTCAGGCACTTGATGGATAAATTCGTCTTGCGTAAAAATTCATAGAATTAGTATAGAAATGACTTTTTCGAAAATCAACATTCTTCGTAATATAGGTGAAAGTAAAACACAGGTTTGAGGCCAGTCGCCACAAGTACCACTCTCGTAAAATACGAGACACATGCAATTTAGTGAACGTGGTGGAAAATAATTATTACTGCTTCTCCCAGGAAAGAAATAGCAGGAGAAAAATGACAGTCGCTTTCGATATTGTTGTTCAGTTTACCCCTCAAAAGTAACAAATGAGGTGTATGTTACAATAAATTTGTCTATAAGAAAAAAGAACATCATTGCGCGCTGCTTTCGTTGCTGAATAATAGGCCTTTTATTATTAGACATAAATAATCTCTGCAAAGAGTTGAATTATCTCTACCATAGTCAATATAACAGGTCAAGTAGAAGAATAAAGTTAAAATTTACGAGACAAAACACGAACGCCTACTCCAATATAGTGTCAGACAATTAACTATCGATTACCACGTACATAGCTTAGCCCGATGTTCAATCTTTCTTTAGTGTTATGCTAAAATTACTGCCTCGCAATTATTCGTAGCACTTTGGACTGCATCATTTCTTAAAACATAAATATCATTTGTCATAAATAGCAGATGACTTCTGTGTCAGCAAACTAAGAATGAGCATAACACAGCAGTGCAGTACATCACCCTGCAGGACCTAGTATGGAGATAAACTACAGAGGCTCAAGGAGGTGTATAAATAGAAGTGAATAGCCAGATTTTATTTTGTTTCTCTTTATTTTACCAACTTGTTACTTTACATGAACGTTAAATCTACATGTTTGTGTTTGTATTCTATATCATCACTTTTACTTAACAAAGTAGTTGACTGAAATCCTTATATTCCAACCTACTATCCAAAAGCTTGACATAAACAGTAAAAGCTCGTTAACCCGGACCTATTTAGCTCGGTCATCCACATAACCCAGACTAGTTTTGAACAACGAATTCTGTTTAACGTAGAAAATAAAAACTTTTTTTACAGATGATAAATAGCTGTTCTCATTTGGTACATTTCCCAAATTCGCCTCACCTGCTTGGGACCAGGTTGACAGAGAAACTTGATAAAGTTGTGGTCTGGTGTGTATCACTTCACAGAAAACAAGATTGAAGATGAAAAAATATGTTTGTAAGAAAATTTTATAGACCATTTTAAAAATATCGATGGTTGTTCCTATGTTGTTGCGGACCTTGACAATGACGGAGATTATAAATCGTTTACAGAGGAAGGCATTATTGCATCATACAGTGTTACAGAAAATGAAAATGAAACGTACTCAGATACAGACAGTGTTGACGAACCAGCTGTGGTTATGATACACACAAGCAGGAACAAACATAGAGCAATTGATGCTTTATTTCGAGAGTCAAGACAAATGAACTTCTAATGTTAAAGCGGATGTGAGATAAGCGATACACTAAACTAGACAGCAGAACCTCGCTGTTGTTATGACCCACGTACAAGCATTAACATAGAGAAATTGATGCGTTATTTCGAGAATCAAGACAAATGAACTTCTAATGTTAAAGCGGATGTGAGATAAGCGATACACTAACCTAAGACAGCAGAAGCTCGCTGCTGTAATGTCCCACGTACAAGCAGTAACGAACATAGAGAAACTGGTGTTTAATTTTGAGAATCAAGACAAATGAACTTCTAATGCTAAAGCGTATGTGAGATAAGTGATTCACTAAACTGAGACAGCAGAACCTCGCTGCTGTTATGACCCACGTACAAGCAGTAACAAACATAGAGGAATTGATGCTTTATTTCGAGAGTCAAGACAAATGAACTTCTAATGTTAAAGCGTAGGTATGTGAGAACATCGATACACTAATCTGAGACAGCAGAAGATTGCTGCTTTTTTTACTACCAACTAGGTTGTATTACAGTACATACTGTGTATGTTTACCTAGGGGAAATTGTACCGATAGTAATTTCTAAACTCCAGCAAACATATTTCGGTTACGTTATACAAATTTTTACTCTAGTAACCCTGATTTTTGTAAACTCGTAACGGCCCTGGTCCCAGATGAACCTGGTGAACGAAGTTCTACTCTATTTATTAACATTTTGTCTGTTTTTGTTGATAATTCTCTGCCCTTCAAATGTTGGACACGATAATAATCGATCAAGGTTCGGGGTATCGAGCTACGCAGGATAGTGGTTATGCAGGTTTTTGCATTTGAAAGTGGGCGGAGTTGGTAGCATTGCGACTGCAAGGTATAAATCACTTTAAACGCAGCTCTCTCTCTCTCTCGCCGTTTGCATGCGCAATGAGATGCTGTCATGCCCGCCCGCAGACTTTGCATATCACGTGATTTGATTGCGCCGCACCATTGGTGGAGCACCCGCCGAGGAAGCCCAACCCCCGCGGATGCTGTGTAAGGATTTCACTTTCCTTGCTCGTGATTTAGTTGCCTGGGAATATTTATGCTACAATTCCTGCAGCTGACACGCATGTCCGCGAGCTTCTCTTAAAGCAAGTGACATTGTCTCTGGAATACTAAATAACCGCGCGCCATTTACAGAGACATTTTTAATTTTGATTTATGATGATGAGTTGAAGTTTAACAAAGCGGCTTTTCTAAGAAGTTGCCGGAACAGAAATATTAGCGTGTTCGATATGGTCTAGCCATAAATCGAAGTCGATGTCGTCCTATCGAGGACTTATCAATTAATATCGCTTCCAAATTGGCAAGTATGCCGAGATGGGGACAAAATGATGAGTTTGCAGTCTTAAAAACCGACCTAAAAAAAGGAATGTCTTGAAACCTTCTTTCGTTTGTTTATCTCCTAGCAGGTTATCACTGCACACTGAACAAACAATACCCTACAAACATCTTTTGCAAATTGACCATTGTCATCTGCAAATAGAGAAAGTTCCTTTTATGTACATCTACAGAACATTCTGGGGCATACTTAAAGCACCAAATATTGCAGGACCTGTTCATCGAAGAAACACTTCACATTTGAGAGTACATCACCACTCTTACAATGTTACTTAACATATTTTCCATTTTAACAAAAACATGACTTAGAGCTGCTTTCAAATTTTTCACAAATAATTGTTTTCTACTTTGGACACACAAATATCACCTCAACCTCTGCGTAGACTGCACTGTAGCATGGTACAACCCTTAATAGTAGCAGTTTGATTGACTCCAAATTGAGTCAAGTCTGTCTTGCAGCAAACATAAACTGTTCACTTGGATACGTCCGAGTCCAAACGTCTAGATTTTCAAGTTCTGGAATTTGATTCTTCCAATATAAGAACATCTACGGTGTAATCTTGTAAAAAATCTTGTGTCTCTATCTACTTCAAGGTAAATATCATCTTATTGCAGTTACACATTATTACATTATTACACATTGTTTTGTGAATGTTTTTTATATGAAATATTCTAGATTTCTTGTACACAGATATACCTAAGTAATAATGCAAAGCCAAAATTTTATGCTATGTCTTTGTTTTCCTCCGCCAGGTTTTCAAAACACTATTTTTAAAAAGATTACTTTTGCATTTACTTCATTCTATTCGAGATGTATTTCGTATTAGGTTATAGGTACAATGTCTATGCTGCAACGCAGTGAACTTTTAAGCAATATACGCATTTTGTAAGGGCACAGCTTGGTCCGTATGTGATGGTAGTGGCTTGGTGTATGTGACCGGGTAAATCGAGGTTCTGTCTTCCCAGAAAATTCCGCCTTTTTGTTTTATAATATTTTAGTCAAAACTTGACAGCTACGAGGGCTGCTAAATAAAGAATGATCACAGTTTATTTTTGACAACGTACTTTTAGTCATCATGATAATTTTGATGATCCTTTTCAAAATGGTCTTCTCCGAATGTGATTCACTAGTTCCAACGTTTCTGCCATTCTTCAAAGACATGCTGGAAACCATTATTTGAAAGATCCTTCAAAATCGATTCCGCAGCCTTCACCACTGCTTCTGATGATAGGTAATGCCTTCCACGAAGACGTTTCTTCAAGTTAGGGAATAGAAAAAAGTCTCATGGGGCTAAATCAGGACTATTGGGAGGGTGAGGGATGCACTTTACGTTGATTTTTGCAAGATATTCAGCAACAACATTGGCAATATGCGACCGCGCATTATCGTGATGCTGCATCCAGCCTGCTTCACGGAAATGTGGTCTTTTGCACCTGATATGGACTTGCAATGTTTTGAGGATATCCTTGTAGTATTGTCCAGTTACTGATGTGTGTGCAGGTAAAACATGCTGATAAATCATTCCTTGAATATCAAAGAATGAGATGACCATAACTTTCCCAGCAGAAGAAACCACTATTGCTTTTTCGGGGGTTGGTAATGAAGGAGATTTCTATATTGAGCTTCGCTGTTTGCTCTCAGGATCAAAATGATATAGCCAAGTTTCATCAGCAATGATTACGTTTGAAAGAAACGCCGGATCTTCCTCTAACATCAAGTTTAACTGCATGCAGCCCTACATGCGAATGTCATTTTGTTCGGCAATCAACAGTCTTAGAACCCATCGCGGACAAACACGTCTATTGTGTAATGTTTCTGTAACCAACGGGTGGGTGGCAACCAATGAAATGTTCAGTATTTCAGAAAGTTATCTTGAGGTAATTGGTCGATCCTTTCTCACAATGGTAGCAACAGTGTTGTTTTCTTCCGTAAGAGCAGTAACTGGAGCACCAGGTGCAGCTTCCTTTGAAATTGTCTCCCCTCTTTAAACATTTTAAACCACCTTCGAGCTGTGCTGTAGGGAAGAACAGACTCTCGATATACCTTCTGTAACACTGTATAGGCCTCAATTGAAGATTTGTTCAGTCGAAAGCAGAATTTTAAAGCCGCATATTGTTTCTCGCGTGTTACCTCCATTGCCGCGGCAGGCGATACTGCACATGTCTGAACTTGTCTGATTCTCACAGGCTAGAACCAGGAGTACCAACAATGAAACTACTACGGCGTGTTTGTTTCACATTAAGGTAACAGAATGTAGTAAGGTTAAATTTTATTGCGAAAAATTATGACCGTAAAAAATTATGATCATTCTTTATTGGACAGCCCTCGTATTTTGAGGAAATGGAGTAATTTAGAAAAATTCTCCATATTTGAGGTAGAGAATGTTTTTTAAAGTTTCTGAAGATACTGGTATTAAATGCCAGGTGAAAAATATTTGAGTTTTGGCACATTGATTTAAGAAAAAACACATAACAAATGCATTTCATTGGAATTTAGTAAGTCTCGTCGAGTATTTCCGATAAAATTGAAGTACAGAAGTTTGCAGTAGAATGCAATATTCTCTAACCAACAGAGAATTGATCTAAGTGCTAAAACTCTTGTTCACGTAACCTAAATTTTGAGAAAAACAATTTAAAGCTTGACATTGTGCTGCGGTTATTACTGGAAACACATCTTCGTTTCTTGCGAATTTGATATCTCTCATTTGTCACACAATTGTCTACAATAGTCACTTGTTTTTAGTGCGGCTTGCCGTGTATTTCCTGCGAACAAACATGGGAAATCTCGCGCGGTTATTTCGTGAACGGCATAAAAAGTAGAAGAACGCTCAGTCTTAACAAGCCATCAAGTGTCCATGGCGACCACAAAAACAAAACACATACAAGCAAGTGTTAAGATTTATTCAAGTGAGACGCTACACATAAATAGGTCGATGTAACACGCAGGAAGAAAAGGATTTAACTGTGATAATCGCATCAGTGGCGTAATTAGGTACACGAGAAATGTGCAGAATTTACGTCGTAGAAAAGGGATGGGTCCTCGATAATCGCGATATCTCGATACTTCCGTGATATTGACATGATCTTCAGAAAATTCGCTCGATCTTTTTCGACACTTTGGTGGTAAATCTGCTTTTTTTGCAATTTAACGTCCACCAAACATGAAGTCATATCAGACATTGAATGAAATGGGTGAAATATTGCTCAGATGAGTCCTGGGTCCATGGAGCTTAGTTACCTGACATTTCTCTAACAGGATAAGGAAAAAAAACTGAAAACATCTTGCCCAGGTAACTCGCCCTAACCGAGATTCGAACTCGGAACCTCTTGAACGTCAGGCAGACACGCTACCTTCTACGCTACCGAGGCGGGCTCTCTATAGTTTATTTTATTTTAAAATCACAAAATATTATTGCCGCTAGTAGAACATTGCGCGCGAGAAATTGTCAGGAATGTGGTATCTGTACAGTAACATTACACAAGAAAATAATCGTGTGTCAACTGTCAGTTAAGAGTTTCCAAGAAGAAATCCCTACATATCTCAACGACGACTTGTCACCTCCTCTTTCTAGTATACTGGATTATTGGAAAACAAATTCAAATGTGTATTCAACCTGCAACAGTTTTCTCTAAAAGACTATTTAGCACAGCAGTACTCATATGTGGCAGTAAAAGTAGACGTGACCTCAACAGTGAAATTGCTAGTATTTTTAAGAAAAACTTATAAAAGTGAACTGTCAACATTTTACAAGCAATATTTAATGCTAATTAATTAAAAATTCCCGATACTTTTTGATCAGACCTCGTATGTAATTTGCTATACTTCCCTTCCATTCACATTCATTTGTTACAAAGTTCGTCATATGTTTTTATCGCTCTTAGAGTGAAATAGTCGCGAGTGATGTTTGAGAAATTAGATTTTACTTGCCTCGTTGTGTTTTGGCTCATCGCGTCTTGAATACAATCGGGATTTGAAACAAAAACAAAACGTGCCACGACATGATGTCTTTGCGGTTTGTCTCTACCACTGCGCATGCGTCTAACGGTTTTATTCTTCTGACACGAAAGATAAAATATATTACTGAAATTGCCTGAATGTCAATCGATGGTAACCGTTTTATTGAATAGTAACTGTTAAAAGCAACCTCTGATATCTCCACCAGGGCTTTTCTCGGGAGACGCTTGAATTCATCATTAGTCACCCTGTCCGAGCCGTCGACGTTCCCATTAGGTAGCTTCCTAATGAGCTTGTAGACTTCCTGCGGTGTTTTGAAGGGCAAGTGTTGCTCATGCCTCTTTGCCACCCAGGTTTGCACACATGTCTGGACTTCCCGTTCTAACTCAGGGTTCGTCGCAGGATTCTCTGTGAATTTTTCTGCCACACAGTCTGCAAAAACCTCGGTTTTCTCCTCGGAGTAGAGGTGCAGGCCGAGGCGAGTGTGCAGCGCCTCAGTGCCTGAGTTGGCGCTCGAGGAGACTTTAAATGCCCTTAATAATTTCTCAAAGAATGGTAGGAATGTGCGGTGTTTAACATTTTCTGCTCCCACTGTTCAATTTTGTTGAGTTTAATTTGTTGCCGAATGATGTTGCGTAGACATTTTGCTAGCACCTTTTGCTCGGGCTGGCGGGTAAGCCGCGAAAGTCTCGTCAGGCGCCGCCTTCTGGCAATGAGCTGCTCCCCCTCAGGGTACGTGTAAAAACTGGGTGGGCTTATGGTATAGCTGGTAGAATTTCTTTTGGCCATGTGTAGCGAGGTGGTGTAATTTTTAACGGCGGCCTCAATGTCTGCCTCGCAGTAGTATGACAGCCCAGCCTGCGCCATCCTGTGCATTTCGAGCGTAAATTTATTCCAGTCTATATTTGCGCGCCTCAGAGGGCCGGTCAAACCAGTCGTGATGGCGCCGTAGATGTCGAAATGCACTGGAAGATGGTCGGAGTCCAGGCTCTGATACACAATGTAGTTGCTTCCTAGTGCCGCATTTTTTGTGAGTGCGAAGTCCAAAATTTCAGGGTCGAAGTGCCTCTTTTGTGCCAAAATGTGGGTTCTGGAGGAAGATGAACCTCGAGGTCGTTATTTTCTGTTATAAGTTCTACCAGTAGATTTCCAGCCCCGTTCGCTCGGCGGGAGTACCACCAGGGGTGCCGGGCGTTGAAATCACCTGCAATTATAACGTGCTCCTTCATTGCGAGGATTTGTTCGAGGTCTTGTCGGAAATAGGGAGAGTGGCGGGGGGGGCGATAGAGGGCTACCTGCATCACCGTTGTCCTGTTAATAGGTGTTTTAAGAGCCGTGTACTCTAACGCTGTTAGTGGTGGCAGTGTGACAAGGGCATGCGCAACCTTGTTTTTGAGTAAAATGGCGGTTGCACCCCCTTGTCTGCCAACTCTGTCATTCCAAAAAGTCTGGTAACCCCTGAGTAAACTTGTTAAAATTTTGTTTCGCAAATAAATGCGATATCAATTTTGTTACGTCGCAGGTAGTTCTCAAGTTCGTGCTGCTGCCTGTAGATGCCATCGGCATTCCACAGGAGCGCGCGAGTTGAAGTTGTACCTCCCCTTGGTTGAGCCATTTACTCGAAGGCTTCTGAGAGGAGCCATATTACAGCTTCTAATTTTTCCAAAGTGCTGCTGCAGCTTTTAAAATTCGTAGCAAAGGGCTGTAGCTTTGGTAAGATTGCTTGGATATTCAGTTCCTTAAGGAGACTGAATACCTCTTTAATGCCACCTAGGTCGCCAGAAGGCGCCTGGGTGTGGTGAGCTGTAAGAGGTTGCCCAGTTTGTGGCGGCACGGGCGCTGGAGGCACGGGTGCCGTTTGCCCTCTCATGACGCCTGCAAATGAGACGCCTTCTCTGACCAGGGCCGGGTTGGCAATGGGTCTTGGCCCTGGTTGAGCACTTGGGTTGCTCTGGCTATGGCTGCCAGTTGGCGACGATGGCGTTCGTTGCGGAACGTCTCGCAACCTCTATAGCTGGTAGGGTGCGTCTCCCCACAGCTCGCACAGTGGGATGTAACGTCCTGCTTGGCCATCTTCGGGCAGTCAGCTAAGCGGTGGAGGCCACCGCAGAGGACACACCGGGAGGTCATCTGGCACATTTTAAATGTGTGCCCTAACTGCTGGCAGTTAAAGCATTGAGTAATATTACGGCGACCATGATATGGTACACCTATCACTCTTGCAACAAGTTCCGATTTTTTGTGGTTCTGTCCAGTGTAACTTGGAATATTGGCAGGGGCCTGCCATGGGATTTAAGCTGGCGTACCTGGAAGCCGGTGTAACCTTTCCCCTCCAGATCTTCTTTGATGAAGCCCTCCTCGAGGTCCTCGGGGAGCTGCTTCACGATGTAGCGGGGGGCTGTTCGCTTCTGAGGGTGAAGCTGAAATTTTCAATGCGGGCGTTCCTCAGGAGCGTCATGGTCGGCACTAAATCCTGCTTCCGTTGAAGAAAGAGCTTCAGGCACGTGCGTGTCGTCTGCAGGTTGTATTGACTGGCAGGAAGAGAGCTCCGGAGGATGCGGAGAACGTATGTCGTCTGGCGACCGTCGGGAATGACGATACCCGGCGGCTTTTGGGCGTCAGTTGAAGGAGTGATTGTAGTGGCGGTAGTCGGGGTGGGGGTAGTCACGGAGGTGGATGGTTGAGAGTGTTGCATTATGGGGGATGGTCAGGTGGGTCTTTGTGGTTTTTGGGAGCGTGGTTGTGGGATTGGAACGTGGTGGTAAATTGGCGTCGGTTTTTTGCTGGCGTCAGTTGGTCAATGTCCTCATCTTCCTCAGTTGAAAACAGCGCCGCGTATCTATTCGCCGTGTTGAGCGGCAGATTGAGCTGACATGTCTTATTTTTCTTTTTCCCTGTATGGGGTTCCGGGCACTCACTGTCGGTATCCGATTCCCGGCCACTGCTCCGGTGTAAGGGGCGCTTTCTTTGTGGGGCGGCTTGCCACCCTTCGCCGAGCTGCACTAGATGGTGCGTTTTAATAGCGTGCTCTTGGTAGCAGCGCGCCAGGTCGGTAGCAGTTTTTGGAAATTCTGGGACTCCGAGGCCATGCCTTCCAGGATTTTTTGGAAGTGATAAATCTCCTTCTGGAGCTCTTTAACTTCCTGAGACAGTTTTGGAATTTTCGGGCCATCTCCTCGTCCTCCGCGTTGCTCTAGTCCATGGAGACGTCACCGCTCGTGGATGGTGCAGACAATGGTGCTCTGAGAGGAGGAACGTGGCTGCTAGTGGTATGCTATGCATCTATAAAGGCGGCCGGCTGACCGCCTCGATGGCTGGCGGGTGGTTGTAAGACTGCAGCTGCTGCTACGGCCGGCTGAACGACTCGAAGCATAGTGAGCCAGCCACTTGGCTGGCACATCGTGGTAGGGCTGCTGTTGTCGCAGCTGCGGCCGCGATTTTGGAGCAGCGCAAGTGCTGCTGGGAGCGGCTTGGCTTGCGGACGCTACTTGTTGCATGCAACAAGGGCACATAGCCACGCGTCCCACGCTGCTTTCGGCGGGGTTTAGGCGCCTTGGTCCTGGTCAATGGGACTTTGATATCTCACTGTTATTAAAACACACACACATACCCACACACAGTGTTATTGCACAGTTTCCAGTACCTATCTATTTGCATTACCAATGCAATTTGCGCATTTTCCACTACTTCACAAAGACACGCACACGTATTTTAAGGTAAGTATATTCCTGCACACAGTGCTTCGGCACTACACCGAAAAACTATGACGTATCACCTTAACACACTGGTTCAGCAGGGCTCGATATAAAATTCACAGCTATATGTTCAGGAACAAACTTCATGGACCATATTCGATGTTCGCACAATAATCCATAGCACACACATTGGAGATCGTTAACGTTCCAGTTAAATAATCCGTGCCATGTCATGTGGTGCTGACTGGCTGTATATAGCCAGAAGGATTTTGCTGCGTGCCCACCCGTTAAGGGTTTTACCGCAGGTAAGGTATAGATTATGAGATGTTGTAGGGTGAAATGTGGGTTTTTAGGTTGATGTTGGCTATGAGGTTACAAGTTTGTACCTAGGGGTTGAAGGACAGGATGCAATGCCTTGCACCATGGTGTATTTTTGTTTTTTATTTTGGGGAAGAGTTTTGATGCCGAGCAGCTTGGAAGTATTATGTGGAGCTCAGCTTTATCTGCTGTTCGGATTAGCTACTGGGTTATCTCGGATGCCCGCAAGCCATGCGGGGTAACCGGTGCTGTCTAGAACGACGTCTAGTGGGGCCATAATCTGCCAAGGACCTGACAAGGGCGCTTCTGTGGTTGGGTAATTGCGTATAATTTTGAAGCCCGGCGCCTAATTTCATCCTCCACGTATGGAAGACATTCTTTAAGCACATCATGTTTGCACAATGTTAAAATTTTGAACCTCTGTACTCATATTGATAAATTAGTTACCCAAAACGTTGTCAAGGACAGATCTAAATCTTTCAGTAACAAACCAGTATCTTGACGACATACCATTTGGAGAGATCTGGGTGGTTTCATAAATGTCTAATCGGTTTCACATTACAGCTATGCTCACATTGTAAATCTACAGTTCTTCACAAAATTAGAATCCATATCCAATGAAACCTGCAAGTGCAAATATATATTCATTTTAGGGTGCTACCTTTCTCAAACTGAAGCATTTGTAGGTCCAGTGCTATGTTAATTCCCACAACTTCAACTATTCATTGGTATTATATAAACAAAAAGTGAAGCCTAAACTGCACTCCAACAGTGCAGTTTAAATGCTCCACACAGAGAGCACTGCAAATTACAATCCTCTACCACTGTATAAAATATTACAGGTAGTGCCATCTATGGAGAGCAGTAAACAGCCGGTGAGCGGTTGTATCTCCTAGCGGGCAGGAATACAGTTACGGAACCTTTGCTATATCATATGTCCTTGTGTCGGTCAACTATTTTATTAACGTCAGACTATTTTCTTAAACAACTCAACTACAGAATATACTTTCTATCTCTACACCGCTTTTAAGATAACTATTTAAACCTTTGTAGTTTCCTTAAACTTTTTGTTGAATATACTTAAGTACAAATCAAGAGAGCTGAAGGTACAGACCAAATCCTCTAGAAGTTTTATCATTTGTCACAACACTTGGAGATTTCAATATATTAAAATTTAGGAATCCAAGCATTATCATTATACATCAACTGTGACATCAATATTTCCTGTTATGTTTTAATTGCTGAAACTGAGGGTTTCGTCATACGCATTGAAGATACGTGATCACGCTTTTGTTGTGCTTGCTCTAATGACTTTATAACTGTGTACAAGGACTATATCATCTTGTTTAACCCAAGTTTACGTCGTCATATAAATAGCTATCTCTTATTTTCTTCCTAACGCTTTCAATTATTTTTTCTTTTTAATTTATAAGTTTCGTGCGTTCCAACAAAATATTTAAAAATCTTTAGTTGTGCTATTTTGAAGTTTCTGTGTAGAACCTTTATCAGATATTATTAACAGTTTAATTATTGTGCCTTAGTGCTAACTTATAATTAGAAACTACCGGGTTAATATTAATAAAACCGACTTGCAACTGTAACTTTATGATACACATTTCCCTTGATATTCCTGTAGCGCCGTGAAGTGTATAAACTGCAGAGATGGATTTACTCGTTCTGTAAGTGTCTTCCAGGTTGGCCTGATTTTGTTCACATTTTCAGTCCTTCTTCTCCGAAAATTCTATATTATCTTATCCAGTACATAGGACATACTATACTAGTGTAGCCCTCAAAGCGTCTGTTCCAGCTGTAACGTTCGAGGTATGCCGCACCAAGAGACGTGACGTTTAATGTAAAGTGTGGCTTCACCAGATAAACGATCCGTGCTATTTAATGCTTTTGGACGTCACTTAGTGTTTCCTATGTAGGTAGCTCAGAGAGTTAGCTTCCTAAGGAAGGCTGTGGAAGTGATGAAGCATTATCGTTAAGAAGTGACATGTAACTCTGTTATAAATAGTATAGAATGTATATAATTTAAGTTAGTAATATATATAGTAATCAGAATATCAAAGATTTGTCAATAAAAGTCAGCTCTACATTTGTGGAAGTTCCTGGTGTCTCAAGATCCATTGTCAAGGACTGGTCAAAAAATGAATGTCGCAGGTTCGACTTTGCACAGGCGTGACCCTTCTCGCTTATGACAGACCACAGGGATTGAAATTTTAAACAAAAACCAACCGACCAAGCGGCCGATTGAAGCCTTTGTTAGTACGCGACACCTAAGCTGACAGACAACTCGAGTGTGACGAGTAACATGGTTCGCAAGAAATCGCATATCTGTTACTGTAAAAAGAGACACTACACGGGCTTTCGGGAAACGAGTTGCATGTATCATAACAGGAAGCTGCCTTTCTGAGATTTATCACATGAATATCTAAATTTTACAGATTTACACCTTTCATAAATCTACAAAACCCATCCTCACACTTCTTATAATTAATTATTTATAGATATTTTCATCACCATTATTACTGGTATCATTGTTTTCTCATATACATCATGGTAAGGGTTTTATGTCCTGCCTAAACTAAGACACTGCAATGTGAAAGTCATCACATAGCAAGTGGCTCTGAAATAATTGACTAAACTCTTAAGTCTACTCTATTGCCCTACTTACAGTGTCAGTAGCAGCTACTCTTAAAATTCAGAATAGACGAAAAGAAAACGGAGATTAAGTAAAACAACAAATGAGTTAAATTATTTGTGCAAACACTTGTAGTGTTTGTTGAAGAATATGTGTACAAAGTGATGTGAACTAGATTCAAGAGTATAGCAAAATATGGAAACAATGAAGACTGTTTTACCGCAGATTAAATCTCAAACCTGCCTTATTAATAACTGACCTTCCTATACATTACCTGTACTCTTGAAAATTTTGGAACCCAAACATTGGTCCTACGGCAAGTGTGACATTTGACCCAAGAACCTTCAAATGTTTTGTTCTTAATAAGCAGATATGAGCTCTAATATATTTCTTATAAAATAATTGGAATAAAATGATTGAATAAATGCCATGCCATGCCATGCCATGTGGGGCTGGCGGGCTGTATATAGACAGAAGGTTTTTGCTACGTGCCCACCCGTTAAGCATTTTACC
Source organism: Mantis religiosa (assembly GCA_030765055.1). Taxonomy (NCBI): domain Eukaryota; kingdom Metazoa; phylum Arthropoda; class Insecta; order Mantodea; family Mantidae; genus Mantis; species Mantis religiosa. The sequence continues at coordinate 225,164,675 of CM060950.1, forward strand.
GCAGGTGTGGTATACATTTAGGGATATTGTAGGGTGAAATGTGGGTTTTTAGATTGATGTTGGTTATGAGGTCACAAACATGTACCTAGGGGATTTAGGACAGGATGCAATGCCCCCTGCTGTTTTTATTTATTTTTGTTTTGGGAAATAATTTTGATGCCAAGCAGCTTGGAAGGATTATATGGAGCTTAGCTTTAGCTGCTGTTCGGATTAGTTCCTGGGTTATCTCGGAAGCCCGCAAGCAATGCGGGGTAACCGGTGCTGTCTGGAACGGCGTCTAGTGGGGCCATAATCTCACAAGGACCTGTGGTTGGGTAAACTTGCGTATAATTTTGAAGCCCGGCATCTAATTTCATTTTTAAGCTTTATTAAAACAAAAACAAGGAGCATCGCTTCTCATGTGGAACCGGGGTTAGGTGAGGGAAAGTTCAGGTAGGATTAGGCAGATACAGCGTTGAGCACTCTGGTAATTGTCGTTTATTTGTAGCAACATGGATCATGCTGACTGGCGAAAGTGTATAAGGCCAGGATGGCAGGCATGGCTTGCGCCCTGGAAGCCAAACTAGGAATTCGGTGGCGGAGTTAGCGGTGTTTTCTGGTTGGTTCGGGCCTAGAGGGCGTTCCTGTACCGGTCCGTTGGCGTATTGCTGAGTCATATGGTCGGGATTGGAGCTCTATGTAGATCTAGTCGAGAGCCTCGTCCAGCATCTTGTAGTATTCTTCCACACGATGCATTCTGTTGTCGCATGCGGCGGTGAGATGAAGGTGATGGTCTAGTCTTGTTCCGATGTTGTTGATTCCGTCCTATGTCTAATTTCATCCTCCACGTATGGAAGACTTGAGGCCTCGTGAAGCAACCTGGTAGGAAAATAACGTCCCACAGAATATATAGACCTAAGGCCTCTATTCTGTGCACGTTGGAGCCATGCTAGCCAGCTTTCTGCGGCCATGCCCCAGATCTCACAGGTGTAAAGCATAACCGGGATTACCAGAGCTCGGAAGGGGTATAACTTCATGCCAACTGGCATTGAGTTTGACCCCAGCATTGGATACAGGGAAGCAATTGCTCCCTGTACCTTCTCCGAAACGTTAGACCCCTGTCTAAGTTGACACCGAGGTACTGGACGGAGCTGGTCCACTCTATCCTTGTGTGAGACGGAGATGTCTTTGTAAGGAGTTGAAGGCTCTGAGGATGTGTTTGTGTTTGCAGAACAGAAGCACGTCGTCAGTGTATTGTGCCATTTCGACTCGTGGCTCTGCTGGGAAATGTGTCATGAAGACGTTGAATGAGGTGGGGGATAGTGCAGAGCGTTCGGTGACTCCACCTCTCACTGGTCTGAGTGTAGATGTTTTCTCCGCGAATGTGACTTGGAATGTGCGGTGTCGCAGGAAGCTGTGTAGGATGTTGACCATTTGTTTTGGGAGCCCCAGATGGATCAGTTTGTAAAGGAGTCCGGCGTGCCATGTCATAGAGAAGGCCTTCTCGACATCCAAAGAAACCGCAGCAGTGATGGCGCCTCCCTGGAAACCCAGGGCAGCAACTCCACCACACGCAGCAACTGTTGGACGGTCGAGTGCCCAGGAAGAAGACCAAACTGAAGGGTGGGAATGGCTTGAATGTCTCCCAATATTGGGGACCAGCGGGTGAGAATCAACCTCTCGAGAACTTTCGAGAGGGTGGAAAGGAGGCCAATGGATCGGTAGCTGGAGGGGTGAACCGGATCTTTCCCAGGTTTCAATATGCAGATCACCCGGGCCTCTCTACACTGTCGTGGAAAGTACTCAAGGGTGAGGCACATATTAAAAATTCTAGTTAGGAATAGAACCGAATTGAAGGGAAGATGGCGGAGCATTTGAGGGGTCAGCCCGTCCGGCCCCGCGGCCACTTTTGCTTTGAGACGTTGGAGTACGCCTTGGATTTCACTGGGACGAATGGTTGGGTGTCAAACCGCGTCCTCAGGAGAGATGCGTAGAAAATGACGCACCTCCCGACGAACACGTTCAGAAAAGTTGTCGTTCTGGGGGTCAACTCTTGGACATAAGGTACGTTCAAGATAGTTAGCGAAAGCGTCTGCTTTGGCCTGGGCATCGTAAGCCAGGCATTTGGTGTCATGGATGGGGGAGGTGTATTGACCTCTGTCATTACTGAGGGCTTTGGCTATCCTCCACACGTCGCCATCTTCGACGCGAAACCTGGTCATTGTGTCGTCCCACGCTTGCACCTTGTGCTCGCGCAGTCGGGTACTGACCTCTCGACGCAAGCGTCTTAGTAGCGCTCGATTATGTGGCGTTCGGTGACGCTTGTATAGACTTCGTGCTGCCCAGGATCGTCTGATTAGAGGGATGATGTCCAAAGGGAGGACATCAGGGTGGAGGGGAGCCGAGGAATGGACTGTCAGGTAGTGGGTAGTCCGCTTCACAATGGAAGTAAAGAATGAGATTGCATTCTCCAGGGTGGGTATGTTTGTGATTCTGGGGTTTGGCGGGATGGAAGTGAGGAGACAATTCCTGACGCCTTCCCAATCGACCTCTCGCGTTTGAAGGGAGATGTCATGACTGGCAACCCTGGTGTTGATCTCTGTCAACACCGGATTATGATCTGAATGTAATGCATTTATGCATGTTAGGGTGAGATGTAATGGTAGATGCTTTGTGATGGCGAAGTCTATCACTGAAGGCAGTCCTCCTCCTCGCGGGTAATGAGTGGATTTCCAGGGACCCTGCACTTGAAGTTGAGGGTCTATGTCTATCAGGCAAGGGACTTCAATGCCTTTTGTATCCGCCCGACGACCGCAATGCCAAAGTTGACGTTTAGCATTGAAGTTGCCGGCCATGATAGCACTGGGACGTATGGCTAGGATGGAGAGGTAGTCATTTGGAACAAATTGTTGGTGTGGTGGATGGTACACAGAGACTACCAAGACCTCTAATCCGCCAAGGTCCATACTAATGGCCGTGGCCTCTAGGGTTTGTAGAGGTGGGAGCTGAATGGGCAGGTGGACCACATTCTGCCTCACCAGGATCGCAGTTCCGCCTCCTGGGCGTCCCTGGCTATCCGTGCGATGGCAGATGTAGCTCGGAAGGCGGAATCGGGAGTCTGGGCGGAGATGCGTTTCGCTGACTAGGATGACGTCCAGGGCATGTGTTCGAGCAAAGTGAAGCAGCTCGCTATCCTGACAAGTTAGGCCTCACGCATTCCAAAATGCGAATCGAAACTAGGTACGGGACCTAGTTCGATTCCCCATCACGGAGTTGCTGCGTACATGCTGTCAGGAGGGCCATTGCCTTCATTGCTACCAGCATCTTGCCGGCCGAGTCTGAGGAAGTGAAGAACTTCACAACGAGCTCGCAGATCTTCTGTCCATGCGTCAGCAGCAACTGCTGCAGCCACTTGAACACATCTGAGAGGTCTAGTGTAGCTGTGAGGGGAGTGGTTTGGAGCGTATCCGGCTGGGTGACTTGGTTGGAATTGCTTGAACATCGACTCTATTCGCCAGATTTAGCACCTAGTGACTACGACCTGTTCCTGAACCTCAAAAAATGTATCAGAGGACGGAGATTTCACAGCAACGCGGTGGTCATCGAGGACTATGATGAATCTCATTAAGAGATAGTTTAATTAAATTGGAACGCAGATATGAGAAATATATTAGAGAAATTAGGAAATTAGGGAAATTAGGAAAACAAAAAGGTTCTTTTTTATATTGTAAGGCCCGAGAGTAAATCACCGTACAAGCTAGTCCTCCGATCCTCGTATAAGCCATCTTTTGAATGCTTTCATACACAACCTTCCACTTTAATCCAGAAGTGTCAAAACAAAAGACAGAAAATCTCCTTAGCAATCAATTCAGAGAACCTTAAATGTAACAAATTTTTGGGCATATTAATGCATGACAAAAACTATTTTTGCTTTCTCTAGTATTCAAAATTAGTAATTCCTAAAGCATAAAACTTATTCTCACATCTTGTGCAAAAATTGATGACACAGGAATAATTAAACAAATCTATTCGTACGAAAATCGTCACAGGCTGGTCTTGAAATATCGGTACATCGCGAATAAGAAAACTGAACATCTGCAGCACAACCAGGAAATATATCACAAAAAGATGACTAGCGCCTTAAACAGTACGAATACCAAGCAGAACTACTGCTTAGATGAAACGTTTTCGAAAAGGTGTATTTTATAAAATTAAAATGCTCTTGTGGTTTTAATTTTATAATTTCAATTTTCTAAGAAAACTTTTTAGTTCTCATTCTTCTGGATTTCATTAGATCATACAGTTTGGAAATTACATTTTTCATGGAGTCAATCATAAGACATGGCTTTCAAAACAAGCGAAGCTCCAAATATCAATTTATATTAAAATAAGAGACAATAATGACTCAAAGAACTAAGGCTACTCTTTAGTACGCTTTGTATTGTACAATCACACGTAGGGTCAGTAGCCAGGTATGACTTTCAAAGCCAGGGGAGCTCCAACCAATTTTAATTAAAATAAGAGAGAATAATGACTCAAAGAACTAAGGCTACTCTTTAGTACTCTTTCAATTGTACAGTCACCGTAGATCCAGTAGCGAGGTGTGACTTTCAAAGTGAGGGAGTCTCCAAATAATAATTTCCATTAAAATTGCGTTGGATTCTTTGTCCTTTATATTGTAATTATTAGATTAAAATTCAGACTCTGGATAAGATGGGGAATCATCTTGGATGGAGAAAAATCTCCACCCACAGCCGGGTATCGAACTCGAGACCCCTTGCACACCAAGTAACTTCATTTTTTAATCTCTTGGAAATACAAAAAGAATCCAATTACAAAGACGTCACCTAGACAACCAGTTTTAACATTTGGCTATCACTTAGTCTAGTGTATTCCCATATTCCCCTCTATATTCATTTTTTATCTCTTGGAAATACAAAGAGAACGGAATTTCAAAGACGTCACCTGGACAACTAGTTTTAACATTTGAATATCACTCAGTCTGCTGTATTCCCATATTACCTTGCACCTTAATTTTTTTATCTCTTGGAAATGAAAAGATAATGGAATTTCAAAGTCGTCAGATAGACAGCCAGTTTTAAAACATTTGACTATGACTTAAAGTCTACTGCATTCCCATATTGCCTTGCACCTTCATTTTTTAATCTCTTGGAAATACAAAGAGAACATAATTTCAAAGACGTCACCTAGACAACCAGTTTTAACATTTGACTATCACTTAGACTAGTGTATTCCCATATTCCTTTCCACATTCATATTTATCTCTTGGAGGTGACAAAGAGAACGGAATTACACAGACGTCAACTAGACAACCAGTTTTAAAACATTTGACTATAACTTAGTCTACTGTATTCTCATATTCTCCTGTACCTTCATTTTTTATCTTTTGGACATACAAAGAGAATGGAAATACAAAGTGGTCAGCTAGACAACCAGTTTTGGAACATTTAACTGTCACTTAAAATATACAGTATCCTATATTCCCTTGTACCTTCATTTTTTTATCTCTTGGATGTCACCTAGACAACCAGTTTTAAAACATTTACTATCACTTAGTGTACTGCATTCGCATATTTAGGTACTTTGCACACAAGAACATATATGATGAGATAATGCGGACACCAGTAGATATATGAAGTAAATAATGTATCCCTACATGTTTTTCTTTGTTCCATGTTATACATTACCTGCTATATTTAGACCATCTGGACTAAAAATAACATTATGTAGATCGTCATCCTTTTTCTTCTATTTGCAACACGGAAAACATCGTAACACGACATGGTTACAAACTGTTCACTGCCCATCATCTGGGGTTTTTCTTTAACTGAAAATTTTGAGTTCGAAGTAAAACATTTTGCCAAAGATTTTGTGCTATTACATAGAACATCATGTCTTATACTTCTTGTAGGTTGTTCCTGTCATAAAATGAAGTGTCAAGTCGACTAACAAGACCAGTTTCGACATCTTTGGCTTTTGACATGCCTAAATTACAGAACCTTTTGGGAGAAATAAATCTGAACGGAGGTTCCTTGAGCTCAAATCGGTGTATATGCTAAGAGAGGAACGAAAAATTGAAAAGGTCGGCAAAATAACCAAATTTTCAAGAAAATTCCCCATCGCAGACATATATCGACTAGGATAAAATTTGTTTTTATCATAAAGGAATCAAGAGATTTTGAATAAAAAGTCCTTTTTATGCATGTGTTCAATTTTATGCTCAGAAATGGTCTTCATTCAGGAAAAATTGTACATAAACGGTAAAAAGTAAGACATACACAAAGTATTACTAAATACAAGGGGCGTCCAGAAGGTAAGCTCTGTTTCAATTTATCTCCGCTGCAGCGTTGCGATCGCAGTTCCGCACATGCGCGGTAGACGCTCTGTATTAAGGAGAAGAAACGTGCAACATTGTGAGATCGCTGTCAGCCACGTACGCTTTGTTGTGCTTGTTTACAATGTCGGTGTTGATTGAAAATCCCGCCGCTTGTGAAATCAGATCTGTGATTCGTTTTTTGAATGCTAGGGATGGATTCTGAATGCATTCAAATGTATCGGCAAATTTGCGATGTTTACGGACAAAATGCGATGAGTGATACAATGGTGAGAAGATGGGTAACCGACAGTTCAATGAAGGACGTAGTGAAGTGCACGATGAAGAACGAAGTGGGCGGGCATCTTTGGTTACAGAAGAACTGGTTCACGCAATTGATAAGATCCAGTAAACCCGCAAGTTTACAATTAGTGCTCTCTATGGAATTTCCTCAAATCTCACGAACACAGTTCATGAAATTGTGACAGAAAAACTTAAGTTTCGAAAAACTTTTATCACTTTCGGTGTCAAAGATTCTTACTAAGCAACTCAAACAAAAGGGATGGGTAGTGCACTTCAGTTTTTGACCCGCTATGATGAAGGTGGCGAGGAATTTCTGACATAGTCACAGGAGATGAAACTTGGGTTTCTTACGACACCCCTGAAAGTAAGCGTTAATGAATGGAAAGGAAGCACATTCTATCCCCAGTAAAGGTTAAGAAGAAACAAGTCTTGACACCTCGAAAAATGATGTGCAGTGTTCTGGGACAGTTATGTGCAGAGGATCTACCCGAAGAACTTGGCCTCCTTCAACCCGGGAGCGCTGGATGACTCCGGGTGTCTTTACATAGGACAATACCTGATTTCTTTAAAAGGCCCCCCGTTAACAACAATTCAAGACGGGATGGAAGTGGATACGCCACTTACGCTCGCCAACCCCGAAAAGAAGACTACCGAAAACCTCGGTGGGACGGCCTGGTGATCTAGCACACCTTCTACTTGCTCTGCAGGCTAGTACCCGCGACTTATGAGCAACCCTCTGCCTCCTTCGGGCGGCCTTAGCACACACTGCTCCCTCGAGTCCAACCCGGTCCGAACAACTCCCCGAAGGGAGGAGCATCTGCAATTCGGCCCGAGGTTCCTGTAGTAGCGCGAGAGGTACCACGAATTCTAAGGGACAGGAAAGGCATCTTACTCATTGATTTCTTACGGCGTTGTCAAACAATGAAAGCAGATGTTTATTGCGAGACACTTAGGAAATTGCACCGCGCATTGCAGAATAAGCACCGAGGAATGCTGTCAAAATGTGTTGTTTCTTCACGACAACGCACGACCACAAACTGCAAAGGCGACGAAAAACATCAACAGGTATTTTGCAGGTACACAGATGGCAAACTTCTGTGAAGAAGGTATACAAAAACTTGTGCCTCACTATAAGCTCGCAAAATTTCGGCAGTTATGTGGAAAAGTAGTTTAAGAGTTGTAGAATTTTGTGCAATAAATAAGTTTTTCTGTACGCAATTTAATTTTATTACTAATCAGAACTTACTTTCTGGACGTACATCGTTAAACAAAAATATAAAACCCTTTTAAACATACAAGATGTATGTATCTATTCTAAGATGTGTATTGTATACGAGAATGAATCATTTCAGAGATATTCCTTGATTATGAATTTTCCAATAGTTATACATTTCTCTCAAATGGTAAATCGTTATTAATTTTTTTATCTCTTGGACATACATCACCAAATCATCTGACTGTTACTTACTGTTGTATTCCCTTATTCCTGCAATAAAATGTTTATTTTCAAGTAGATTTAGTAATAAGTGTAAGAATAGTTTGTAGTCAACCCCTGGACAAGCCGGCTGCCGGGGTAGTTACATAATAGACTAATTAATTACTCAGAATAGGCTCCGTCTATGGTGGTCCGGAATTGCTTCGTTTGGTGTTTTTTAATTGGTGACTTATTCCCTCACAGAGGGCAGTGCCTAGTCGGCTCCCACGCACAACGCTCGATTAAACCAATAATTGGGGCAATAATTCTTGCACACGATGACCACCAAGGCTCTTTGCTTCATGCTGCCCACGCGCCAACTGAATGACAGCCATTTGTCAAATTCTGACAATGGGCAACAACCGCGAGTTCAAGTTTAGACGTGATTCACAATGTCCCTTGGTTTCTAGAGGAATCGGGGTGAAAGCTGTATGGACCCTGCCCTCTGTTGTTTCTCCTAAAGTGACTTCTCTCACCCTAGCACTCCACTAGGAACCTAGTCATAATCTCGCAAATAATCGGAGTAGCCAATGAATTACGAACACTAAAATGTAGGCATGTAATTCTCTTTAATAAAATGCAGATTTTTATAAGTTTGGAGTGTCTTAAGGAGGGTATTTCTACAGAAATTATTTGACTTTAATACAGCATTGATATTTTGTTTTTTATATTTACTGTCTACATGCGTACACACCTACTGACATAAGTATTCTTTATTTATAAAGGCTGTTCTGGTTTAGGCAGTTGTCATTATCCATTGAATAAGAAACTGCTTCGCAATTGTTTTTACAAAAAATGAATCTATTTTTTAAATGGACATATTCATTAGAAAACAAACTAGTGACGTTCTGTCGAATACCAACTGTTTTAACTGAACCCTTCATATCTGCCAAAGAATTAATTCCATAATCTTACATTTCACACCACGCCTATTTCCTTATATAAAATGTGTTAATTCATAAGTTTCTCGACTTGCTACAAAGAATTCTTACAGAATCTTAACTTTTATAGAGATATGCGTTCCTGATATAGTTTACTGCATACGTCAAACTCTTTCCTCACATCACAAGAAACAGTCGAATGACCATAGCACTTTAAATACCGAAAAAAGTAGTGAAACAGTAAACTAATGACCATTGCTCCCAAAAAATCGAAATATATATTTTAGTAATAAAAAAGTTCTTAAAATGTCATTTTAATAAACATGTTAGTCTTGAGTAAATAAAATAAATAGGTACCAGTAAAATAAATATAAAAAGTAATTTTCTGTGCAGGTTTCTCTAAAACATGTAAGGTAAGCACGGATGTTTCGATAAGTTTGTCAAATCTGTTACCTAGGAGACGGAAGTGTATTGTTTTTTTGGGACGAAGAGACAGTTGACTGTGTAATACGATTGTGTTTCTTCAGTCTAAGTGAGTAATCGAGCTTCTTTTACGGAAACGGGGTTTGTCATTGCTCCATTTCTGCCATTTTATTTTTTAACTTCGTTTAAGATAAATTTATAACAAATATGCATTGAAATTGCTAGAGAAACTTGTACAGTAAGAAAATAGAGACATTCTGAGATACATAATCATCCTTGTTGCTGCGATGGTGACTTAACAATGCTGCCAACGGGCAAAAATAAAAAGCACTAAAACAGCGGACGGAGCGGATTAAGCTAAGACCGAGATTCAATTTTTCATTATTAACGTCCTTTAACGTTAAATCATATCGGAAAATGATTGAAATGATGTCCATATGAGTACAGGGTACATAGAGCTTTGTGTTACAAGACATTAGTCTTTCAAGATAAGAGAAAACCTCCAACGTTAAGTCATATCGGACGATGAATGAAATGATGTACAAATGAGTACAGTGTACATGGAGCTTAGGGTTACCAGATATTCATCTTTCAGGATAAGGGAAAACCTCCAACGTTGTCATATCAGACGATGAATGAAATGATGTTCAAGTGAGTACAGGGTACATGGAGCTTAGAGTTACCAGACGTTCTTCTTTCAGTATAAGAGAAAACTTTTAACGTTTAGCCATATCAGACGATGAATGAAATGATGTTCAAGTGAGTACAGGGTACATGGAGCTTAGAGTTACCAGACGTTCTTCTTTCAGTATAAGAGAAAACTTTTAACGTTTAGCCATAACGGACGATGAATGCAATGATGTTCAAAAAACTACGGGGTGCATAGAGATTTGAGTTAGACTTTGCTCCTACATGATAGTCTTTTTTTTAGGAAATCTCGTGTATTGATCGATGTCTCCAGCAGAGCTACTTCAGTCCTTACGTTTATTTTATGGATAGGGGTGGTTTTCCCCCATGATACGTATCGTGTACATTTCACCCCTATTATTGCTACAATTACGTAACTCTACATCTGTTCTGAAGCACTAACCCCTTTAATAAAATAAGACATGTTGGTATAACCTTCAGATCTATTGTGCAGATAGTCCAGTAACCCTATTTGCTATTCTCTCTGTACCACATGGTTCTACACGCCCAAAAGAGAATTACTGTCCTGTTTCCGTAAATAATTGCTAAAAGTGCTAATTTCACCGCATAAGTTTGTTATGAATGGGTTGACATTGATTTTACTCGATACTGGATGTTTCCACGATACCCGATAATTCGATACTCGATCCATCATTTCTACTTGTAGTTTCATTACAAAATACAATGTTGATAGAACTGTATAATGACAATAAATTAAATAGGCTTACATATTTAATGAGGAAATCTTAAAACCATCAGTGTTTTTATTTTTAAGTTCTACAATAGACATTTAAAAGCAAAACAGTCCACTTTTTAAAGGTTTGAATGAATAGTCAGATTAAAAAACGCAATGTCTTAGCCGGGATTTGAACCACAGATCTCCCGCTCTCCGTGCGGTTGCTCTAAAGCACTTAGCTACTATGACCAACGTGCCCACATGACATAAAATTCTCCAACTGACTCGTTTGTTTCCAAGTAGACCACTAGGGTTCTCATATACAATAACACACGCACCTTTTGTGGCGACTTAGTATGCTGTAAGTACTTAAGTCCCAGGCTTTATAGTTAAACCAATCTGTTTTCAGGTAATTTGATGGAAATAACCATTTCTCCCACACTAGCCGTCTGTAGGCTAAGGTTTGGATGAGTAGACTTACTGAAAAATTCAATGCTATAGTCGAGATTTGTCATGTTGCCCATAGCAGCTCAGTGATTTAGAGCAACCGAACGGAGAACAGGAGAACCGTGGTTCAAATCCCGGCTATGGCATTAAATTTTTCAGTCTGGCTCTGCTCATTCAAACCTTAGCCTACACATGGCTAGTGTGGAAGAAATGGTTTCCAGTTTTATAAGTTTTTGTTCAAAAAATACTAGCATTTTCATCTTTCGGGGTCAAGGTTTTTCATTTTGTCACCTGAGTCCTGCTGTATTAAATAGTCCTTCACATAAAGCTGTTGCACGTGGAAATTTAGTTTTGCAAATGCTGAATTTGTTTTCCAATAATCTAGTGTACCAGAAAGAGGTGACAGATTGTCGTTGAGATATGATGTGATTTCTTCTTGGGAACTGTTAACTGACACTGAATTTGATACACGATTACGAGGGTGGCCTGAACAGTTTTACGCCTCAACATCAAGATGGCAGCACTCGTAAATAAAAGCTGGTGTATTTCCGTTGTTCATCTGTTGACACTCACTAAAGTTTCAGCCATTTTGGACGCTCAGTCATATAACACCCGTTTGAGTGAGTTGATGCGAGTGTTTTTATGAAAATGGACAAAATCGAGTATTGAGCTGTCATGAATTATTTGTTTTAGAAAGGCAATACGCCTACGCAAAACAAAGATGAGTTGGATTCTCTGTATGGAGACTGCACCATCATTTACCACAGTGAAATTTGGCAGCTTGGGAGACGATGAACGTTTGGGACGTCAAACAACTGAAACTACCGACGAAAACATCGCCAAAGTTCACCAAATGGTGCTGGACGACCGCCGAATTAAAGTGCGAAAGATACCAGAGACTATGAATATGTCAAAACAACGTGTTTTTCACATATTAAATCAACATTTAGACATGAGAAAGCTGTCCCCGCGCTGGGTGTCGCGTTTGCTCACGTTAGACCAAAAACGTGTTGGAAAGAACATCTCCAACGCTATGATGGTGCTGTTTAGAAGCATTATAACCAAATTTTGACGCCGATTATTTACTGTAAATGAAACTTGGATACATCATTGTTCACCCGAAACAAAAATACAGTCCAAACAGTGGACTACAAAAGCGGAAGGGGCTTCAAAAGGAAGCAACAACTGTTTTGTGGGCTGGAAAAATGATGGCTGTTTTTGGGATATCAATGGAGTTATTTTAATTGATTATCTTCAAAAAGGAAAAAACCATTACAGAAGCATACAAGGCAGCATTACTTGACAATTTGAAGGCAGAACTTATGGAAAAACGTCCACATTTGCAGATAAAAAAAGTCCTGTTTCACCAAGACAACGCACACTCTCAAACTTCAGCGATTGCAGTGGCGAAATTCCACGAATTACGGTATGAACTGCTGGGCCATCCGCCTTACTTATCAGATCTAGCCCTAAGAAAATTCTTTTTGTTCCCTCATCTGAAAATTGCAATCGGTGGACAGAGATTTTCGTCAGTTGAAGAGGCAATCACCTTCGTGAACAACTATTTTGCAGAGAAAAACGTGAAGTACTATTTGGACGGGTTACAGAGATGGAAGCATTACTGGGAGAAATGGGTAGAGTTACAAGGAGGCTGTGTTGAAAAACGCCGAGTACTATTTGGACGGGTTACAGAGATGGGAGCATCGCTGGGAGAAGTGTGTAGAGATACAAGGAGACTATGTTGAAAAACGCTGAGTACTATTTGGACGGGTTACAGAGATGGGAGCATCGCTGGGAGAAGTGTGTAGAGTTACAAGGAGACTATGTTGAAAAACGCCGAGTACTATTTGGACGGGTTACAGAGATGGGAGCATCGCTGGCAGAAGTGTGTAGAGTTACAAAGAGCCTATGTTGAAAAACGCCGAGTACTATTTGGACGGGTTACAGAGATGGGAGCATAGCAGGTAGAAGTGTGCAGAGTTACAAGGAGACTATGTTGGAAAACGCCTAGTACTATTTGGACGGGTTACATAGATGGGAGCATCGCTGGGAGAAGTGTGTAGAGTTACAAGGAAACTGTCTTGTATCTTTTTTAGGTCGGAAATTTTTCAGACCGTCTATTTATTTTCTTGTATAATGTTACTGTCCAGGTACGAAATTCCAAACAAATTTCTCGGACTTTGTGACAATATTTTGTGATTTTGAAATAAAATAAAAATTGCAGAATGATCACTGAGGTATCGAAAAGGTTTAAAGCGAATTTTCGATCTATATCGATACTGTGCAATTATCGTGAATATCGAGGTATCGCAAGTATCGATAACCATAACTAATCTGCATCATAAAAAATAATGGCGCATATGCACAAGGATATGAGATTTGAGCTAATTTTTAGCATCGCAGTAGATGCTAGTCCAAATTTTGTGAAGTAATTGATTTCCTGTTATCACAAGATATTTTACCACAAGTTTGAGCTTAAAAATAATATGTTATGTTAAAAGACCCAACCATTTAGGTGTTGCAGTAATTACGCAAGAGCGAGGGCTGCGTTAAGATTTGGTTTTGTGTAAGTACAAAGACGAGTGCAGTATAACAGTTATGTTATACGGGCACCTACGGTCGGGTCGCATCAAATCTCATATTCCATTTAAGTTGACTTTGAATACCATTCCACGCTTGCAACGCTTTTGTGCCTCTTGCTGCTTCTTTGTTTTGTGCAGTCTCATGAAGAAGCTTGAGTAATGCAGGACTTCCATTCTCACGAAACCGGCAAGTGTAACATTATATGTCTGCGAAATATTATTTATGGATATTATTATTAACGCAGGTGTAATTGTACACATTTATGGCATTACGTTTTAAAATACCTAATTAAACTCGGAGGTACAAGTCTGCTTTCTGCCAGAATCTTCAATCGCGTTCTTCTTCTCCTTCCGCATTTCTTGAACTCGTCATATCTACCCTTAGAACAAACGAAATTGCATTGCCTTCAGTGGCGAAGCGTGCTGCTTCAAGCATTTCAGAAGAAAAACAAGAAAATTCATGCCAAACAATGCTTTATTTGCTCTGGATATATTTTCAATTTTTTTTCGCAAACATCCTGGTAGGGCGGATAACTTTTTTTTTTTTTTTTTTTTTTTTTTTTTTTTTTTTTTTTTTTTTTTTTTGCGAGTGACCAGTTCCACGTGGACATTCAGTACTGTATTTGCGCATTCGTAACCTGAATACCATGCTTCGTAGGTTTCCGGAAGTAATCGTGACTCTTCGATATTTAAGAAGCACTGACAGACTTTGTCACGTTAAGTCTGTAGCATGTGAAGAAAAGTTTATTTATTTGTTTTATATGACGCTTTTAAATACAACCATAAGTATATTTCAATAGAATTGGTAATAGTATTTTACGTCGATTGGTATTCAGTGCTGACAAATAGGAAATTCTTGTTACGTTTTAAGTTGTTAGCAAAACTGTAAATTGCATACCTCCTCCATTTACTTCACGCGGTTTGGGCCAGTTATAGAAAAGAGGAATCACGTAGAGTGAGCAGGACCTGCCTTTAGATTGTACAATAGAAAGAGTACTGATGAGTAGCCTTGGGGATTTAGGTCATTATTCTCTCTTATTTTACTGAAAATTATTTGGAGCCTCCCTCGTTCTTAAAGTCACGCCTCGCTAATGGACCTACGTGTGACTAAAGAGTGGCCTTAGTTATTTGAGTCATTATTCTCTCTTATTTTAATGAATATTATTATTTGGAGCTTCACTCACTTTAAAAGTCAAGCCTCGCTACTGGACCTATGTGTGAATAAAGAGTAGTCACAGTTCTTTGAGTCATTATTCTCTCTTATTTTAATTAAAATTGTTATTTGAAGCTTCCCTCGCTTTGAAGGTCAAACCCCGCTACTGAACCTATGTGTAACTGTACAATAGAAAGAGCACTAAAGAGTAGCCTCAGTTCTATGAGTCATTAATCTCTCTTTATTTTAATGAAAATTATTATTTGGAGCTTTCCCCACTTTGAAAGCCACGCCTCGCTACTGGACGTACGTGTGACTGTACTACAGAAAGAATACTGAAGAGTAGGCTTAGTTCTTTGAGTCATTCTTCTCTCTTATTTTAATGAAAATTATTATTTGGAGCTTTCCTCGCTTTGAAGGTCACACCCCGCTACTGGACCTACGTTTGACTACTACAGAAAGAATACTGAAGAGTAGACTTAGTTCTTTGAGTCATTATTCTCTCTTTATTTTAATGAAAATTATTATTTGGAGCTTTCTTCGCTTTGAAAGTCACGCCTTGCTACTGAACCTACGTATGACTGTACTACAGAAAGAGTACTGAAGAGCAGGCTTAGTTCTTTGAGTCATTATTCTCTCTTATTTTAATGAAAATTATTATTTGGAGCTTTCCTCGCTTTCAAGTCACACCTCGCTACTGGACCTACGCGTGACTGTACAATAGAAAGAGTTGCTTTAATGCTTTGAGTCATTATTCTGTCTTATTTTAATGAAAATTATTATTTAGAGCTTATGTGGCTTTGAAAGTCATGCCTCGCTACTGGACCTACGTGTGACTGTACAATAGAAAGAGTTGCTTTAATGCTTTGAGTCATTATTCTCTCTTATTTTAATGAAAATTATTATTTGGAGCTTTCCTCGCTTTTAAAGTCATGCCTCGCTACTGGACCTACGTGAGACTGTACAATAGAAAGAGTACTGAAGGGTAGAGTTAGTACTTTGAGTCATTTATTCTCTCTTATTTTAATGAGAATGATTATTTGGAGCCTTCCTCGCTTTGAAATTCACACCTCGCTACTGGACCTACGTGTGACTGTACAACAGAAAGAGTTGCTTTAATGCTTTGAGTCATTATTCTCTCTTATTTTAATGAAAATTATTATTTAGAGCTTCTCTCGCTTTGAAAGACAAGCCTCGCCATTGGACCTACGTGTGACTGTCAAATAGAAAGAGTACTGAAGGGTTGCTTTAATGTTTTGAGTCGTTGTTCTCTTATTTTAATGTAAATTATTATTAGGAGCTCTCCTCCCTTTGAAAGTCACACCTTGCTACTGCAGACGTTCAAAAGTTTCGGACTTCTCATGCCGCTATTGTTTTGTTTCCCCGTTAATTTTATTCTGATTTTTCTTTTGTTTCGTGGTTTTGCCAAGAGCATGTAATTTGGAAGCCGTCGCTTGGCAACAGGCTTTTCGAAAATGACTATCGTTTTATGTTTCTTAGAATGAATTTTATGTTGGTTTAATTTTCTAAATTTCAGGTAAATTTGATGTAGGACTTTTTCATTTTCCTCTCTTTTTTGTAATTTACGTCCTCCAGCGTTAAGTCATCGGACGATGAATGGAATGGGTGAAATGATGCTCAACTGAGCCCAGGGTCCGTAGAGCTTGGAATTACCCGACATTAGACTTTCAGGATAAGGGAAAACCCCTGAAAAAACCTTATCCAGGTAGCTCACCCTGACCGACATTCGAACTCGGGACCTCCTGAACGTGAGGCAGACACGCTTCCACCACGCTAACAAGGCGAGCTAGGATTGTTTCATGAATACTGGATTCTAGTGAATGAAGTCTTTATCATAGCTTATATTAGTACATTTATTTATCTATAAAGAAGTTGTTTTTCTTGATTAATTGTAGGTATATCAGTGGAGTTAAAACACGGTTTGACAGCGATTTCAAGACTGTTCCTTCCAAACTTGTTTGTGTCTGTAAGCTTACAGGTGTTTTGGATAAAACTGTTTCTGATGGGACTTGTTCTTAATCCTGTAATATCTGATAAGTACGATATGGCAGAAGCCTCGTATCTGTGACCACATCTTCGCCAAGCAGGTTTCGTCTGGACAATACAGACAAAAACAGCTGCACGCCTAGTGTACTCGTGAGGCTACGCCATTTTAAATTCAGTCCCCTTCTCTGTAGAGTGCTGCACCACCCTTTTATGATATGCAATCCCGTTCCTTTTGGCGGCTGTGTAGTAGTAAGGATTGGATTGGTGGTTGCGACAACCCCTTTCTGGGTCTTAATACGTCACCTGCGTTCTTTCAAGCGCCCAAATGTCTTCTTAAAATTCATGCCTAAGGGTTGTTATTTAACTTATCCTTTACTTTTGAGGAGGCAGACGTTGACAACAATAGATCGCGTGTGCCGCCCCACCCCCTTCGATCGACACATATCCAGTCGCTTTTAACGGTCTCCCTGGTAGAGAACAGAGACAAATCTTTTGTACCGCGACAACCCACTGTCACATTTCTAAGACTTCATGTCCATCATTTAAAAATTTTAATTCTTTTTTCACGATTTATTTGTAGGTATATAGTGCCAATGGACAAAATATTGCATTGCACATAAAACTACAGTAAAATGCACAATTAAAAAAAAGGACTCCTCTATCCCAAACTTCCCAAGAAAATCATTCAAAACAAATTTTTTCCTCAACAGATGACTGTTAAAGGTGTTAACCGAATTGAACATGCTTCAAATAATTTCACTACAAAATAAAACGTGGCTAAAACATAGGTTCTTCCAGAACGGACAATATTTACCTGAAAAGTGGAAAAGATCTGCCTTTCACACGTTCAGAAAGTACATTGCAATGTACTGTAATGCTAATTGTACAACGCCATAAGGGTACGATGACGAAATGAACCTATGAACACTGTATTACATAATGAACATCTAGCCCTTGTATAGGGGTCCATATAAATACGGTCACACTTCGAACTGCTATTATGTCGCTTTGGATGATCATATTGTCACCCGAACATCGGAATTCCCGATAGAACCGGCTGGCAGGTGGGGCCAGACGGGAAGTGGTCGGCCCACGTTCACCCATTTATCTCGTGTCACTAACTGAGGGGATGATTAGAAGGGCGGCACGAGCCCTGTACCGTCTCTTTCACCTCCCCAGACGTCTGGAACTTTCGGGATGATTAACTGAATCGTGAGACTTCCAGAAACAGCGATCTACCTATAAAAGAGGCTGCAGTTGGCAGGAGGGGCAGTTCTTGGCGAGCAGCCGGAGGAGCGCCGTGCTAGTGAACGGACGGGAAGACTGTGTACATGCATCAGAGGAGTTCTACGTAATTGAAAGTGTAGAGTGGACCTGTGACAGACGAACTGGCGAATTGTAATTGTGTGCGCTACGTAATTCTGTGTAATCGGCAAGTGTTCCAAATGTAATTCGGTGTAAGTGTAAAGACTGAAAAAATTTACATAGGGAAGACAAAAAGAAGCATAGGCACTAGAAAGAATGAGCATTTTAGACACTTAAGATACAAAAAATATTAATAAGTCCGCAATAGCAGCACATTTCTGGTTTGAAAATCATGAAATTGAAGATAGCACCAAATTACTAAAATGCGTACAAAAACATAGTGAACTCGTCATATGGGAGAGAAAATACATAGAACAACATAAAAACCAACTAATGAACTTTGAAATCCCACCAGAAGACAACCCCACATTTAAATTCCACACAAAATCAACAGATGGCAGTAGCAACTCCAGAACTACCCACACCACTGGATCACGCTTTAGTCACATTAGAGCCAACTATGCGAACGATGGTTTGCGAAGCATGTCCTCAATATAGGTACATAAGTGAAGCAGATGTGTAATAAATACGACTTATCTATAATTTAGTAGTCAAATACATAATTATGAAACTAGGGAAATCAATAACTTTCATGCTGTAGCTCACAGGATTGAACTGTACAAATCCAAATCCAGTTTTGCAGCTTGTTATTTGTACAATAAATTTCCAGAGGAAATAAAAGGTATACAAGTGACAAATATATTTAAAAGAGAGTTAAAGAAGTTCTGTATAAATGGTAGTTTTTATACACTTGAGGAATACTTAAGCAGATAAGTAAAATATTAAATTAATGTTGATTTTTATACAGACTTTGTGTAAAAGGAAATATAGAAGGTTTAGGCAATCAGTGCAACTTATATTATTAAAACTTTTACCTTTTAGCATCAGTTAATTTTGAATATAAAATTGAAATAATGAGTTTTATTTTACGGTATATGTTTTTAAAATGTACTATTTGGTGTGGGTTCTTTTCGGTTCGTTGTCCTTTTGAGTGCTTTGTTAGGGATGGAGTATGAAGGGTTTGACGGTGAGATGGAAAGGTTTGTGTTTTGTCTAATTGTCGGTGAGCTGGGATCTCTTCCTCAGGGTTCGGTTATGAAAAGTCGTGCTTACCGCCTCTCAATTCCTGTATTTTCTTTAACCTGGCTCTCCTTACTCTCTTGTTAACACTTTCGTTGTCTTCCTAATTTTCCTTTCCCCTTAACGTTTTTTACGTTGTTTTGCGAACTCCCTTTATTCCCTATATTTGCACTGTCTTCAAGACCATAACTCTACTTCGGACTGCGACATCGGATCCTACTTCTCTCCCAATAACACGCCTTCTTCCCGTCGTATGAAGTACCAGAGTGACCTTTTCCCCCCGTCGTATTTCCATCTTCTATTCTAGCTTTTCTCGTCTATCACCGCCCATTTTCTATTCCTTTACTATTTTACGCCTATCACGTGGTTTACTCTATATTTTATTGGCAGGGTTTATTTCTTTAATTTTCTCTTATTGGTCTCTTTCGTCTGTCTTTCCTATGCAGCAGTAATATTTTCCACCCCTTTGGGTTGTATGACCTCTCAGCGTCATAACGGTATTCTATCATGCTTGGGTGAATTTCCCTTAAGCTTCGCATTCCTTACTGGCGTCCCAATGGCTGGGTAACCTTCGAGGGTTTTTGTTCTATTGTTCTATTTCCTGCTTCGTCTCTGTGCTCAGAAGCAACTCCTGTCCGATTTTTCCTTCATTTACACTATATTGCTATTTCGGATATTCTTTTTAACTTTATTTCTTATATAATTTATTCCCTTTTTATTCCTGTTATGCTTATTTTTGATCTCTATTGTTGTATTAATTTCTAGTTATCTTTTCCCTCTTGGAACCTGAGGTCTCTGCTTCAAATGCCCTTCGGAGGAATATTTCTATTTTTCTCACAAGTTGGGAAAAGTTTCAAATTCCTTCGAAAGTCCCACTAAACCGCGACCTTCAAAGTTTAACTGGCGTGCTAACGCTGACAATTGTTACCTAGTTTCTCCTCTTTCCCTTCGTCAACGTAATTGCAAGCAAGGAGTTTTAGAGCGTTTGTTTGTTTTCTTTTTTTCCAATAAAATACACTCCTGGAAATTGAAATAAGAACACCGTGAATTCATTGTCCCAGGAAGGGGAAACTTTATTGACACATTCCTGGGGTTAGATACATCACATGATCACACTGACAGAACCATAGGCATATAGACACAGGCAACAGAGTATGCACAATGTCGGCACTAGTACCGTGTATATCCACCTTTCGCAGCAATGCAGGCTGCTATTCTCCCATGGAGACGATCATAGAGATGCTGGATGTAGTCCTGTGGAACGGCTTGCCATGCCATTTCCAGCTGGCGCCTCAGATGGACCAGCGTTCGTGCTGGAGGTGCAGACCGCGTGAGACAACGTTTCATCCAGTCCCAAACATGCTCAATGGGGGACAGATCCGGAGATCTTGCTGGCCAAGGTAGTTGACTTACACCTTCTAGAGCACGTTGGGTGGCACGGGATACATGCGGACGTGCATTGTCCTGTTGGAACAGCAAGTTCCCTTGCCGGTCTAGGAATAGTGGAACGATGGGTTCGATGACGGTTTGGATGTACCGTGCACTATTCAGTGTCCCCTCGACGATCACCAGAGGTGTACGGTCAGTGTAGGAGATCGCTCCCCACACCATGATTCCGGGTGTTGGCCCTGTGTGCCTCGGTCGTATTCAGTCCTGATTGTGGCGCTCACCTGCACGGCGCCAAACACGCATACGACCATCATTGGCACCAAGGCAGAAGCGAATCTCATCGCTGAAGACGACACGTCTCCATTCATTCCTCAATTCACGCCTGTCGCGACACCACTGGAGGCGGGCTGCACGATGTTGGGGAGTGAGCGGAAGACGGCCTAACGGTGCGCGGGACCGTAGCCCAGCTTCATGGGGACGGTTGCGAATGGTCCTCGCCGATACCCCAGGAGCAACAGTGTCCCTAATTTGCTGGGAAGTGGCGGTGCGGTCCGCTACGGCACTGCGTAGGATCCGACGGTCTTGGCGTGCATCCGTGCGTCGCTGCGGTCCGGTCCCAGGTCGACGGGCACGTGCACCTTCCGCCGACCACTGGCGACAACATCGATGTACTGTGGAGACCTCACGCCCCACGTGTTGAGCAATTCGGCGATACGTCCTCCCGGCCTCCCGCATGCCCACTATACGCCCTCGCTCAAATTCCGTCAACTGCACATATGGTTCATGTCCACGCTGTCGCGGCATGCTACCAGTGTTAAAGACTGCGATGGAGCTCCGTATGCCACGGCAAACTGGCTGACACTGACGGCGGCGGTGCCCAAACGCTGCACAGCTAGCGCAATTCGACGGCCAACACCGCGGTTCCTGTTGTGTCCGCTGTTCCGCACGTGTGATCATTGCTTGTACAGCCCTCTCGCAGTGTCCGGAGCAAGTATGGTGGGTCTGACACACCGGCGTCAATGTGTTCTTATTTCCATTTCCAGGAGTGTACATACATACCTTTTGAAGCCGAAACTGTTAATACACAGAATATTGAAATAATATAATTTGGAAATCAGTCCATGTTAAAAAGGTACATCTAGTGTTGGCTTAGTTTGGTTCTAAAAGTGTCAGTACGGGATGAAAATGTTGAAGCAGGTAGTAAGGGTCAGCGGCCAGGTACATTAGCATTCCCCCAGAGCAGATTTCCCGGAAAACTGCTCTGAAAAACCTGATAGATTTAGAAAAGTGAAAGGGCGCTCACTTGGCGTGGTGACGCGAGGATTCGCGCTGAAACTGGTAGAGGAAGAGAGGGACACTTGCGTAGCAACTCTCGTCGAAGGAGGTTGGTCCAGTGGCTGATGGTCGTCACTGACCGACAGTATATTACACTGCGATAAGTTATTGAATTTACTCTGCAGTCGTAGTAACGACATATCGGCAAACCTTTATTCAAATTTGTGTGAATAAACAGCATTTAAAGGAAAGCTCTGGTTTTTCTGTGCAAAACCCACGCATACCCAGAGTTTAAGATCTATGCGGAGCAGCTGAGGAAAATAAAACAACGAGAAGCAGCATTTCGCTCGTAATAGCGAAATCGAACGTGGAGTCATAGTATTCCACATTCTACCAAGCAGCGACGAGACGACAGATCAACCACGTGTTTGTTTAATAGCCGCTGCATATGGCGCACCAACTGGGGCCCGAACTGCAGTAAAACCAGACTACAGTGGAGCTGAACATCAGAGCAGCAGATTAGCAGACAACGAGGCAACCAGGACCACGAAGACCAAGAGGATCCACAACAGCAGCAGCAGGCAGCAGATAAAAGGTACTGAGTAAAAGAACTTTTATATATACATATATGTTCCAGTGATACATGTATTGGAGAAGTGGAAAAATGTTAGATCAGGCTGATGTAAATATGGATGTTCAGGAGGGTGATGTAAATAGTGATTTGTGTAATGTAGAAAATGTAGCTGATAGGAATGTGCAAAGCAATGTAGAACAGTTAGGGGAAAGTAATGTAGGCAGAGAAGTTTTAACTCAGCGTAGTACTATGAACAATCAGGTGTTGGAGTCACTTGTTGCACTGATACAGGGCTTCGGTGAAAAATTAGAAAATAGTCAGAAAGAGATAAGGGAGGAGATGTAGGCTAGTAGGGAAGATATAGGAAAATTAGAGAATAACTTCAGGGAAGAGATGAAGGCTAGTAGGGAAGATATAGGAAAATTAGAGAATAACTTCAGGGAAGAGATGAATGCTAGTAGGGAAGATATAGGAAAATTAGAGAATAACTTCAGGGAAGAGATGAAGGCTAGTAGGGAAGATTAGGAAAATTAGAGAATAACTTCAGGGAGGAAATGAAAATTAGTAGTAAGAATATAATAGAAAATCAACAGAAAGTTCTAGAAAGTTTTAAGGACGAGGTTGGGAGTGGAATTGAAAACGTAAGATGGGAGGTTAGGGAAAATCATGAGCAGGTTAGGGAGGAAATAAAATTGTAAAACAAGATATTAATACAGGAATAGGTGAAGAACTTAGAAGTGTTAGACAAGAGGTTAGTGCAAGGCTAGAGAAGGAGAATAGAAAGCTTAGGGAAGAAATAAGTCAAGAATTAACAAAAGAAAGGGAAGCTATAGGTCAAACGTTAGAAGTACATCAAAAGAGGTTAGAAGTTTCGGAAAAAGAGAATAGAAAATTAACAATAGGAATGGACGAAGTTGGTGACAAGATTAAAGAGTTGCTTGAAAGGGTAAGCATCTCATATAACAGTAGTAATTCAGCTAGTAGTAAAAGTGGGGAGACAGCGAGGAACGAGGCAACGCCAAATGCGTCAGCTGACATTCCTATACTAAACTTAGGTCCCAGTACTTCAGGTAGTAACAACCAGAATAAAATGAGAAATGGCGGTTCAAATGTACCATGGCCTAACCATATTCTCAGTGATATATCTCCACCAATATTTCAAGATGAAGATTCTGACGATCCAAAAACGTTCATTTATAATCTGCAGGAATATTTTATTGTAAAGGGCATACCCGAAGAATATAAAATGTCGGTAGTATGCAAATGTTTCAAGGGTAACGCTTCGAATTGGCTGGAATTATGTGTAGGGCTAGAACAAAATTATGAAACTTTTAAGCACATATTTTTGAATCGGTACTGGGGTGCAACTCGACAGGCAAGCATTAGGGCAGAATTAAGTAATGGAAAATATAACGCGCGAAAGGATGGCTCAATGGTGAATTATTTCATGGGAGTAGCCAGAAGATCACGAATGATTGAACCACCCATACCCGAATGTGAATTGGTTAATCAGGTGACCAAACACTTTCCGGAAACAATTCAACATTATTTAATTATTGCTAGACCAGTCACGATTCCCGCGACGATAGACTTCTTGACCGCGTTAGAAAGACACAAAATCCAGAATGATGCAAGTAATGAGAAAGGTTTTACTAAATACGAGAGAAGTCCTACAAAGTCTTTCGGGCAGGGGGCACAGTCAGGAAACGGTAGAAATTATGATACACGAGAAAGGTATCATGGTCCCGTACCGAAAAGTGCTAGTAATTTTGATAGTAGAAGAAGAAACCATTTCGAAGATAACCATAGGGGAAGATATGAGATATTTCAAAGAGGACGAAATGCAAAAGTAAATTTCATGCAGGCGAGATTTTCGAGAGATAGAGGGGGGGGGACAATTGCCCAGATACAGGCGTTATTCCGGAGAGACTTATAACGAAAATCACAGCCATAAAAGTATATATAGACCTCATTCCCCTAGGCAAGAAGAAAGAACTAGAAGTGGTAGAAATTCACCGTGTCGGGAAGACGGGATAGACGCTATTAAAAGTACTAAGCAATGGATGGCAAGCAGAAGTGACCAGGAAGTGAACCCGGTACTTTCGATTAATGTTAATAATGGAACAGGAGCCATCAGCAAGGCAACGGGAAACTTCGCACCCAAGCAAGCTCGCCTTCAGCGAGGATTGGGAAGTATCCCTATTCTGATGAGTACACTCAAAGTAGGGTCCAGAGAAGGCAAATGCTGATAGAACGACATAAGAAGGGAAACTGTATAAGTTACATGGCAGGATAGAACCAAAATGGAAAGTAGTTATTCCCCAGTCTTTACAGCATAATTTAATCTTTGCATATCACAAGTCTCTAGCGCATATGGGAAGTGATAGGCTGATGTTAGAGATAAGCGAGCATTTTTATATCAAGCGTGACAAGAAAAGTTCGGAAAGTGTGTTCGACGTGAGAGCTTTGTCAGAGGGCCAAGCCTTTCAATGTAAAATATAATACTGAACAGCAAGCGATTATACGAGACCGGAAGAACGCTTTAGTTACCGTCGATGCTCATGGAGAAATGCCGAAGTGTCAATTTGGGTGCCCATATATTTTCGTGTTATATGATGTATTCAGTAAATTTGTGAAAATTTATCCAGTGAGAAACATTACAAGCAAAACTTGTGTGAGCAGAATAGTCAATGACTACATACCTAATCACGGAAAGATCGAGGCAGTGTTGACAGATAACGCGACCGTACATCGCAGCAAAGTATTCAGAGAGACATTAAATGATCGTAATACTAAACTATATAATTGTTCTTCTTATTTTCCTTCTGGAAACCCTGCAGAGCGCATTTTGAATGATATAGGGATATATTTTCGGGTACTCACTCACCATAATCACAAGAATTGGGTGAAATATTGTGCGGTGATTGAAAAGATACTGAATAATACTATTAACCTGACAACAGGCTTCGCACCGATACAATTAATGCTGGGAATAGAACCAGAATTAGTATTCAAAGAAATTCCTAAAACCATCCAGGAAAACGATAATATTTGGTCGGAAGGGCAAAGGGCGAAAATTGCTTTCGAGAGGTTGAAAGATAAAGCAGAGAAGAGAAAGACAAGGGTAAAGAAACGAAAGCATAAATGGGAGCCGAATATAGGTGATCTCATCCTCGCAAGAGACCATAAATTATCAAGTGCCTCAAAGGAAGAAACCATAGGCTAGAGCTATTGTGTAAAGGTCCTGCAATAATTACAGCCAAATTCGGGGAGCAGACGTATGAATTAGTTGATAGAAAAACCAAGAAATTTATTGGTCACTGGCACAAACAACTGATAAGGCCCTTTAGAGAAATATTGTTACGGCTAAACCATGAACATTTGGGGAAAGACCAGGGAATGGCTGAGGTAGGATCAACCAATAGACACCCACGTTAGTTACCTGCTGTGATACCTTTACTATTATATTAAGCTAATACATTTTACTATAAGGTTGCACAATTCCCTTTCCCTTATTCACTAAGAGAAAACATAGTTGTCAAGGCCGGACTTACCGAGAGGCGGCGAGCTCGAGTACCAGGGGTCAGTCTGACGGCGTCCTAGGTGACACAGAGTCCCCTAGATCTGTGCTGCGAGTCCCCCCAACGTTCTGTTCTCTACGGTTATATCCTAACTCCATATCCGGCAAATTCCCCTGGCAATGCACCGATGTGCATCACTAGGGGTCTCCACATCCCCTAGAAAACCGGAGAGTTCTTCCGGTTGGACTCTTCCAGCCGGGAATGCGGTAAACCTCTAGCTTACTGTAAAGCTTAGAGACAGGATCCCTTCCATCCGTAAGGATGAACTCCGTGGGTTTAGAGCGGAAGCCAGGGAAACTAGAATAGCCTATGAAGAGGCGTAACTTCCGCTCTCTGACGCACATGCTTAAGTCCAGATTTTACCAAGAAATATTGAACACAAAATGTTCTGCATAAAATGTACTGAATTCAGGTCTCCGATATTCCAGCTCGTCACATCTCCCCCCGGCCTCTAGACACTGTCCTCAGTGACTAACAACAGAATTATAGGAAAGAGAAAAAAAAATATATACATGTGTGTACAAACAAAAGTTATTTTAATTACAGATAAAAACATACATGTAGATACAAACAAAACGGTGCCTTCACCATGGGCAGATAGGGGAGGGAGGAGGGGTAATCAACATCCAAGGGAGAGATGGGCATAAGGCAAGAAAGTCCAAGTCCATCCGAACTGGGGGGCCTAGAGGAGGTAGAAGATCCACAGTTCAACACACGGCCAGGTATACATCCCAGGTGGGACCTCCTGTTTATCGTCCACTAGAGGTCCTGCAGCCAACAGCACCATTAGTTTCCGGCGAAGGGCGCCGCAGCGCCAATATCCTTTGACGCACAGTACACGGTTCGCATCCTGAAGCAGACCTGGTCAAGCCTGATATGCTGGCTAGTCTTCAGAACGTAGCATGGAGTGCATTGCACCGTACCAGGAATAATGACGACGTGGTTAAGGATGCAATCGCCATGAGGCAGCTCAACAGGCAGCGCCCCGCTGCATCGTCCATAATCATAGGGATGTTCCGCTACCGAGGCCCGTGGTCGATGTCTCGCTGAGTTACCATGTTGCTTGTAGCCGATCAATGATGCGCAGGGTCCTCCCCCAATCCCTCCCAGCCCGGCGTCGGCAGGCGTAAAACAAAAATCAAGGATTAGAACATAGTTTGTGAAGAATTAGCATAAGCTTGGCCGCCGGCCGCAGAGGCGACAGGCAATGGCGGCAAGCGAAAGGGCGGCGTACTCGGAGGTGAGGCCGAAGAAACGGAAGGTATCTTAGGAATGATGTAGGAATATTCGTGCGTGGGGGATGAGGGCGGAGAAGGAGCCACTTGACGCGGGATGTTCTGTCTGCGGAGCGTTTGGATGGCAGGTGATATTGCAGGAACCGGGGGAGGTACCACAGGAAGAGTTAAAGCATCACTGAAGGAAGGGATATTATGCCACCTTGTTGGGTGAAGGCCAAATATTCTAACAATATAAAAAATATAACCAAGCAAAACGACCAATAAACATAAGGATATACCATGCAGTGACAAATACAAAATATGCCAATTGAATTTATTATAAACATTAGACTTGTAACACTGGTCTAAAGAGGAATAAGTGGGGTAGCCAGAATCATAATACGGTGGTAGGATGGTTGTGTCGATTGAGGACCAGGCTGTAGGAAGCAACCTCGTAAGCTGCCATATCGAGCTCCTTCCTGGCAGGCAATAGCGTGGTGAAAATAACGCAAATGTTTCCAGTGAAACATTACATTGACAAGGTAAATAGAAGCGGAATGCACCGATTTTACTATCGAGCGGAAGCAGCTCCCTATGTCCTGGACAGGATACGTCGACCTGCTTCACGTGAGTTAAAACAAAAGTATGTGCATCTAATCGAGTGATAATCGGTCTTTGTGATTCCACACAAGAGAATGGGCAGACCTTAGAAAGGTTCGCAATGGAATCGCCTGACAGTATCGCCTGGGCGCAAGTAGCAGTAAAAATATAAGAGCCATAGGGCGGAGTAACCAGGCATAAGGAAGACTGCAAAACATCACACTGCGGAATTACAATTTGAAAATCCCTGTCCGAATAAAGAGCAGCCAGATGGGCCGTCGGACGATCAACTGTACAAGTTTTCTCGTGATGTGCAAAGGGGGTAGGGGTAAACGAAAGCCCTGCCACCCGTTTTATTTCCTTGGAGATTAAAGGTATCTGCAAGCCTACGAGAATAGTCTGTTTGGACAACAGGCAATCAGCAATCCGAAAACTGTAGTATTTTCTAATATCGTCCAGCGACCAAACGAGGCGAAATCGACTATTATTTGCCTCCACCTGCTTTAACATATTAGTTAACAAGGCTGGACTAATGGCCCGAGGACTCAACTGACGAGACATACAAGTACGATACAATAGTTCGGTACGATAAATTTGGATCATTTCCTCAAATAACGCTCCCGCGCCTGTTCCTCGAGTGACAGAAGCATCCGTGACCACATTAAAGGCCCCATCACAAATAGAGATATTAGTTAATGCAATGTAGTGATTATAGTGACGAGCCATCGCTATAATATGATTAATACTATCATCAGATACAAAATTATTATCAACATGTTGTTTGTCTACTAATACAAATTGAGCCCCAAATAGTGATCCGTCTCCCTTCAAGGGGTTACTGTGTGACCGAAACAACTGCACGTATTCCTCTTGGACAGCTCTAAGTTTTGACATCATCCAATCGCAGAACAAAGTTTGTGTCTTGTTAACCTTACAATAAGATGACACAGGGGCACGTAGCCCACACTGCGGTGCTCTAAACAACAAGGGGATGGACGTCTGATAGAAAGTAACATTGGGTAAAAAGTGAAAATCTACCCCAGGGGTGACCATAATACGGGAAGTCCCAAGCTTCCCTCCCGCGAATATAGGGCCAGCAGCCCAAAGTATAAAAAAAAAACTTCAACATTACTGTGCACAATTACTCAGTTACATTCACTACAAAACACTGGGGAAAGAAAGGAGAAAAAAAACAGAGATCCCTTAAAAATATCAAAACTAAAAGTGCCGGCACAAAAGGGGAGGGCTCAACCCTCCTATATCTCCTTATGGAGGGCTCCCGGCTAGAGGGGCCGTGTAAGGAAATCACCCCCTAACACGTAGCCTTCCTTGAAATGTGCACGATTCCCCTTGAAAGGCCATGTACGAAACACTCTTACGGGGAAATCCAAAATGAACCCAGGACCCTGAAACCGGAAACGCTACGTAGAGATCAGTTTCCAGTTGCAGAAGTCACTAAACCCGTCCTCTCAAGGACGTTACTTCTAAATACCGCGGGAGTGGATTTTCACACAATTCAGACGTTTTCTAACTATAAAGAAAATGTTACTAAATAGACGAAATACTTTAATCTACAAGGTTAGAGCTGCGGCTGTTTTCTGGAATGCCCCGTGGTGCTGGTCGGGGTGACGTCAGTTCCATCCGTGGAGTTTCACCGGAAGCCGAAGCGGTGATGACAGTATTACGCCGGAGGCGGAAAATCTGTAAACACAACTCAAATAATCGCTTAGCAACAATTGAAAATAAAATGAATAAGAAAACTCCAAAAATAATGATGAATATTTCTAAAGCTTCCGGGGACAATATCCCCGAAGCTTCCGCTACCGGCAAACGAGTAGCCACCAAAAGTTCCGGTCTGCGGAATACCATTATACCCACAATAAGTGTAAGAAAGGTGCTCCACATAAATAAGAACGTGGAAGTCGCGGGAGAGGAAAGTGTATGAAACAGAAATTCAGTTTCTCCCTCATACACAGGGGCCTGCGAGAGGTTCAAATGTGGCACCGTTAGAGACCAATTAGAGTTCAAACATTGCGATAAATTTGTGAAAGTCAAGTGGTCTTCAGATGTAAGAGGATGAATAGTAAGACTAGTTAGGGCGGACCATCCTGCTGGTATAATGTGCAGAGTTCGGGGCGGCGGGGGTGAAACTTCTGAGCAGGGCAATCGTGTCGGTATTTGTACAATATTACCTACATGCAATTCACATGAACACGGGAGTGTAATCATCAATGCTCCGGGGGTGCCCTGAGGGGGAGGAGGTATAATGTGAGACTTCCCTTTGCACCGTAAGTCAATTGGAGTCAGTGGGTGCGTAAGAATGTACTTATCGCGTTCCACTTCTGTAATAATCATTTTTGCAGCACCATGACATTGAAACGGGCAAAATTCGTTTAATTCTACTACTGTCATACCCCTAAACATTTTAACAGCGCACAAGGGGCCAAAAATAAAATCTGTACTAAAACGAGGAATGTAGCATAATCCAGTTTGAAAAGGATCGCATTCTCTAAGAGCTGAACCAGTAATTGGGCGGATTACGTCACCACTTACGGCCACAAACGCTTTGCCATGTAAAATTGAACAGGTAGAGTTAAGCCAGGCAAATGGGGTGTATATAAACTCAAAAATGTCCCATTGTGAGTTTTTCTGTTTGACTGGAATTTTAATGGTAACCAAAATGTATGTATTACTAAACGAACAACTTGTTATCTCTAAATCAAAATATCTGTGGGCCTCAGAATCATCGATTACCAACTCGAACGTCGTATTACGTAATGAGTATTTAAGAGCCCGAAGTTCATGCAGAAAAATGTGATAAGGGATGAGTGATAACGGAAATAAATGTGCGCGACATAGGGCCATTGCATCTGTCTGTTTTAACAACAACAACGAGTGCACAGCCCGCTGAGTGTTTTGTAATATCTCCCACATTATCAAATACTGATGAGATGATACGTTATCTAGTTTGGTGCGCAATGAGTTATAAGTAGTATTAGCCGACATCACCACCTGTCGTAACTGAATATCAATTTTTTCAAATGACTTAGTTACCTTTTCATTATAGTCAGCAAGATTATGCATATTTGAAGTGAGCCAGGAGTGATCATTAGTAACGAGTTTTTGGAGACTGCTGAAATGATCTTCAAGTTCACGATCCGACATGGCCAAGGTGTTCAATTGTGTGCTGGTAGCCACATCACAACAAAAATGCAAAATGTCACCTATAAAGGATACTCCTCGTTTTTGTCGCGAGCGTTCCCTATGCGTAAAATTAAAAATTGCATCATAAAGTTTACTAATTTCAGCATCCAGGGTATTGCCAATCAAATCAATGTCGTCAGCCATTCTGTCGAGTGTTGTAGGAAAAGCGCGCCTAGGAATTGGTCGGCCAAGCGTCAGAGGCAGGAGGTCGACTTTTTCCCTCATTATTCGAAAGGTTAAGGGAATCGAGGCCTGGTAGGCGATCGTTTCCGGGAGCTTTCGCCATGACGCACCTGCGACGACTTGAACGGGGATCGAAGTAGTGTCATCAGCAGCTCGACTCCGACCAACAAGAACACCGAACAGAAGAAGTAGAAGCATCTGAAAACACGGAGGAAGGCAGTCTCAGAGCAGTCAGAGAGGTTTGAATACCTTTCCCCCCAAAAAAAGAAAAACAACAAATAAAGAAATAAATTACAAAACTAAGAAATATATAAGGTAAATCTAAAACATATTGTATGAGTTTATGTAACAGGATAGGTAAATTCCACCGGATGTGTGCTACTGCACCATATAGAAAAACACCGGTAACCACAGAAAGATTCCCGAAGGAGGGGACGAGAGACAAAGTAAGTGTAATAACAAAACCGAGTAACGCACCGAGGTTTACAGTATGATCATGTCAGCCGCCGGAGCAACCCATCGAGTGAGGAGTTGGTATACCCATGCCTACGGCCCTTGGCACCTGCCGCACCATAGTCTACATAAACGACTTGTATCTTCCCCCGCTCCAGCAGGCTTTGGACAACTGGGTGGTGAGTACTACCGCATTATCTCCTTACCGAATTTATTTCGCGTGGGCGGGACGAGTTATGCAAATATTTGTTACGGTGGATTAAAGAATGCAGGCCCTTTTAAGTTTGCCTGCCTATATGTTAACACGAGAAAGTAATAATATACAGAAATATGTCGCTCCCTTCCGTGTAGAGATAGCGACTACCGCCTTATATTCAGGTCAAGTTCACACATCCGACAATAACAGTGACTAAGTTGAGCAGTCGGAACATCATGAATTTTAAAAGGAATTTTCCTTTAACCTCCATGAAGTCGGGTGTGAATCGATATTTGGCCTAAGGACATGAGCTCAATTACTAGTACTAAAATTACGACAGGGAAAAGAAAAAACTAAACAATCATCAGATTAGAAAATAGAAAACTGTAACATACGGTCATGTTTACATTACATCCTGATTGAAGTAAGACAAATTTCTTATTTTATCTCTTTAATGTCATCGGGGTTCAATGTTTGCCCACTTTTCCGGAACTTAAATACTTGCTTTAACTATGAATAATATTTATAAAATTGTTATAGTGTACGAAATGTTTTAATGCATGTGAATATTGGCTCACTGGAGTTATTACATGATGGGTTTGTGATACTATGATTAATACATATGAAATCAGTAAAGTGACTGATTTTTGTGTTCTTATAACAAGAAAATTCAATTCCATTCACTCACGATATTGCTTAACAAGGAGAAGATGCTTTAATTATTTTTTAATGAATTACTACGTGTTGCATCTGTACAGGAAGGGCAATGTACTATGAAAGGGGGAGGGCCATCTATATGCGTTCTCTGGTTCGGTTGATTCCAGTGTTTATTACATCGTTTATATAACTGAAAAGCATCCTTACATCTCTGTGAAAGTGCCTCCCATACAACATCCACGTCTTGTGGCGGGAATTCTTTAAGAAATGCCGGCCACATCTCGGCAATGAAAAGCCGTTCATCTTCACTTAGGGGCTGGAGGCACCTCCACGCACTCAGGTATTTACCGAGAATTTTCGCCATAGTCGTCACTAAAAAGTGAAACAAACAAAATAAACAAGAAAAATCCTAATTACTGTAGAACTTCTAAGTCAATTAACGAGTAATTATTTATATTCATCTATATATATTAATGTTTATTGTATATATATTTTTTTTGTATGTTTTTGTGGTTGTTTCTCTCTCTCCCTCTCTCTCTCTCTCTCTCTCTCTCTCTCTCTCTCTCTCTCTCTCTCTCTCTCTCTCTCTCTCTCTCTCTCTCTCTCTTTTAACATTTCTGAATGAGAACTCCGATCATCAAGATAGTGAAGACTGTTGGAAGCATGCCTATTAATAATACGTAGGGAGATGTTTGTTTTCCTACTCCATTATGTGAGAAAACAGGAGGGTAAATTTCCATGGTACTAACTGGAGTAGCTTTAGTACAAAATGGGGGGTCATAACCTTTATCACAGTGACACTGATATTTATTATTACAAACTCCATGGGTGCTACAACGACACGTGCAATTTTGAATAGTGGCAACTAAAACACATGTCTGATTTATGCATAATTTATTTGTGCCACACTTGGCACCATTGGGTACTAACCCTGGTTGAACCACATCTGTCCCCAAGTCAACTATAACCGTAGTACACTTTTCATTAGTACTATATTTTAGTGTATGGCCTATTCTAGCGTACTGGCGCATTCCAAGTTCTAGTTCATGGCTTTGTTCATAGCTACACTGTAAACTTCCACAATATAAATCTGTCGTGTTGCATTTAGTATAACGATTATAAAGATAATCGTACCCACAATTACCGTTGATGCCACCGCGGTCATTATTTTTATAGCATTCAAAATCCATGCTTTTGGAAGATTTTCCCCATAATTTTCGGCATTGATTTGTGTGAGTGGTACAGGAGCCGTGATAGCAAAATGCTTTTCCTTTCTTACAGGGTGTGCCGTCCATTTTATAAACATTATCTGGGCAAAATGATGAAGTACCATCACAGTAATCTGGAAGGTCACATTCGGAAGTAGAGGCACGGCACAATGTACCTTGACTTTTTGGGAGACAAGTTTTAACATCACAGCATTTACCAGATGCGCAGGAGGCGTTCTGATATAATGAGCACGTGGATGCATTACAACAAAAATTGTCTATATCACATTCCTCACCTTGTTCTAAAATGTTATTTCCGCAAAGGGGGCCTAAAAATAAACTGGGGGGTCCTTGTTGAGAAGACATAAATCAATATAATGACTTAACGAGTAATCTAATTCACGTAAGTTACAGGGGGTTCAAATGGTAGGGATTGTTGAGGTAATTGATGCTCCCATAATGCAACAGTGTTCACATGGGCAGCAACCAGAATCATGGTGCATTCCAAAGCTGTGGCCTAGCTCATGAGCTATAGTTGTAGCTACTATTTCCTCATTTTGTATATCATCATTTATGACTGAGCCTGAGTGTTCATAAGTACACATAGAGTAGGGGTAAGCGTTTCCCACAATTCCACGTTGAAATTTTACAGCGGTAAGTAACTGCGCATGGTCATGAGGATATACCTTGAGTAAATATTCCCGGCGATAGCGCAAAAACTCGTTTAGTGCATGGTGAGCGCTATCACTTACGTAAATCTGATTTTGAGTAGACCACACTACAACACCTCTGAGTGCAATTGAGATATTTAAAGGGGCGTACAAAGCGTTAACAAGGTTAATTAAATGCATACAATGCTGTTGTACACTGCGTCTGTTTAATGTTAGTTGCATATACAGGGTGTAATCGACAACAAATAGTAATTCCACAATACGCGTTACATCCTGGTGCACATCCTGGGTACGGAGATTACTGGGTACTCGTCTATATTTTACAGGAAACCGTCTGAGTAATGTAGGGTGTCCACTTTCGGAGGATCCAAAATGTGTGCAGTTTCGACTACTCACCAGCGCTTTTTGGTAATGATGGCGAAGAACTAGGAAATTTGAAGTCTCATCTAATTCATTTTTGAAATAAGTATGTTTTGGTAAATTTATTGCTTTCTTCCCATCGTATATGATACCTTGCACATCGTCACATATGGATATTGCAGCCCAGGAACTACTTATACCCCGTATTTTCCCAATATACTGACAAAGTTTAGGAATAGTTTTATGGATGCGTTGACCACCTGTAATGTATGTTGCATAAAAATCATAAGACAGAAGCGCGGTATTCAAGTGGAGATCTACTGTATAATTTGTGTGGGGTAATTCGTACACAAGGGTGAAATTTACTGCCTGGTTATTTTTGGATAATATAACTGGGTGTCTATCATGGCTTGTGTGCCTTGTGGTGTCTAGAGTGACACATGGAAAGACTATAACGCTTAATAAAAGCAAGTCAAATATATTAGTAGCAGATCTCATTACAAAGGCAGAACTTA
Organism: Mantis religiosa; assembly: GCA_030765055.1. Taxonomy (NCBI): domain Eukaryota; kingdom Metazoa; phylum Arthropoda; class Insecta; order Mantodea; family Mantidae; genus Mantis; species Mantis religiosa. The sequence goes on from CM060950.1 coordinate 225,200,149, forward strand.
AGGGCAGGAAAATTTAAAACCAACCCTTACCCAATGTATGTGTGACGCCGCGTCTTCGCTACGAATCCTTCGTGATATTTAGTGACTGGCCGATGAGTGCTCCCTCTATGAAAACAAAAGTGGGCCGAAAATAATGTCTACAATATCAAAAAGAAACAAATGATAGCAAATGTAACATATCGAAGTTAAACTCTAAGCATATGGCGCATGCATACTAAGAATTAAGACTACATTCCTAACAAATCATGACCACAGAGGGCCAGTGTCTTCTCAATAGCTCATAATTAAATTATTAAATCACATTGTCCGAGTTTAGGGTGAAAAGTACACCCTCCAGTAGTGCTATATGGGAACATTTAAACCTCTCGTCTCTCTATTTCTGATAAGTATCATACTTTTCTTACCACTCACCCCCATATTCAGGACATTTAACAATGTTTTTACCCTGAGGCGGGGTAGTTAACAATTTACTTCCCTTATGTACCTTATTTTTTCTTTATATTTTTTTTTCTATATGAGCCTTACTCAGAATTTACTCACTATAATACTAAACTACTTTTCACTTATTATCCTACTTCAGCTAGTCTATTGTACCTGCTTAATTTGTTTCGTCACCATGTTACCTAATGCTTACTTCTATTTTTAATATATATATATATATATATATATATATATATATATATTCATTTAATAGTATTTATTTTTTTTAAGGAAGACCCTCAAGGCACTTAGCTTATCCTTATTGCACATAGTAGGGAAACAGTCTGGACACATGGACTGTTTGTTGCTTTAGGCGATGTCCGCTGTATGATTGAATTACATAATTTACTGGGGATAATTTCTTAACAACGACAAACGGGCCGTAGCACTTATGCAAAAGTTTAGTGGTTTTTTCCTTTCTTGCGGATTGGGATAAATAGCTTAACTAATTGGCCTGGAGTAAAATTAACAACCCGCCTTTTCCGGTCAAAGAGGCGTTTAGCTTTCACCTGTGACTTAGTGATGTTATCCCTTGCAACTTTCCTAGCTTGCAAAATTTGCTCCTGAGTCTTTTTAATAAATAAATTTTCTGTCGTGGCCTTTAACTGCACCTCCTCAGGCAACGTTGGCTGCCGTCCGTACATGAGGAAAAATGGTGTTTCTCTCGTAGTTTCCTGTTTAGACGAATTATAGGCATAAACAACATGGGGTAATGCTACATCCCAATCATTTTGTTTAGATGAACAAAAATGGCTCAACATATTGATAATACTTTGATTTCCTCGCTCCATTAACCCATTACACTGAGGATTGTATGCGGTGGTAAAAGTGGGTTTCACCCCCATAAGTTTCAAAAGATGTTGTGTCACATCGCTCATGAACACGGCGCCTCGGTCGCTCAAAAGCCTAGCCGGAGCGCCATATCTGCAAATAATCCGTTCCAGAATAAATCGAGCAACATGCTCAATTGTGGCCCGGGGCAGTGCATCTGCCTCCAAATATCTGGTGGCGTACTCCACAGCGGCTATAATCCACTTCTTGCCTGATTTAGATTTCGTGATTGGTCCGATTAGATCTATCCCCCAACACTCACCAACCTCTGTTACGGGAATTGGCTGTAGCAAGCCCCCCGGCTTAACGTTTCGAGGTCCCTTACGGGACTGGCAACTCGAACAAGTCTTAACATAACTTTCTATCTGCTTTCGCATTCCAACCCAGTAATAGCGAGAATGTACTTTAGTAAAAGTCTTAGTAAATCCGAGGTGTGCCCCCAAGGGGTGATTGTGAGAGGCATAAAGAATTTCATTCTTAAGGGACTCCGGAATCACCATGAGATGAAGAGGACCCGAGGATCCAGCGTTCTTCCGATACAGTACCCCTGACTTCAGCAGGTAAGTTGCCGCCTGGCGGCGCATTTTGGCTGGGGCTCCAGCCGGGTTTTCTACAGCTGCAATAATAGGGGCAAGTTGTGGATCCTTCCTTTGTTCATCCGCTACCTGAGTGGGAGTTAACAAACAAGTTATTATTTCGTCTGTTTGTGCCAATTCTTCGGAACTTGCTGTATCTATAGGGAACCGGGAGAGGCCATCTGCGTCCGTATGCTTTTTTCCGGATTTATAGACTATTGTATAGTCATACTCTTGTAATTTCAGAGCCCATCTAGCCAACCTACCGGTTACATCTTTCAGGTTACGCAGGTAACACAGGGCATGATGATCGCTAACTATTTGCACCGGATATCCATATATAAAGGGTCTATAGTGACAGAGCGCGTATACCACTCCCAGCAGTTCCTTTTCGGATACACTGTAGTTTTTTTCATATTTTGTAAGCACACGACTACTATAGGCTATGGGATGCCACATCCCATTGATTTCCTGTAAGAGGCAACACCCTATGCCTACTCCACTGGCATCTGTATGTATTTTTGTAGGTGCACCCGGGACGTAGTGTGCTAGGACTGGAGCGGTAGTTAGGGCTCGTTTGAGGTGGTCGAAGGCCTTTTGGTATTCCTCCTTCCATATAAAATCTTGATTTATTTTTGTGAGCGAATGCAAAGGGTGAGCTATGGTGGCAAAGTTCTCCACGAACCGCCGGTAAAAGCTGAACAACCCCAATACACGACGAACCTGCCGTACGGTCTTAGGTGTGGGCAGTTCCACAATAGCTTTTATCTTATCTGTGTCTGGAGTAATCCCCTGTTGCGATACCTCAAACCCCAAAAGTTTAATTTTTGTCATCGCGAAGAGGCATTTTTCGGGTTTTAATTTAAAATTAAATCTTTCCAACCGCTGCAACACTTCCTCCAAATTAGCCAAAAGTTGCTCATAGGTTTTCGCGAACACCAGGATATCATCCAGGTAAACTATTGCCTTCTTATACTTCAGATCTCCGAGCAATTGATCAGCTAGTGAGCTAAAGTATCTAGGGGCGTTAACCAAGCCGAAGGCCATTCTATTGAATTCCCAGCATCCCTCACTCTTGATGAAGTTAGTATACTTTTTACTATCTTCAGCTATGGGCACCTGGAAGTATGCACTTAACAAATCCAATGAACAGTACCATTGCGAATTTCCTAAGTAACTGAGCAAGTCGTCAATTAGTGGCAAAGGGAAAGATGAGGTAACTGTTATACTGTTAACCTTCCTAAAATCTACACAGAACCTAGTCGTTCCGTCTCGCTTTTTGACCAAGACTACCGGGGATGCCCATGGGCTTGAAGACTCTCGGATGATACCAGCATCCTTCATCTCTTTATCCTGATTGTTGATTATCTGCCGCTGGTGGTGAGAGACCCTGTAGGGTCGCTGCTTAATAGGGGTGGGGTCGTTAACCTCAATTCTAAACTCATTCACATTAGCTGTCCCTAGATCCTGCAATCTATCGGCAAAAACATGTGAATATTTCTTTAATAAGACTTGTAAGGAACATCTTTGTTGAGCAGTAAGTTTCGAATTCAAATGGAAGTTAAAATTATTAACCTGAGTATCCAAAACATCCTGAGCGTCCCAATTATTAGCTTGTACTAGCGCTACGTCGTAAATTTCCCCTAATGACGTACCCGAAAACAGAGTCTGTGGCACCGCTGTATTGTTATGTACCGGTACCCGAATTTCTGAAGCCACCATACATAGAACGGGTACGATTTAAAGCTGCTTCTTCTGCATTAGACTGAGGGAGGGTTCTATCAAAATATCGCGAGTGTGCTGATTTGAAAGTTTGACAGTTACATACGAGGTTGAAAAAGGGGGTAACCGTATATCTTCAAACACTGCGGCCTTACATGGCTGCTCAGTTTGTGGTTCGAGTGTAATTTGCGACAACGGACAATGCTGCTGTTCCCCACATGGCAAAGAAACGCACTTACTCTGAGAAATATTTAAACACACTGTTGAAAAACGAAAATATAAAACTGCATGGTAACGCTTGAGAAAATCCATGCCTAATAGAAGACTATAAGGGAAATCGGCCACAACTAACAACTCTTCACTGAAATCGGTGTTTCCTAACTTAAATTGAAGGTTCGTATAATAAGAGACATCTAAAAGTTTATTATCCGCGGTTTTGAGAATAAACGGACTTGGCAAAGGGAGCTTAGGGCCATGAACAAAATTACCATTAACAATACTGACAGCGCTCCCCGTATCCAGTAGTACGTCAATTATCAATTCGTTTATAGTGTCATTGAGGGTCAAAACATTTGCCGGCGTGATGGTGTTAACATGTCGGTCCTCAACAGTTGTGTATTCCGACGTCACGGTTGATTCAGCCGTGACGGACGTTCCCCGTTTGGGCGATTCTGAATTCTGGTGCAATTGAGGGCAACATGTCCAGGACGGCGGCAAATGAAACAGATAGGCCTCCCATCCTCCGTTCTTTCTGGGCGTGGACGTCCCTGCGCCATCGGGCGTCCCCGTACGGAACCCCTACCTCTGTTGAGATTGCCTCTAAATGGAGAACGCGGAAAGCTCCGTGTTGCCATATCCCCAGATTTAAAATGCTTCATTTGTAGTTGGAGTTCCCGCATATCTTGCGCGAGGCTCTTAATTTGTTCCTCTAATCCGGAATTAACAATGGCGGATACCGGAGGCTGGGTGGGAACCATATTGTCAACCCTCTGACCCGCCAAATACCTGGCAGTCTCTATTCTACGAGTGTATTGTATCAAGTCTTTAAGTGTACGTGGGTCTGCTGGCAGCACCTGCTCCAGCAGTGATGGTTTAACACCACGTAGGATATGCCTGATTTGCTCCCTTTCCGACATGGCCGGGTTAACTCTATCACACAGCGCCAACATTTCATATACATATTTTTCTGTTGGTTCTGTAATTTCCTGTACTCGCTGTCTAAGCTGAAATTCCAAAACATCTTCCTCAGCGAGGGGAGCAAATGCTTTCTCTAACGCTCTTCTCAAATCTAACCACAGATACCCAATATTTCGAGGAACGAACGTTTGGAACCACGTGGCCGCGGCTCCTCTTAAGTAACATGGAAGATACTGCTTTTTCTGTTCATCTCCCCATCCATTGGCTGCCGCAATGGTGTCAAAGTTGTAAAGGTAGACCCTAACGTCCTGCGCTGATTTTCCTTCAAACGTTCCTGGGTCGATAACAGGTCTGGCAAAGGGAAGATTTGGGGGATTTGGTGCTATCCCAGCTTTGATCCCTGAATCTGGCATGATGGTTTTACTATCCTGCTGTAATTCTTGGGTTTCGCTGCTAGCTAGTTGTTTATCTAAATCCCCAACACTCCTACTACGAACACGCGAATCGAAACTTAACACTTCCCTAGATCTATCTATACAACGGCCTGACCTTAACCTGATTTCCGACATATACTGATTGGCGTCCTGTAATTCAGCCGAAATGCCTTGAAGATCTTTCAAAGTGTCAGTACAAACTTTTACATGAGAATCCTGCAACCTTCTGTATTTTTTATACAATTTGCGTATTTCCTTTGAGGTGGGGCTATCGCTTCCGAAATTATCCACGAAGTTTCGCGAAATAAAGCATGTAATTTAGCACCTTGACCAACAAGTGGGTGGAAGAATTTTACCAAGACATAGTAATAAATACAATATGCATCCCAAACACAAAAAACACATAGTACTAAGCCTAGCGTAACATTATCACAACGCATGGCATGCAAGAGTATACCTATAAAACCCTACTTTCGGGTATGATATATCCCAAAAGTCGGCACCTCCACCAATAAATGTTACGGCTAAACCATGAACATTTGGGGAAAGACCAGGGAATGGCTGAGGTAGGGTCAACCAATAGACACCCACTTTAGTTACCTGCTGTGATACCTTTACTATTATATTAAGCTAATACATTTTACTATAAGGTTGCACAATTCCCTTTCCCTTATTCACTAAGAGAAAACATAGTTGTCAAGGCCGGACTTACCGAGAGGCGGCGAGCTCGAGTACCAGGGGTCAGTCTGACGGCGTCCTAGGTGACACAGAGTCCCCTAGATCTGTGCTGCGAGTCCCCCCAACGTTCTGTTCTCTACGGTTATATCCTAACTCCATATCCGGCAAATTCCCCTGGCAATGCACCGATGTGCGTCACTAGGGGTCTCCACATCCCCTAGAAAACCGGAGAGTTCTTCCGGTTGGACTCTTCCAGCCGGGAATGCGGTAAACCTCTAGCTTACTGTAAAGCTTAGAGACAGGATCCCTTCCATCCGTAAGGATGAACTCCGTGGGTTTAGAGCGGAAGCCAGGGAAACTAGAATAGCCTATGAAGAGGAGTAACTTCCGCTCTCTGACGCACATGCTTAAGTCCAGAGTTTACCCAGAAATATTGAACACAAAATGTACTGCATAAAATGTACTGAATTCAGGTCTCCGATATTCCAGCTCGTCACAATATAAAGTAATTCCAGAGAACTGTAAACGGTAAACTCACTGAGATTGGTTAGAACATTAGAATACGGAGCTAATGAGGTTAAGATGAAAGAAATGTAATTATTAATAATAATATAATGTGATTTACATAACAATAAGCAAAATACTCGTGTGATAACAAAAGTGAACAAAGTGAAGTGAAAAAAATCGTGTTTCTATGAGACGAGACTAAAACAATATTAACCAGCAAAGACTCTTTCAACATATTATATAGAAGCAGAAGAGACGAAAAAATGTAAATATTAGTATATAAGAGACTATAACAGCAATGGAGATATGATTGTAGGAATAGAAAAGGGTATAAGTATGTACATTTATTGTTGTCAAGTGTATAGTTGTTCATTTTCACTATGTAAAGAGTAATATATATTCAATCGGTGTGTCAGGAAGACCACCACTATGCCAGAATTGTAAATAATAACAAATTGTGAAAAGTTATGTAATTAACGCCAGGTTTGCCAATCGGTCGTGGGATTTTATTGAAAATATTTAATTTCGGGCAAGACATAAAATAGCATTATCATGGAATAATATGACAATGTTTATGGGGGGCATTTGAAGCCGAAACTGTAAATACCCAGAATATTGAAATAATATACTTTGGAAATCAGTCCATGTTAAAAAGGTACATCTAGTGTTGGCTTAGTTTGGTTCTAAAAGTGTCAGTACGAGATGAAAATGTTCAAGCTGGTAGTAAGGGTCAGCGGCCAGGTACTTTAGCATTCCCAGAGAGCAGGTTTCCCGGAAAACTGCTCTGAAAAACCTGATCGATTACGAAAAGTGAAAGGGCGCTCACTTGGCGTGGTGACGCGAGGATTCGCGCTGAAACTGGTAGAGGAAGAGAGGGACACTTGCGTAGCAACTCTCGTCGAAGGAGGTTGGTCCAGTGGCTGTTGGCCGTCACTGACCGACAGTATATTACACTGCGATAAGTTATTGAATTTACTCTGCAGTCGTAGTAACGACATATCGGCAAACCTTTACTCAAATTTGTGTGAATAAACAGCATTTAAAGGAAAGCTCTGGTTTTTGTGTGCAAAACCCACGCATACCCAGAGTTTAAGATCTATGCGGAGCAGCTGAGGAAAATAAAACAACGAGAAGCAGCAATTCGCTCGTAATAGCGAAATCGAACTTGGAGTCATAGTATTCCACATTCTACCAAGCAGCGACGAGACGACAGATCAACCACGTGTTTGTTTAATAGCCGCTGCACTTTATACATTTATACCCTTATATACATTGTTACATATTGTTTTAGTTTTCAATTTGTCCAATATTTTACATTACGTTATCAATCTGATTTTGCATTTTTGGATTGTCTCTGATTTTCTCTATTTATTTACGTTATTTGTTTTGTTGTTGTCTTTTGGGCTTTACATTGCCTCTTTAAGTATAGTGAACCTTTAACGTTTCACACACTGTCACTCGCGTCACTTCAATGTCGTGCTTGCTTTTGTGTTCGGCACTTGTATTATAATTCCTTGTATGTTCCACTAACGTATTCTAATTACAATTTTTTATAAGTATAACCCGGTGTAGCATTTGTTTATATTATAGTTAACTTCCGTCGCGTTTATTCCTTATGTCCGTTATTCTTATTTCTATGAAACGTGTGTATTTCTTCTATTTGGAACAAGGTGGTGTTTACCAATAACCTCTGCCGTACATTAATGAGTTCAGTGACTCCGGTTCGCGTCAGGTAATGGTTTGCGTATGTGTTGTTTCCAGTTCTTTAAAGGGTCGTAATAGTGCTGTTATATCTACCTATGTTTATATTTGTTTTATAGTCTAGCAGCTTAAAAGAACGATCACCGAACTTCGCAACGATCATAGCCGGCCCTTCCCAAAGGATATGCAGTTTTTGTGATGTTTTGTTAAGCATTGAAGATTTGTTGTGGGTTCTCACCAGCACCTTATCTCCTATGTTCGGCGTCCATTTCTTTTTGTGTCTTTTCTTCCTTTTATTTCTAGTTTCTGCTCGTTTCCTCAGGCGTTCGTAAGCTTCTTGTATTTGCTGGATTTCGTTCATATCGTCTGTGTCAATTGCTCTTTTTAAACCTGGGAAAATGCTTTCTGGCGTTTGTTTTAGGTGTAGCTTGACTGGAGTTATACCAGTATGAGGGTTAATCGTGTTGTTCGTGATTTTTTCTATTAGTGGTAGTTGGGGGACCCACGAGGTATGTCTCTTGCGGAATGTTAATATTCGCAGGTAGATGGATAGATCCCTCATCGATCTCTCGCACGGGTTACTTTCCGGGTGATATGCTGTTGAGTTGTATATTTTGATACCTGATGTTCTTATTTTATTTACGAAGTGTTTGCCTTTTTGTGTGGACGCGTTATCAGCCAAAATGGTGTCCATTTTACCATATTTTGTTATAAAATCGTCTAGGATTTTGCTTTTGGCTGTCGTTTAGTTGTGTGGTTCCCTGTACTTTGTCATTTATTTTGGTCCATATGTCTACATGCAGATCTGGTATTTCATTGGGAAGTCTAAGGGTTGATTCCGTCTCTCGTTGTTGGAAAGGTTCATTTTCTCTTACGTCCAGAGAGCCGCTTCTTATAGTGATGTCGTGTGGATAACTAGTTTCGTTTCTTCTACCTGGGTCTAATTTGCTCTCGCAGGTGTCTTCAAACCTATCCTCAACTTCATCGTATTTGTTTACTTCCTGGATTCTAAGTTCCGCAATGTAAACACCTGATTTTACCTGCACGTATTGTACAAAAAAGGTTTCTTCCTCTAATAGGTTTTCTGCCTCTGTTGGGTTAATGACCTGGTTAGTTAGCGGAGAGAACCAGATCGTTGCCTCTTCGTTGTCTCGTCGTATAGTTAAATTCCTGCCTGCATAGTCCATGTTGGCTTTAAATGCCTCTAGGAAGTCGCTTTCTAAAATGATTTGAACTGCCAAATGTGGTATTATTAAGAAAATGAGTTCAACCTGAATTTGTCCTAAACGAAATGGAATCATTGTTTGTTTTTAATGCGTTGTTGTCTTCTGCTGATGGCTGTCAGAATATATACGTTCTTTGTGGGTAGTGTTTGTAGACGTAAACCTTTCATTTCTAAGTCGTTAAAAAATTTTAAACTGCATACAGAAGCAGTTGCTCCTGTATCCAAGGTTGCCTTATAAGTTTCTTCGTTTATGGTGTTTTCTATTTTTGGTGTTTCTACAATGTCCGGTTGTTTTATTTTTCCAGTGGTATTGTCACTTTCCTCCTCTGTCTCATCTGCCTGTATTTGTAATTTTGCCACAGCTTTGCTCTTGTTCCCATCATGTTTCACATACCTCGGGGTCGGATTCGGGAACGTTATCCTACCCATATCTAGTTTTCTTGGTTGAGTGTGTTAGTTGCGCCGTTTAGAGATGTGTGTGTAGTTGGGACGAACGTCTGATTTGCAAACCACTTCTGTCGTGCCACTGCGCCATTGTTATTATATACTGTCGTTGGAGATGTATTGCCTGGGTTTTCTTGCCTCGACGTTTACTGGTTTTCCCTACTGTTCATGTGTTCTGTCCGGTTGTCTGTCACGGCGGGTCGGTTTTCCTGGTAATGTTCATTATTGTTCCAATTACGTCCTGGTGGATTTTCTCGTGCTATGTCGTTCGTATAGGGTCTCCTAAAAGCATTGTAACTTCTCTCTCTTGTTGTGTTCCTGTCGTAGCCGTTTGTCCTTTGCTGGGGTCTTTGTGTACGTACCCAGTGTACGTTGTGTAGTTGTGGTTCCTGAAAATGTTGGGGATTTCCTCGGGTGTGTCTTTGGTAGCGTGTATTGTAGTTTCTGTGTTCAAAGGTCGGTACATGGTCTCGGTATCGTTCTCTATTCTGGGCGTTGTCATTTCTCCGGGCATGTCCTGTGTTGTATGCCCTGGTCCCACTAAGATTCGGTTCATTGTATACCGGTCTGCTCTCTCGTGGTCCTGTGTTTGAGTTCGTCATCTGTGGTTGCAGTGCCCTCTGCAGTTCGATCGTCTCGTTTATAGTGTTCAGTCTTGCTACTATTAGGTGGCTCTTTATGTGTTCTGTAAAATGTTTTATCACCAGATTAATAAATTCGTGTTCCTGTATCGGCGGATCAAGCATTTTACTCTGTTGTGATAGGTCTAGAAAGTAGTCAACCATCTGTGTTCCCCTGTGCAGATATTTCCCTGTATTTATTTTGGTCGGCACAGCATAATGTGTGGCACCATTCCAATATTTGGTGAGAAAGTTTGGTCGAAACTCTGCATACCTGGTATGGTCACCAACTGCTAATCGAAACCACGTGAGTGATCGTCCCTGTAAGCCTTTCTTAATAATAAGCATTTTGTATTCCCCTGGGATGTTTTTAAGAGTGAAATAGGCTTCTACGTCCATTATATAACACTTCGCGTTGTCCCTGTCATCATTGAATGTTGGCACGGTTATTTCATTTAATAGGTTAAAATGGTAGGGGTATCGTGTATTTGCGCAATTGTTGAAAATGCTACCCTGATTCACACTATTACATGTATCTGTGGGGGCTGATGAAGGCGTGTTCTGGCACGAGTTCAACATCCCCTGCCTAACCGGTACGTTCGGAATGTCAGTACTCTGAGGCTGATTATTTGTTATTCTGAGGTCGTTAATGGCCTCTTTGAGCACTGTCATTTCTCGCGTAAGGTTTGCAATGGTTACTTGAGTTGACCGGAGAGCTGCGGCCGCCTGCGTCAGAGTTTCTTTAATTATTATGAGTTCAGACTGTGTCTGCTCTTGCCATTCTTTTTGTTTGTTTTCTATACTGGCGCAGGTATTTCGCATCTCATCGCTCAACTGGGCATGCACATTATTACTATTACTAGACATGTTATTTATCCTTTCTCTTATATTTACAATGTCCTGCTGTGCATCATGCATTTCCGTACGCATGTGTAGAAATTCTGCCTGAATGGTGGCCTGTCCTAACCTAATGTTTCATAGATGTCTATTTTGTTCTATCAGTTTACTTTCTAACTGGTTTCGTAAAGTTTGCGTTTGTTCTGCTATTTTATTTTCTAGGGTCTGATTCTGCTCTATTGTTTTAGTTCTAGTCTTTGGGTTTGTTCTCCTAGTTCTCCTAATCTGGTCTCCAGGTTCTGACTTTGTTCTCTTAATCTATTTTCTAGGATTTGATTCTGCTCTGCAATCTTCCCTTCATCTCCTGACATAGTTTTGTCAGACGAGCACCCATTCTCTTCTGTATATGTCCAATGCATTCAAGTTTTTCAATTTTTTCATTGGGGCCATATGGGTAGCTCTCTAGTACACTTTTAAAAGCACTAGAATCACCATCACCTAGATATTTTGTATATCTAACCTAATGTTTTTCTTGTGACCTAGAAAATATCATCATGCCCGCAGGTTCCATTGCACCACTACTGCCATTAAAGTTGTTTGAACAAGTTTTCTTTTGATTTTCCGGCCATTTCTTTTTCAGTTTCTTTACCATTATCTGTTTTTCTATTTGTACACACATGAAAAAACTTGCTCATCACTTGCAAATCTAAAACTTTACCTGTATCTACACTTACTACAGTTGAAACTCCATACAGAGATTTGTCGTCACGTTTCTTCCATGTATTGTCACATGATACACATAGATCAGTCCCAATTATTTGTTCTTCTGTACTGGTATGAACAACAGCTTCTTTAGCAGCCTCAGAATCAGCCTGTCCATATAGACTGGAAAAATCTTGTACAAACAAAGAGTGAAGAAAAAGCTAAGAAAGAAGGGGGCATGGCTACTATGCAGCACTAGGGCATTTAAATTTTTTCAAGGTACATACAGACCACGTAGTCATAATATTTTGGTGTTTGATAGCTAACACTATATACTATTTTACAAAACAATAAACTTTTTTAGATTTTTTGAACATTTTCTCGTACGTTCCCCCTTAAAGGCTGGTTAGTGTACCTTTAAACAAGATAGAATAGATCAGAGTACAATAATATCATTCATATTGCACAATACAATGGATTCAGTGCTGAATTGGTCAAAAAGAATATTGATAAATTCAAAAGACAACAACGATGCAAACAAGTGATTACTGTTTCCCCAATCAGAAATGACACTAAATTCAGAAAATTTACATATCATCCCAGAGCTACACACCTTTTCCAAAAAGTCTTCAAAGAGCACAATAATACTTTGGCCCCACAGAACAGATTTAGTGTACAACACCTTTTGAAATTACATCATACAAAGGAGATACCCATAGACAAAAAGTCAGGTGTGTACTGGATAAACTGCAAAGGCAGTGACATCTTTTACATTGGAAAAACAAAAGGAACTTGAACATTAGGCTTAAAGAGCATTTTAGGAACATCAGGAACAAAGACATAGCTAAATCGGTGGTAGCATACCATTTTTGGAAGGAGAATCATGGTATAGAACAAGAAATCTACTTATTAAAAAGTGTCCAAGGTCCAGGTGCATTAACCACGTTGGAAAAAATATTCATAAAGAAATATGAAAGAAAGTTGTTTAATTTCGACACTACCTTTGATGAAAACCCAAACTTCAAGTTCCTCAAGATACCGACAGAGATGCACCTGTCGCCTCCAATAACTTCACCAAACCAACGTCCATTAGTCGACAACAGCTGATGATATTAGGAAGATCCTAATGAAACGCGTTCTAGGTAAATACTAGCAGTAAGTGGAGCATTGAGTATTAGTTCGGCTCAAAATTATATTAGACATAAATTGTGATATTATATGTTCTTTTAATGGAAATTTACATCTCAATGGCCATTAATTTATTGTTAAAACCTTCTTCTTCAATGAATTAATACTCATTCCATGCTGTTCACAACTCAAAAGGGAAATTATGTAACAAAATTTTAAATTGTTTTTGTTTGACGCATTCAAATGACATAATGTGCATATTCAAATAGATTTATTTCTGCTATGTCTAAGGCATATCCATACACTCCTCTCACTTCCTTAACTATACTTTCCATTAAAATGTTAAACAGTTAGAGAGCTAACAGAATCCCTTTGTCTAATTCCTTTATTTATTGGTATTTCCAATTAGAAATAGCTGATTTTCTAAAAGCTGAGATTTTGAGTTAACTATCAATGTTTAAGATAATATACTGATAAAATAAATGTATGTAAACTTTGAATTTTCTGGGAATAGGATGAGAAGGGCTCTTCCTGAGAAAGTTTTGAACAAGAGGTAAACTATGAAGGCATAATGAAAGCAAATGTACTCCACAAATATTATATGTTGTCTCCAATATGTAGTAAAAATATGGATTGATTATTTTATTATTCTTGTAGTAAAAACTGAAAAGTATTGTGATTTTGTGGGTTCGTAGAATTAAAAGTCTGAGTTGCAGAAATTCAAATCGTTCTTTATTTGTGTAGTAATACATTCACAGTAGCGGTATTACATCACATACACAATTACAAGCTTTCAAGGTCGTTGACCACAACAAAGATTTCACTTTCCAAACAGACTAGTTTCTATTACAGCTCTCGTTACAACACTTTACAGCTGTTTACTACTACTCCCGCTGGCGTGTCACAGTCTCTTATATATAAATCATTGATAATTCGAGACTGTTTTGTAACAATCAAGAGATCGAATGTTCTATCACCAGATGAAACCCGAAACTTCCAGAAGCGTAACTTTATCTGTGACGGCCAGCCCTTTATCTCCGGCTATCTTTATCTGCAGGCTCTTTGTGCATAGAAGCCGCGCTTATCTCCCTTTGCACTAAACCTTTTGCGTGCGTCACCGCTAGATTATATTGAATCATTCTGCCAAAGTTTCTTTGAATTCATTTGAGGTACTCGTACTTTGAAGAATTAGGTTTTTCAGGAATAGCACTGACAGAGGATGTGCGTTAGGTCTCACGTTCGAAACCCGTCGACTGTTTGCAGTGACCTTGGGTTTTGTGGTCTCCTCCTTCATTGCATGGAGGAAGCAGACGGATCCCGTTAGGCCGCTTGTGATAGATATTTTGGTGTAAGTTATCTTTTAAAATAAAAGTAATTAAATTAATTTAAAACGATATATCATAATTTACGAAAGAAGTGATGAAGTGATTTAATAAGAATCACATTTGATTTGCACTCAAAAAAGTATTGAATTATCAATCTTCCTTAATTAAAATAAGCAAGAAGCAAATAAATTTTAATTTACTTAAAGTTGATAAAGCAATAATTTCTTCAAATCATATTCAAAATTAGCACCTTTCAAATTAATATAAAATGATATACCTTAATAAAATAAAAGAGTAGGGAAATATACCTACACTAAAGTTATATAGGTTCAAAATGAAGATTAAATACATTAAAGGTTGACACAAATTAATAAAATTACTTTTTAGGGATATCGCTGAATACCAGAGCTGTTAGTGTTACAAATGTTTAGAAATTATTGTTATTTATAGTCTGAGACAGTGGAATACTGATTGTAAGTGCTGGATGTCAGGACTTTTGAGATAGGAATTTATATTTTTCTTTTATTGCTGTTAAATTGAAGGTACCTCTTTGTTAATTAATTTTCTTTAGCTTTCTTATTTGAAGTAGTAGTATCTGAAAATGGATGTATATTGTTTGTATATGTTTTTGTTAATTTATAAATAACTGAATAAATATGAATATATATCTTGGTATAGGGATTCTGGATTGGAGTGGGACCCAATGGCCGACCACATTAAGGCGTCAATCTGATCGCCGTTCAGAGGTCAGCCTCGGGTGCGTTGTGGCGGGGGGGGGGGGGGGGGAGATTGACAGAGAAATACAGCAAGGAAATAACTAAACAAACAGGAGTAAATGCAACAACAAAAGTTATAATTTGTCATGAATCTATTTTGTATGTCTAGAACTGTTAATAATCTGTAAATAGATGTATTTGTTTTTATTTAGAACTGTAAAAATGTAATTTTAGTGTTATTTTTGACGATGCTTTGTAAAACATGTTACAAAGGGCAGAATAAATCTGAATCTTTTATCTGAAAAAGTCGCCGATTTTGAATGTTTACGTTGCGTAATGTTAAAATGATAGTAAGATTACATATACTCGTATATTGAGTCAATTGGAGAGTTTAATGTCGCGACGCTCGGTAGCGTAGATGGTAGCATGTCTGCCTCACGTTCAAGAGGTCCCGAGTTCGAATCTCGGTCAGCGTGAGTTACCTGGATAAGGTTTTTTCCCGGGTCTTCCCTTATCCTGAAAGACGAATGTCGGGTAACTCTAAGCACCATGGATCCCGAACGCATTGACATCATTTCACCAATTTCATTCATCGTCCGATATAACTAAATGTTGGAGGATGTAAATTACAACAACAAAAAATATCGCGACGGCACGTTGGCCAGGGTATCTCAATGACTTAAAGCAACTGGACGTAAACTAGGAGATTCGTGGTTCATATCCCAGCCGTGGTATTGAATTTTTCAATTAGGCTAATTAATTAAATAAGGTATGTAGGAGACAGACCTACAGAGGTTCCAATCCCAGACAGCATTTTAATTTTGTTTTAATTGTAGAAATAGGACATGAGTATTAGGGACATTGTAGTACCTTCAAATTGCAAATGTTTACTTGATTTTATGATATTTATGATCATATATAAAAACTAAACACCCTACTCTGTTGTTAAACTAACTGAATGAAATGTTTTATTTATATATGTATAATTAAATAAACATGGACATTAACTTAGCATTGAATGTGTAAAGGTTTTTGGCAAGATACTTGCCATACGACTGGAGCAATGGCTAGAAAAGATACTTGGGGATTACCAAGCAGGATTTAGGAAACAACGCTGTGTATTACACCAGAGTTTTATATTACGACAAATACTGGAAAAAGTTTTATGAATATGACAGACAGCTCCATCAGCTGTATGTAGATTTTAAACAGGCGTACGACAGCCTGGATAGAGCTGAGAGAGTTCGGTATACCAAAGATATTGGTGAGATTGATAAGAATGACTATAGAATTGACAAGATGCAGGGTTATAGTGGAACAAGATTTATCAGGTATGCTTACCGTGGAGAGGGGGTGGAGACAAAGAGATGTACTATCCACACTGCTGTTTAATTTATCACTAGAAAAAGTAATCCTACAATTACCCATAAACCCTTGAAGAACCATACTTTCCAGATCAGTACAAATAGTGGCATATGCTGACGATGTGGCAATTCTCGCAAGGAATATAAGAGCATTAGAAATAAGAAATAAGGAATCAGTTATTATGTACTTCTCATCTGTGTATTAAATGGGTCAGAACACACGTAGGGATTGCCGGAAATGAACGTGTCGATGAGCTTGCAAAGAGAGCTGCGACTTCAGATCTTCCAGAGACATACACTCTATCTCCCATTTCTTATGTGAAGCAAGCATTAAAAGAAGATTTTCCTCAACGACTGGAATCAATAGTGGTTAAAAAGTGATTGTGGTGCTTTCACTAAGGATTTATATTTCCCAACAGTTTGTGACAGACATAAATGTAAATTCGCTAATCCTAACTATGTTCTCACTCAATTCTTAACTGGACATGACAAATTTTCAGCTTACTTATTTCGATTCAAAATCAAACCCAAAGATTATTGTATTTGTGGAAATCATCTTCAAGATGTACATCACATTTTATGTGATTGCCCGTTTTTCTATTTTGAAAGATACGAGCTTGAAGTATTGCTTCAATGGTTAGGTTACACTTTCTCAAAATCACTTACACATATTCTGATGATTAACAAAACTTTTTAATATTTCATGGCTTTCTTAAACAAATTATTTCTTAAGCTAAATGATACATATTGATGTTTACTCTTTGTCAGCTAGATATTGAATTTGTTATGTTTTTGTAAATTGTATCATATTCATAAATTTGTAAACTATACTCCTAATATACCTTTGGGTAAAATAGAAATAAAAAAATTGGATAATAAATAAATATAGGAACATTTGAGGAAGGTTATTTAGTGTTGGAAGAGAAAGTACAGGATTTAGGATTGTCAGTGAACGTTAGTAAAACCAAATTTATGAAAATGGAAGGTGATGGGGATGCACGAAGAAGAGAACCTACAGTTAAATTACATGAGAAAGAATATCAAAGAGTGGAAACATTTAAATACCTGGGATCTACAGTAACGGCAGATAATAAAACATCGGTGGAAATTCAAGAAAGATTAGCAAGTGGTGACAGATGTTTCTATGCCTTGCAGAATATGTTTAAATCAAGGAGCGTCAGTAGGAATACTTAACTTAAAATATGTACAACTGTACTGCGACCACTAATAATGTATGGTTCAGAAAGCTGGGTGTTGACAATCAGAGAAGGACAATGGTTATTACGATGGGAAAGGAGGATTTTGAGAAATATATTTGGAGTAATAAGGGACTTGGACGGATGGAGAATGTGGACTAACTTAGAGTTAGAGTGCCTGTTTGGACAACCAAATATAGTAGTGAAAATTAAACAAGGAAGAATAAGGTGGATTGTCCATGTGCAGAGAATGCCGGAAACCAATGTAGTTAAGAAGATATTCATAGGAAAGCTGGATGGCAGAAGGAGAAGAGGAAGACCCAGGAAAACATGAGTAGATGATATAGAAGATGATTTGATAAAGTTGGGGGTTAAAAGCTGGAGAAGGAAAGCAGAGGACCGAGTAGAATGGAAGACGGTGGTTAGGGAGGCCAAGGGTCTACATGGCCTTTAGCGCCAACTATCATCATTATCATCATCATTGGGTGTGTAAACCCTATTACTATCCTCATCCTTGGATGAGACCAAATACCTAGTGAAATCCAGTCGTTGTTCTAGAATACATTCGATCGATAACAATCGCGACACAGCGAGAGAAAGACGGAACAGTCCAGGCATCACTGTTTCATTCCCTCTCTCGGCAAGCGTCCATTCTACGGGACATTATCTGTTGACAATACAACATATGAATGTCCGGAAATAAAAGCTACAGAGAACAATAATTAAGGAAATAGAGAAGAACGAAGACCATTCGACAGTAACAATGAGAGACTTATAATCAATTACCTTAGAGCCGTTTACTACTTAACGAAACCAATAAACTTAAACGATGATCCAATTAACACCAAAGACTTACAGTATCATTATTGCTTAGAGAATAATAACCACCAAGTTGCCAAAACAAATGAAGTGCAGCGTGGCAAGTGAATTTCAGTACAGTATAAACAGTGCCAAGGATAGAAATAGGACAAACAAGTAACAAATTAAATATAACTAAGACTAGCAGCCAACTGATATTAATAATAAATATAGTAAAATTTGAGGACCACATAACTATTCATAGTAATGGAATATACAAGTTAGTATGCACATCGCCCATAGGGTAAATATACTAAAAGCTAATACCCCCCAAATATGAAAACCTTATAACTCATAAATTCATGAACATATAGTTTATATTAGAATTATCTTTAAATCAGAATTAATGTTGTTATATCTTTGTATATATAGTTATTGGCAAATCTTTTATGCAGGATTAGGCAAATTATCGAATAGTCTATATACTTGTAAATTGATTACATTACTATTTACAGATACTGTTTCATACCTTTTGGTCCATTTAAACTCCTTTAACTCCAATGGTCATATCGGCAGCCAAACATTAGATAAACCACACACACACACACACACACACACACACACACACACACACACACACACACACACACACATTAGCACTCTCATTCATACTTCCAGACTCCGGAGAAGATGATGAATTATCCTGGGCGGAGAAAAATCTTCACCTTCACCACCGGGAATCGAACCCGGGTACCCTAGTTCGCCAGACAGGTGCTCTACCGACTATGCTATGGGGCCAGCTCTTTTATTGTGAATATTCCAAAATTGTACAATTTACAGCTTTAGGATACATTTATTTGTCTTTATCTTGTTGCTATCCTGGCTTACATGACACCCAGGTCTTCTGCTCTGCCAGGTAGCTCTTAACCTCCATGCCACCTTGTTACTTAATTAGTCCCATTCTTCCGCTTCATCTTCCTTTCTTATATTCTTTACATTTCTTGCCCACTTTTGTTTTACTTTCTGCAAGAACTCACCAATACTTCTTACATTCTAGTCCTCCTTTCCCGTTAACATTTTTATAGCTACTATCTTGTTCTCTATTTTCTCCCAAACCCTTTTTCTCCACATTGCTAACTCCTCGCATTCTGTTACATAGTGCTATATGCTTTGTTTTCCCGCACACAATTCACAAATTACCTTTCTCCTACCTCTTATCCCTCAGTAGATAGGACCCGCGGGAAGCAGACACAACATAAAATTGAACTGGCGCCATATAAAGTTGAATGACCGTCTAATGAGGTTGAATGACCGCTTAATGAGGTCGTTTGTTGACCTTGGCGCCAGTTCTCGGAATTGAAGTGTCTGGTTCCCACGGGTTCATCTTTTATTTATTTTTTGTTTGTTACATAATGTTTTTTATTATACAATAAGAAGTGTTATATCTATTTTGTGTTAAATTACAATGAATGTTTGGTTACATGATATTTTTTTACTATACAATAATCATTTTTGTTTGTTTACATAATGTTTTTATATTATACAATAAGAAGTGTTACATCTATTTTTTTAAATTAAAATGACTGTTTTGCTACATCATATTTTTACTATACATTGTATGTAGAATATGTCTATTTTTTACATAATATGCATCAGCTGGATACCTCGTTTTTTTTTCAAAATATATTTGTTTGTGGTTTTTCTTTGATGTCCACGATTAAAATTTTGATAAGTGTGGTGACTAACAAACTGAATATTCTGCACTCGTCTACTCCTTGTTCTTCTTCCTCTTCTTCTTCTTTAGTTGAATTATTCCCCTTTATTTTTCGTAACGTGTTCCAAATACACGCGTTTCTTGTTGCTTCTTCTGTCAAACTGCGGGTTTCTATGTGGTAACTCACGTGGTGGAAGTTGTGATGTACCTGTTCGCCTATTTTACGAATATGCAGAGCACACACCACTGAACGTCCATTGCGGTTTCCTTCTTCATTGTCGACGACGTCGAATATTCCTTTCCTAGTCACCAGCTGATCTTGACGAATCGGGATTGAATTAGAGGTTGTGATTGCCCTTGCCTCTTCGCCGTCCGGATCCAATATGGAAAATTTTAAGTAAACTTCAAAAATATCTGTTCTTCTTGCTTCCTCTTGTTCAAAATGTTTGCACACTTTAATTTCAATTACTTGATCCCTTTTTATTTTTGATATGTTAACTGATGTTACTTCAAATGGATTTCTATTTTGATAGTAACCTCTAGCGTTAACCAGAAATTCGTTGTTAATGACAACTTTTGCTACAATATTGTTTCCCAAATATACGGGATACGAAGCAACTGACATTGTGTCAAGTGAACAAAATTAATGAAGTACCTGCTCATTTATACAACTTCCATTTTTCTTTCTGCGCATGCGCTACAAGAAGTGCAAGTATATTTAATTTCATGAATTTTAAAAATATAAAATATGCAACTTATAAATATTAGAAATATAAGAAAAATGTATGTTATCAGCAAACTATCGATCTCCATGACTGCTGAAATAAATCTTAGCTATTAAATAAAATACTTGCCTTTTTATTCGGTTCTTTTGACGAATGCGTAGGCATCCCCTCCTTTGTATATCATGCACATTTTTTTCTCGTTTAGCATTTTTAATGTTTCTTTCGATATTTCATTGAATTTTGACGGAAGAAAGAAACTTCGGTCTTCAATTTTTAAGACCGTTCTCCGGCCATACTTCGTGTTGACACATCGTGCCTCTTCAATCGGATATTCCTTCTCCAGGATTAGCTCCGCGACGGCTAGAGGCTTCTTGCTCTCCTTTCCCAACTCGTTTAATTCTCCAAGTGCTGCGTCCATGCTTCCTGTTGATATCTCTCTCGCGCTTGCTGTAGAGCGACTATGTGGCGTTGCTCGGCATCCACTCCTTTTTATATGTCCGCTGCACGCTTCTCGGCACACGTGAGCAGTTGTTTATGCAGAAAGAAACGTATTTCGTAATACGTTCTAGGCGTGGCACAAATTATGTATTCCGTGAAGTGTTTATACGTCATATTTTTTGCGCCTTCAGGTAAACTTTTCACGTCGCTTACATAATTGCAGTATGCTGTTATTAAATGTTTTACCTCTTGATTTTCCTTCGATAGATGATAGAAGATGTCATTTAAGATGGGATACAGACTGCATAAAGTAGTCCATTCCTCTTCCACCAACGACAGGGAAATCTGATCTTCTCCCTGATACTGTTTTAAGATGATATTTTGTGTACCAAATATGCATTTTATGTCTAATTTCAATTCTCCTGTTAAATTACACTTCCAATTGAAGTTTTCCTTTTGGAACCTGTGTCCATGCAGTTTATGCACTGTATGAAGTTCTTCCAATCCGTTAGGTTATATAATATTATACCTCTATGGTCACCACATTTGGAAATAAGAATGCGTAGATCGTAAGGAAATTCTGACGAGAATCCCACACATATGAACTTCTTCTGACCATGATCCAGGAAGTAGATACTGTTAAGAATTCCGATCTGCGAAGGATTATTAGTGCTGAGTTTTGATGCAGATGTTTGTTCTTCTTCGTTATCAGCTAATTTAATTTTTTTACTATCCGTGGACCTGAAACGGATATTAGGTGAGGAACCTAAAATATATGTATAATATTTTAACACTAATAAAACGAATAGGGTACTTACATTTTCTTTTAGGAGCGACGCGCCGGCAGGTTCTCAATCCCGTCTTCTCCGTAGGAATGAGAAATTTTCAATTTAGGACCGAGTTATTTATAACCAGCTTCTGCATTCTAAAACAAATCGAAATATTCGTTACAGAAGTTTGGTTCAAACTCTATGGGTTCGTGGTCCAATTCGGGAGAGATACTGTAACCGCAGTATCAGACAATGATTAGGAGGTGGCGAATTAATCGAAATCACGAGAATTAAAAAAGAAGATAAATTAATAAAAATGCTTTGCTAAACTAATATAAAATATTGTTATATTAATATGAAATTAGAATGAAATTAGAGTAATGACTAAAATAGCGGTTTAATTAAGAATAAGATGGGAAGAATATAATTTAAGACAACTAACATGCTAGAATCCATGTAAGGGAGAGAAAATATTTCTGTAAAATCTGAATACAAGTCGGGGAGACAGGAAGAGGTGACCGTTAGCCTCTTTGTTTAAGGAAAGGTTCAATGTCTGAGAACTATAGCCAAGAATGTGTAGGAACAATAAGGTTTTCAAGATGCGGTCAAGCATAAGACCTAAAAGGATTTACTTTGCTGAGGTGATAACGATGTATACCGTTACAAAGAGCCCAGGGTAGGGGTGACCCAACTCACGGTGGGATGTAACGTCAAGGAGTTCGATGAGTTTTGCTAACCAATAAAGAAAAATGAAATAAAATAAGAAACCAATAATAATGTAAGATTTGAGAAATGGGGAGAAGGGTGAGTTATTTTGGTCATGTGATAAGAGTTAGAGTGGGGATCAGAATAAAGTACGAACTGAATCGCAGAGTAGACGAAAAATCACTTCAACAGTCATACTACGAGGGGAAAGATGTGTTAGTGCGCGTGAAGAAGAAGTAGTAAAGATTTCTAAGTCCGAAATGTAGGGAAGTCAAGAATAACGCAGCCAGCGTAAGAGAAGCAGCAGAAGAAGTTTATAATAGCAAAGTATTCGCCGTATAAAAAAGTAAGAGAATTCTGTTAGGAAGTTTAGTAACAGGTGGTCACCGCTACAAATCAATCTGAATCAACGAACTTAGTGAGAATTAAATTAAAACATTTTTGCAACGAACCAGTGTATTATTGAGACAACTGAGCAGCCAACAAACAACAAATCCATTGCCTACAACCATTCACCTGAGGATAAGAGATCTCATAGCTCCAATTAGAACCCAAATCAAAAGTAAACACCAACCAATTGAAATCTGACATGCGGGTATGCCGCATAATGGCGCCGACACGTTGGGGCCTCGAATTGTAGGAAATGGGTGAAATGTAACGACGACAACGACGAGGAGAAGTGAGAAGAACGACGACGAAGGACGACTACGAGGAGAAGTGAGAAGACCGACGACGACAACTACGATGAGGACAGCAGAGACTACGAAGAAGACGGCAAAAACAACTAACAAGTATAATTTCCCCCCAACCAAGAGAGAAGTTCAAGTTCTTTCGACATCAACTGAGCCTACTAGACGACGAGCAGCACGACAAAAATTGGTAAAGACATCACATAAACACCACAGCCGTACAACAGAACTGTGAGTTACACATACTCAATTTATATTTCTTGTAAATGTAATATCATTCATTGAGATCAATATCTATGTAATGTCTTAGTAATAAGTATTTTGGAAGGGAAATTAGAAAATTTAAAGGGGAAGTTCAATGCTTTTGAGAAATAAGAAGATCGTACAGAATAAATTTAAAATGGAAAATTCTGGGGAACAAATAGTTATGGAGACAGAGAAAGAGTTAGAAGTTGTTAATGAAGAGATAATGGAAAGCAGTGTTATAGGATCAGTAGATGAGGGTGTGAATGGTGTAAGTAGCTTAAATGTAAATAGGAGAAGTGACAATCCTGGGGTAATGGAAAATCTACAAGAGATGTTCCAGAAACTCATGGCGCAAATGACTATTCAGAGTCAATCACTAGAGGCTAAATTAGTAGAACAGAACCAATCACTAGAGGATAAATTACTAGATCAGAGCAAAGCTATGGACAAAAAATTAAGTCAAATTACAAGCCAAGGGAAAGAAACAGAAGCTAGAATCACTGTCAAAATTCTAGGAATAACAGGGGAAATCCAGACTCTAAAAGAGGCCCTGCAGCGAGAAGTAGGTACTATAAGAAGTGACCTAGAAGCTACCAAATCTCTCGTTGCAGGAGTAGAAAATAGAATAGGGGAGGAAATTAATAATTAGAGAATAAGATGTCCGGCCGCTGTATCTACGGCTCTGACATTTAGTTGCTGCAGGAGGTGGAGAGGGAAGGTTACTAGTACCAACATATAATAATGAGTAATTGAAAACATATCGTCAGAATTATCTTTATAATGAGAGTATAGGAATCTATTAGCTTCAAAACATTGAAATACAACTTGTAATTTCATTAGCATGCAAGATATTCTTTACAACATCACTCTATTCAAATATTTCGTTCACACCTTTCACGCACACCAACTGCTTCTGTTGGTGATACTGGGAGACTGTACATCCGGTGTCGTGGTCAGGAAGCTAAAGCTGTCTGCTAGCGCCAATCAGCGTTGTCGCTGGTAGGCGTGGCTCCCGAACCCAACACCGTGTTGCCAGCTTAAATTTGTTTGAGCCACGTGGCCTAATAGCGGCTTGCGGAGGTGAACTTTCTTTGGTATAATTTTCGTGCGTGAACTCCGATGTTTAGTTTTCGTAAGTCCTATTATTATCGCTATTATAATAATATGGCTACTGGTTCGTGAAATATGCAAATACACGAAATATTTAAAATACGCATTGTTCCTCTTCTTGAAATTCCCGCTCAAGAACTGGCAACAGCCTGCTTCCCCTTCTCGAGAAATGTCAGAGCCGCAGATAGAACGGCCGAGGTATAGATGAACTGACCACGACACAGGTAACTTTTGTACAAGAGATAAATGACCGGTTTGACACTGTAAACAATAGTATAGCAGCTGACATGGAGAAGTTAAAAGAAAAGGTAGCACGTGTAACAAATATTCAATCAGAAAATACACAAATGTTGAGGGAAACAGTAAGCGAGATATCTCAAATCAGAGATACTGTAACTGGCTTACAGCTGGGACAGCAAGGGCAGGTACCTTAGAGTTCCAATTGTTCTATACATACACACAATGGAGAGAGGCAGAACGAACAGGTTAGCGCCCCTTCTGTCTCTCCTCAAAACAGCAATAATAGCGAAGTAAATATGCAAAACGTAAATATGTATCCACCAGTGCACATGAATTTTCTAAGCGAATTGCCCCTCCCGAAATTTAATTGTCGCAATGACAACGCAGTACAATTTTCGGCCGACTTAGAAAAGTATTTTGCCATCAGAGGTGTACCCGAGCAATATAAGATGATAATAGTTCAAAGGGCGTTACAATCTGCCGAACTTAATTGGCTACGAGTAACTGCGGGAGAAGGATGCAGCTACGAGTTGTTCAAAACAGCTTTCCTAGAAAAGTAATGGAACGCCAATGTCCAATACCAAGTAAGGAATCAGATAACAAATAGCCGATACCAAGGTAATAATGAAGAGTCTATTACTGATTATTTCCTGAGATATTCGCAAATGAGTAAATATCTACAACCTCCATTACTGGAAGCCGAACTGATTTCTCTTCTCACGCCCCACCTTCCTGAGAACATTAGAAATCACATGGTGGTAGCAAGACCTCAGACATTGAGAGAGGCAATTACATTATTAACAGCTTTACAAAGCGTTGGGACGCAAAATTCACAAAATAGACATGAGAATCGAATGCCAGTGAAAAATCCACACAGACCGTGGAATAATAATAATCATGACGGGGAAAGGGCACACAATCCCCGAAATTTTAACACAAACCATATGGCTACTCGTCAAAGATACGATGCCCACGTCCCGAGGGAATTCCCTAACAACAATAGAGGGAGACAGGGACCACCAAATTCAAATTCATATAATTTCCCTATAAGATATGTACATGTAACTAGGAATGGAAATAGGGGTCACCCCCCATTTCTTCGAAGAGGGACTGCAAGACCGACGTTCCGACTACCAGAAGCTAATAGACAGTATCAACCACGTGACGCTGGTAGAGAGAACAATACAGACAGACCTGAAGTAAGACAGAGGAATCAACTTCTCTCAAGAGAATGGGTGCGTTCTCCTCCACCCACACCGAGGGACGCGGCGCCCGAGGTAGATGGAAGGCCAGATACGACACAGCAGACGGGAAACAACTTCAGGGTGCGAAAGAAGACGTCCCGCATCGGACCCGGATGACCACGCTAGTTCTTAATTTGAACAGGGACATAGCTCTGAGTAGGGTGGTACAAAATAAAACAGAAACAGAAATAGAAAACGGTACTCAAATAAACAATCACTTAACAGAATTGCAAGAAGTGAGAGATGCTCCACGTATTGCTGCAATAATAAACAAAGAAAAATGGCACATTACCATAGATTCAGGATCCTCAGTTTCAGCTATAAGTCAAGCATTCTTTTATCACTTAAAAAACAATGGAGTGAAATTGCAAACATTGCCCGTCAAAAGTGCATATTGTACTCTGGCGGTAGGTCGCGCCAAACGAAAAATTAATACACAAATGCTTTTGAATGTCACCATTGGGGAGGATACAATAGAATTTGTATGTTTTGTTATTAATAGGCTATCTGTAGACATTATTATGGGTAATGACGTGTTGTATGCGCTTCAAGCTAAGTTGAATTATCAAATGGAAGCCTTGGAAATCAAAATTAAAGACGTCATAGTTAAAGTTCCGTTTAGCTCAAGGGAAGCAGAAAATGAGATAAGATTGACAGATGAAGAAAAAGAAATAGATGGAGAAACATTTTTTGTAGAATTTATACGAATAGGAGGGATGGAGCTAGTTAAGATGAATCCATTAGAAGCAGAAGAGATGAAAAACTATGATAAGGATGAGTATATAGCTGGAGAAGAAGGGCTTTTAGAGATGACGTCATACGGACTTGGGCAAGAAGAAGCAAGTGGGAGAGAAGAGATTACCCACACAGATGATTTCCAGGTAGCTGAACATAACATAAACATGAGCTACAAAATAAGAGAAACAGTAGCAAACTCAAACCTTCTCAACGACCAAAAAAAAGAGATTTTTTATAACCTTTATGTAAACATAGAAATGTATTTTCGGAACACACTGAGACCTATAGTGATTTTGAGTATGAATTCGGGATACATGATGTTCCCCCATTCCAATATAAGTGCAGACCTATTCCATTGGATTTACAGGAGGCAGTGAACCTTAAAATACAGGAAATATTGGAAGATGGATTCGCATCTATAATACAACGTCCTACCATCCGTGCTCTAATCCAAGCGAGCGCGTACTGAAAGACCTAGTTGTTCATCTCAGAGTCCTTTGTTCATTGAAACAGACTACCTGGCCAGACCACATCAACTACATTGAGTTTATATTCAATAATTCAGTCAATTTAACCACAGGATATGCTCCTATCCAATTGCATAGGAATTTAACACCGGAACCAATAATAGAGGGTGTTCCGGAAAGTATACAAGTGACGACCGAGACAGATCGAGAACGGATCCAGAATTCTGTTAAAAGAATAATGGAAAGAGTAGAGAAAAGAAACGCAAAGAAACTGCGGTATAAGAAGAATTGGGAACCAAAGTTCGGCGACTTAGTTCTAGTGAAATCGTTCGACAAGTCAGATTTGTTAGGAAAGAAGACTAAAAAGCTATATATGCTATGGAAAGGCCCATACCGGATTGAGAAAATATTTGGTGACAGAGCGTATGCTCTAGTACACCCAAGAAATGGTAAACCGATAGGCAGATATAACATCTCCCTAATAAGGCCATATCTTCAAAAAAACGTTGTAAACAGTACAGAGCAGACCCAAGAATCACCGGTGTGAATGTGATTGAAATTATATATACGAAGATGTAAAGAATACCAAGTAAAAGTTATATAATTAGTACGGGTAACGTTTTCGTTTGAAATTCAAACACTGCGTGGGAGTTGCAAGTTCCAAAATTCCTGTGCACAAACGAAATTATATTATTAATAACTACAGCTAAATAAAATGTTTTAGATAACTTTAAAGTAGTTTGTGAAATGTAAATGTCTCATAAACTCCAGGTGTATTAATGTGTCAAAAGGTAAATACCTATAGTCATTGTTATTGTAAAGGTCACAGACTTTCGCCTTGACATTGGAGGAAAATTGAGTGAAGTTTTAAGTGCGGAAAGACAAGACAATAGACTGCAAGTGTTTACCAACAGGCAGGTAAACGACACACCTCGTTCCAGGTAGACAAGAGAGGTAACCGTATTTGTGCTTCATAACACAAACATGAATAGCGTCCGGACGTATGTCCTTGCAGTGAAAAATGCAAAAAAAGAAACGTCCCAATAAGGAAATGTAAATATATATGAATCATTGAATGTAAACGTAACATTGTAAGTAGTAATGTACTAGTATTTAAGGAGTGTGATAGAATATAATCAGGTTGATCTCAAGTGAGACAAAAGTAATTCAATCAAGTACACATAGCTCATTTGAGCTAGTGAATTGTAAATATTGGGAATAACATGAATGTGATTTTGTTTCTAGAGTATTAACCATGTATAACAGTGTATTTTTCTATGTATGTAATGTACCATGTTGATAAAGATGAGGGAACGGTGACCACTGAAAAATGTTTCGAGTAGGGAATGAGAAATTATAAGATATATAAGGAGGAAACGTCATGACGGGGGTTTGACAAAATTTAAATAATGGGTATTTCATTTTTGTCAAACGGGCATTATGTAACCGCAGTATCAGTCAGCGATTAGGAGGTTGCGAATTAATCGAAATCGCGAGAATTAAAAAAGAAGATAAATTAATAAAAATGCTTTGCTAAACTAATATAAAATATTGTTATATTAATATGAAATTAGAATGAAATTAGAGTAATGATTAAAATAGCGGTTTAATTAAGAATAAGATGGGAAGAATATAATTTAAGACAACTAACATGCTAGAATCCATGTAAGGGAGAGAAAATATTTCTGTAAAATCTGAACACAAGTCGGGGAGACAGGAAGAGGTGACCGTTAGCCTCTTTGTTTAAGGAAAGGTTCAATGTCTGAGAACTATAGCCAAGAATGTGTAGGAACAATAAGGTTTTCAAGATGCGGTCAAGCATAAGACCTAAAAGGATTTACTTTGCTGAGGTGATAACGATGTATACCGTTACAAAGAGCCCAGGGTAGGCGTGACCCAACTCACGGTGGGATGTAGCGTCAATGAGTTCGATGAGTTTTGCTAACCAATAAAGAAAAATCGAAATAAAATAAGAAACCAATTGTAATGTAAGATTTGAGAATTGGGGAGAAGGGTGAGTTATTTTGGTCATGTGATAAGAGTTAGAGTGGGGATCAGAATAAAGTACGAACTGAATCGCAGAGTAGACGAAAAATCACTTCAACAGTCATACTACGAGGGGAAAGATGTGTTAGTGCGCGTGAAGAAGAAGTAGTAAAGATTTCTAAGTCCGAAATGTAGGGAAGTCAAGAATAACGCAACCAGCGTAAGAGAAGCAGCAGAATAAGTTTATAATAGCAAAGTATTCGCCGTATAAAGAAGTAAGAGAATTCTGTTAGGAAGTTTAGTAACAGGTGGTCACCGCTACAAATCAATCTGAATCAACGAACTTAGTGAGAATTAAATTAAATCATTTTTGCAACGAACCAGTGTATTATTGAGACAACTGAGCAGCCAACAGACAACAAATCCATTTCCGACAACCATTCACCTGAGGATAAGAGATCTCATAGCTCCAATTAGAACCCAAATCAAAAGTAAACCCCAACCAATTGAAATCTGACATGCGGGTATGCCGCAATACAACGTGAATTATTTGGTTGAGGATCGCATGGATACACGTTCCGTCTATCCACAACTTGCGAGTACCACAAAGAAAGATTAATTGCATTTCTTTGAGCACAGTTTAAAACAGGTATTCTGTGGCAACCATGTGTGCATGAGTACGAATCAAATGTAGCAAAGGATTCTTCATAATTTTCAATTTCGTTGACATTTATAACGGTTCGTTTGGTTATAGCGCGAAGAAATTTAGCCCTCTTTTCCCCTTTTGTGAATAGTACGGTGTATTTATCGGCACATCTGTTCAAAATTTGAGAAAGTAGATCATATTTTACGTCTCCGTCTTCCCATTTTATGCCATGTATTTTAGAGGTTAGTCCATCGTTAATTGATTTGACCAAAAGTTCAGAACCTTACGTTCATAGGGAGGCATATATAGCCATGTTTGGACCTCCCGATTTGAACCACATATTGAAAGTTCCTTGACAACGTATTCACGGTCGCTGTCGATTAAGAAATTAAAATATATGAATCCTGCTCCTTTGGACATGTGTTAATATTCAAGATTAAAACGATAATGAGTTATAAGCAGCACTGCACCTACCTTTTATTGCTTTACATGTTTGAAGTACTCCATTTCTTCTGCAAGGTACGCGAGAAGAGCATACAATCTTAGAAATTTTTTGTCGTTATATTCAAGGTCTTTTATTTTAAATTTAGAAACAATTTTTTTTGGGGAAAGTTGGAACATCTATGAAGAAGATAGGCAATCACGTATTGGCCGCAAGTGGAGCTGTTAGAATTTTGTAAACGTCGTCTGTTGTAAACCCAATTTCTACCGCATTGATATTGCAAAAGATTTAAAATATTTGAATAAAGCGGCGGATAGCCAAAGCTGTCAAAATATTCTCCTATGGCAGATTTAGATACAAAGATACACACCCAATGTTCTCCATGTTTGTTGCTAGGGTCGGTATTTGTTACCAGTGCTAGAGGAAATGAGAATACTTGCATTTCTGGTATTTGATCACGTGCAAATACTCCGATAAAGTATGGTCGAGTATGCGGATTATTGGATAAAAATGTACGTATCTGATCAGTATACATTGTGAGACATATATGGACCTGTTAACGCCTATTTCTAAAAGTTTCTGATATTCTGAACAAACCAGCATCCTTACCGGTTCAGTTAAAGCATTCTTGAACGCTACATTTATAGAAACATTTCCGTGCTGAAGACCTGAAATGTACACTTCGTTAGCACTCATATCTGCAGTTAGATCAAAAATTAATATTGTATAACCGTTTGCGTAATGTTTTAAAGAAATTGAATGTCCTCGATCATCGCAAGTAATACCCAAGCCATCTTTTAATGTTATATAGCATCTTAAAAATTTGCCCTCTTCGAAATTCGGTTGCAACGGTGTTGGTTGCCCGTTGACGAATAACTGACAGAAATTTAAGTTAAAGTGCTTTAAATTAAAAGGATTTTTATCAAAGGCCCCACTGTATGCTTTATTTGTAGTAAAAGCTCTTAACATTCTACGGGTCACTTTACCTACAAAGATGTCACTTATGCTTTTGCTTATAGTGTCCTTCGGAATGTTAAATGGTTGAAAGTCCACCCCGATCAGGTGGTACTTTGCGTTACTTTTTGTCAGCGCTTCTTGATGGGCTAACAATACTGTTGGTGATGGGTATACGCGCTTAAGCGACAATTTAGCAGCAGTTATTAAAGTTTTTCCTTTACCTATAAGATGAAATTCTGGCATCGAAGGAGTTACTTTTATAGTTACCGACACATTATTCAATAACAACTTATGTTCATTGCATATTTCACTGTGTAAGCACCCCATCATTTCAAATTCCTTGCTTTCCTTTGTAATATCGTATCGCCATTTTAATCCGTTACTGTTATTGATATCTTCCATATTATCAGGATCATCCAAATTCCAAAGTGATGCCTGTAACCACGATTCCATGGCATCTGTGGAATAATTTAGCAGTGTTTCAAAATATGATTTATACGGATATCCTGGCTGCGGTTGAGACACTGTAACGTTATTCAAAATTACTTCAATTTGCTGAAACAAGGAATTTCGGGAGTTATTAATAAGTGTACATTTATCGGTATCTGTAGATTTGCATTCTGTGCCATGCTCTTT
The DNA here is from genome assembly GCA_030765055.1 of Mantis religiosa. Lineage (NCBI taxonomy): Eukaryota > Metazoa > Arthropoda > Insecta > Mantodea > Mantidae > Mantis > Mantis religiosa. Next base: position 225,232,322 of record CM060950.1, read on the forward strand.
CACTATTTTACAACGTAAACGCAATACTATGTATGAAAGATCTAAGTAAGTATCTGTGTTTCCTGTATAATGAAATATTAAAGGCGAATTATGCGATATTGCATTTTGTGTATCAAGTTCTATAAGGTTAGTACTGTCTATTCCTGTTTGAATCGGAAGCTCGTCAAATATTTTAAACGCGGAATGTGTGCAAATGTTAGGCATGATATTTTTTATGAAGTTATATCCTTTTTCTTCTTCCTTCTTCTTCTATTGCTCTTACTGCAGAATGATTTTGTTTTGCTTTTTTACGCCGTTTTATTCCAGATCCTAGCATACTATCTATGGATTTGTCGGCTTTGCTCTTCAAATTATCAGTACTTTCTTTTAATCTATCATTAAGAGAATGCTTAAATTGCTTTTTGTTCGTTGCCACGTCAGCTAAAACATTTATACCTGTATTTAAGGCTTCTTTGCCAACAGTTTTGGCAGCGCTCTTAAAAATTGGTGAAACAAATTTCCATAATCCTTTAAGTGCACCGAAAAGACCATGCCCTCTTTGGAAACGTTTTCCTTTATATAATAAAAAATTTGGATTTTCCTCGTTGCCCTTTCCTGCTTGGTTTAAAAAGTATTTTGCAAGTTCGTGATGATTCATTATATTTTGTCTCTCGGTATAAATGAAAGTACAACGGTAGATGAAAATCCGTCTAAAATTGCAAAAATTCTCCTGCGCCTGTTCTTAAATCTCTTTTTATAATATTAAAATCGTGTTGAAGTAAAGGAACGCAATTTTGAGGGAAAAATGTCTTTTCTACTGCCGAATGCTTATTAGCAATATTTAATTCTACCGTGGTACTTTCGATAATTTGGGCGAACGTATCGCTAACCATTTGCGGAGCTACTAAATTACAATAAACAAACATTTCATACGGAAAGGTTAGATATAAATTCATTGGATATGACGCGCGTAAAGTTTTTGCTACATTGTCACCCAATTTAAAACCTAACTGTCTACTTAGCATAAGTGATAAATATAGGTTTCGTATAAAATTTTAATTTGTCCTAAGTTCAGGCTCGTCCGATTGGTGAGTTTCTTGCTCTTTAGTTGTCTTCTCGTCTGAGGATGCTGCCGTCTCTTCTTCTTTTTTCTGTTTTTTGTTAGTCTTCTGTCTTTCTACTGCATCAGGATTAACGCTGACAAAACCTGTATTAGAATTGTATCTAAAAAATGTGTGCACGTATGCATTCCTTTCTAGCACGCGATTAAGTTCAGTTAGAAACATGACATTATCGGTGATTGGGGATTCTCCTAAATCGCATCGAAAACTGGATGTAGTAACCCCGGGTTTCGTTACGTGAATTCGATCCCCTTTTAAAAAGCTGTCACTTCTTGTAATATTCACAAACATTCCAGGGTATCTTATCTTCGTTAGGGCAACTTCCCATTCCCCTAACAAAACCTTGCGCTGAGGTAACATATTACAAAAGCTAGAGGTTGTGTTCTCCTTAAAATGATCCATTGACCCCTTACTCGTAAGAGTGATGGAGAAAGGCCCTCTTCGCATCATTGTGCTATTAAGCTTGTTTGTTTTATCCAAGAGTTAAATTTTGAGGGGTATCCTTTCCACTTTACCAGTGCTTCTTTACTGCCACCTCTGCCTCTTTCGTCTAAAACTTTATCGATCTTAAAAATTGATGGAAGTTGCACTTTTTGAAATTCTTCTGTGTAAAAGATACTGTCTAAATCCTCTGCGGATAAATCTTCTAGTTTATACACAATCGGGACGCCTTTTATAACTTCTTTTATTTTAAATATTTCATCGGTCCAGTTCTGCTCATATCCTTTATCGAACTTCATTTTTAGTATACAAATACGAACGTGATCGCCTACCTTATACTTTTGTGGCTTAAACGTGTCTTTTGTACCCAAATTTTTACCATATAGATTTTCATAAACCAACTTAATATTAGATTCCGATACATCTGCAGGAGCCATTTTTATTGATCTATGATAGGAATGATTATAAGATCTTAATAACTTATCAAGTATTTCAGTATATTTGTACGTATTTTTAAATGTAAAATATTTCCACATTTTTTCTTTTACCGTTCTATTAAATCTTTCTACTACGCTAGCTTTAACATTATTTTTCGTGGTATAATGAACAATTCCGCGATCTTTTAAAAAAGACTGAAATTGTCTGTTAGTGAATTCAGTACCTTTATCCGTTTGTAAAATTTTTGGAACGCGCTTATTTTGATTAAATATGTCATTGAAAGCTTTAATAATTTCGGTTCCTGATTTAGACTTCAAAGGCACGGCCCATGCATATTTCGAAAAAACACCGATAACAGTTAAAATATAAATATACTGTTTATTGTATTCCTTGATGTTATTTAATACATTTAGATCACTTTCTCACAAATCGTCAATGTTGGTTACATGATAACGTTTCGTAGGAAATCGTTTTCTCGCGTATTTGTGAAAAGTGTAACTGTCTTGCCCTTGCAAATATTTAATTATTTTTTTCTTGGAAATTCCCGTGGCTCTATAAAGCTTATTCACGCTTCCAAGTCCGGCAAAATGATCTATTTTAGAGTAATACTTGTCAAGCATTGATTTATCCTTTCGGGTTAAAGCTTCTGCCATTTTGATTTAAGAGAACGCAAGTTATACGGCTTATATCTTACATCTACATCAGGCTCGGTTTTTATTTTATTCGTTTTCTTTAGGTTTTCTTTCAGTGTCCCAATCGCTTTCAGGATTTGAATTTTGTGCTTCTCCTTCTTCTTTATTTGAATCTCCCCATAATTCCTCTTGTGATTGTGTGTAAGGCTTTCGGAGCTTTGACACAATATTGTGATAATTGATTAATTTATATTTGAGTAATTTCCATTTTTCATCGGGTGATAGAGACTGTTTTTGTATTCAGTCTATATCGTTAGATAAATTCTCGAAAGTTTTATCAATTACATTTATTTTCTTAAAGCTTTCAGATTGCGGATAAAGTAACATAATTTGCTTGCCGTATTTCATGATATTTTTTTAAACAAACTTAGACACAATTGCACTACCTAAAGCACCCAATACTGGCAATATAAACGATGGTAAAAATCCTCCTTTTTGTATGATAATATTTTTCTTCTTCTTGAAAGAAGTCTTTTTATCAATTAACTTTCGTCACAATCTTTTATGATTTTTTAAACGATTCTTACACTTACTGGATAATGGAACCTTTCCGTTACTGACGTTTAATACGCATTCGGATATAGCTTTTATCAATTCCGGATTGGCTTCGCTTAAATTTTTTTTCGTAACTTAGGATTTGCCTTGCTAAGGACTGCTAGATTACCGCACAGCCTTGTTACTGTAGCTGAAGATAATTTACACACTTTTTTAAAAACTTTTGGAGATAAACTAGGGGCCATTTTCTTTTTTAGGAATGAAACAGGATAACGTTTCGTTAGGTAATACTCCTGTTCTCTATCGATATTTGTCAGGTGTGTGCTGTGTACAATCTATTACTAAATATCTGTGTGGCTTTTCTGTTGCTTTTTCAAATGCTTCTAATAAAAATTTTGATCTTCTCGGTTCAAGCTGTTGAAATAATCTATCCACTTGTAGCTTATCTCTGTTGTTTTAAATACTATAATATAATTTGAATTCAGTGACATGGTTCTAAATTTTTTCCCTGCGGAAAAATATTTTGGAGTATATAAATTACTCCAAAATTCTTATGATGCGAATCCTTGGTAAAGAAATTTGATACATTATTATTTTCTGCTTCATACATTAGGTCGTCTAAAACCACCATGTCCCCGTTTCTTACCGTTTCTAGATCCGGCACACCTTCGTGCATGCGTACATTAAACGCACAATTATTAAATTCTCGTTCGACGCTGGAAGGTGGCGGACAATCGGAAGGATGGCACCATAGACACCTTTTTATTGGTTCGCTAAATACTTTATTAGCATTTTTCAACAAATTTCTTATAAAAGTATATTTTCCACTACGCGAAGGACCCGCCACCTGCATTGTACTGGGAAATTTAAACTTTGTTAAACTTGAGTCCACCGTTTCATGGGTACTTCGCTTTCTAAGTCGTTTGTGTTTTCAGTTAGATCATTCATCTCCACGTCGTCACCAGCATTTACCTTTTTAAATTTCTTTCTCAAATTTTCAACCACAACTTCTCCTTTTGATACGTCTTTCGTCTCCACGTCTTCACCAGATTTAACCTTTTTAATTTTTTTTTTTAAATTTTCGTCTAGAACCTCTCCTTGCGATACATCTTTCATCTCCACGTCTTTCCCAGATTTTGCCCTTTTAAATTTTTTTTAAATTTTCATCAACAACTTCTCCCTGGGGAATAGTTTTATTATAAGGTCTCTCCTCCTCAAAATCGTTTCTTTCAGCTACATCGTAAGGCTTGTATTGTATTCTTTTATGTCTGTTGTACCTTTCTGATCCGTTATTTCGCGATTGATATGGGGGGAAAATTTCTTGCAGCCCAAAATTTTGACTTTTAGGTGATATATCGGATTCAAAAAGCGCATCGATTTTCCTTCTCAAATCTTGTTCTTGTTTATTCTTTTGTGATGGCTTGTTAAAAAGTGCATTAACAAAATCCAAGTCCTGCGGCTCGGCATTGGATTTAAATAACTTTGAATCATAAATCTGCTGCGCATCTCTGATTCGTTTTCTCTTACTATTATTTGAAACTGATAATTTAGGAACTTTATTAAAAAATAAATATTTAGTGTTTATTTGACGACGCTTCTTTGGATCATTTAAAACAGATAAATTAGGAACCTTTTTAAAAAAGGAGACTTCTTGACTGGTTTTACGTTTTTTAAAAGGTAATCGTAGAGATTCTACCTTAGATAAATCGTCTAAACTGTATTCTCTTGAATCTTCGTCTGATTCTAAGGACATTTTCGTCGCAACTGAAGCTGCAGCTACTTTTGCTACTATTTACATATTTTTTCTTATATCCATAAGGCAGTGTATCAAAATTTAAAGTTTTTTCTCTTGTTAACAACTAATCGGAATGTTTTAACACATGGTTCTGTTACTAAATTCTACAAAGACTTTCTAGAAATTTGTTTCCCGCGTAAAGTAACTGTCATGTTGTTATTTTTAATACAATATCACTCATTACGCTCTCGTTTATTTTTTCCAAATTTCCAGAGTTTAAAGTGATACCTTTAATTTTACACTATTTTGATATTTTATCCAGATCGTATTCTAAATGCATAACTCTTTGGGCCGGTGGAAACGAATTTATCATTGTATGCATCCTTTCCATATTTTTCTAATTCATCTGTCATACAGCCAAGAAAAGATCCTGTAGATGGTAACCAATCTCCCGGTTTATATACAGCTATAACAGAATCGGTATCGAAATATAATACCCGCTCATTGAGTTTTTTAAGATACGAATAAAGTTCAAGACGAGCATGTGCACTGGTATAGGCGGCGATGACAACATTTCCGGTTTTGTTTCTCTTAGGACTCTCTTTGACGTTGCTCCAAACGACATAAATGACATCATCTGTTGCTGGAAGATATGTGTGAACTTCTACGCTAGGGTTATTTAAAAGCCCAATAAGACGAGAATATTCGGTCACTAATTCCGTTGTGTGTAGATTATCTCGTTGCCCGTATTTTCCCCAAAATGAATTAAGCATTAGCTTGTTTAATTCACGTCTACCGGGGTTGTAACATATTTTAGCAGGATCTAATTTAATACCTTCCTTTTCCTCAAATTCTGAAACAAACGCTCCTCGTTTCTCTTCAGTATCGCATTCAGAGGGAAAGCTGACGATTCAATTTTTATTTTTAAGAATTGGTTAACGTAATTTTAAAAAAACCCTTGTTTCTTATTTTTCAAATCGTATTGCACCATTTCATATTCCCAAATTTCATAAATTTTTATTATCTTATAGCCTTCATTAATAGAAACTTTAACCTCATCCAAAATCCATGTCCCATTTAAACATCTTTCATCATCAGCGTGATCACATTCTGTTTGATTTTCTGTTTGTGCACAACTTAAACACAAGGGAAACATCAATTTACCATTTACGCGCAAAGGTAGCACAGGATGGTAGAGATCGGTAGGCGGTAAAATTTTACATTTTATAAGTCCTCCCTTAATCGAACGTAAATCCGGAAAATTATTTTCCTCGTGATAAATTTTTGGATGAACGACAGGATACAGTTTAGTTTTATTAACAAAAGGATATAGACTGCATACATCAAGATAACATATCCTTTCATTTTCCCGTGTTTCATAATATAACTTGGTACAGTTTGTTCGACCGCCGTAAAATGCGTCTCGCGGTTCCAGAGGTTCAGGTAAATTTAAAGAAAAATTATTTGAAATTTTTTTTAGATCTTCATCAGACTCTACCATGTTTTTAAATTCACATTCCCATAATTCCACAACATTATAAGATGCTTTTTTAATTTTTGATGTAATTCTTTGAGTTGATTCATACCGCGAATTCATGGTTTCTTAATGAGCACCATAAACATAAGAAGATCTATCCTTGAAACATTATAAGCACCCATGATAAAAACATTCATGAAAAAAATAAATGGTTTTATCATCTTCTTTGTATCCATCCACCTTATGATTTAAAATTTTTACCTCTCTGCCATTTAATGCATGTTGTATAAAAACATTTTCCTTTTCCTCTATCCACCTCAGCCAATTTAGGGCGATACGCGACTGTCTGTCTCCTAGGCGATATCCTCCTAAAGGAATCGCAGAAATGGTGTTTACGGGCATAAATCGTTTTCTATATACATTCATACAAGCATTGGCAATTGTTACACATTCTCTAAAGGGGTCAATGCCATTTTCATCTAAAAATTGTTTTCTAAATTTAGAAACGCCGAAACATAGCAGCTGCACATCCATTCGACAATAGTCTACAAGCTCCTTCTGCACTTCGAATACATAAGGAGAGTTCTCCTTTTCAGTATACCATCTTTCAAAGTCTTTCCGTTTTTATACAGATATTGACTCGGGACAGTAATATTTTGAATGAGGGATACTTCCAACATAATTTTCATTTTCCTTGTAATTAAACAAATAAGGAAAATACTCCTTTGATTCTTACAATTGAAATGTTTTTGAAAATCTGGCCAAAGAAATAGGAATGAAATTTAAAGAGTCTAAAAACGCAATGTTTTTGTATTTTATTTTATATATTTTGGTCCCATTCATTATTAACTCAGGTGCCCAACCCAGTCACATCTTTAAGTTCGGTGCGTGGAAGCGTTATATATTCTAACAGTTCACGCACTGGACCTTTTTTAAAATCCATTCCTTTACCCCGCACTTGCGACACGTTTCCAACCTTTCATAAATGTCAATGCATTCATCGCAAGCTTGATAAAGCATGCATAGATTCGGTTTATGCTCGAATTTATCTTTCTGTAAATTGACTATCCTTTCTTGGGTACATTCGAAGTCAATAAAAATATAAAACTTTTTCTTAACTTTTTGTTTTTATATGGCTGAATATAGCATAGGTGATTAGGCTGTACATATTTCTGACATACACAACAATAAATTTCGTTACATCTATGAGGTTCTTTTCTTTTTCTTAAGTTGTATAGTTTACAGCAATTATTACAAACCTTTTCTACATCGAAAACGGAAAGTCTTTCTGGATAAAAAACACCCTTTTGCAAGTGATTTTCATAACACTCTCGTCCTTTAAAATCGCGATTACAATGTTGACAGTATATATATTCGTAAAATATTTTACGACATTGAAGATGGCATTTTGGACACGTAGAATCACAGCGATGTTTTTCTTTTTTACTTTGAAATGGAAAATTGCATTGTCTACAATAATATCTACACTTAAAGGCTCTATGAATGTCCACAATAACGTTGAAATGATTATTATGATATATTAAATCTACGTGTTTGCCACTGTTTATTGCTGATTTGTACAGAATATTTTTTCCGCTATGATCTCCAAATACGGTGAATGCATATTTGTTTTGAAACTGTTTTTCAAAAGAGATTATGCCATCTATAGTAAACCCTACACTTTTATTTAAAAGATCACACAAATTAAGTGCTTGCTCTGTTTGTCTTTTTCCGCATCTTTTAATAGAAACATAATTTTCATCACCATCAACTTCAGCAATCGCTACAGCTATGGATCTAGGAAGACATAAAAAGTCGTCATTTTCGATCGTTATTATGCCTTTGCTTTTAGTGCAAGCCTGGCAATCGCTAAAGTAATTTCCTACCTGTATTTTCCTGTAGACGCACGTAAATGTTAGTGGTCCATGCATAAAGAAGTGTTCATTACTTTGAATAACTCTTTCTACAGAATTTAAAATTGCTTCCATGCTTATTTGATCGAATCGTCTAACGCTTACGTGAAAGGTACCAGGAGGATCTTGCGTATTCGTTATGGACGTACCAAAATAACTAGGTTGATAATGTAATAGTTATCGGTTAGCAAATTCCAGAAATTCTTCAAATATTAAATGTATCCACTCCATAGGGTCAATTTCATTTTCTTCATTATGAATATCAGTCATAGGTTCCACTAATATACTAGACTATGTATATCCTGAATAAAATCTATCTAATGTTCTTTCCCTATGACTTAAAATAGAAAAATGTTCCATTATACTCACGTAAAGTTAGTAAAATTGTATGTTCTTCCACGATGCTCTATCCACCTTTAAGGCAGCATGCCTCAACTACTTATACAACACGACCTTGCTGTTGTGAAGCTCGGAACTGCGACTTCGTTATCTTGATCTTTTAAAAAAACATATCCTTGACATTTTCCAATGCACGTGTACACGGAATTCCAACTTCGTTATATAACGTAACCTTGTGCAAGTATAAACTTGTTCCATTCAAGTGCAAGTGTACTTACCTTGGTCTTTTTCCAAATACAAGGAACGGGATGTACGTTATATAACATAACCTTGGCCTTTTCGAATGCAAGTCTACGCGGAACTGCGACTTCGTTATATAACATAACCTTGTTTTTTATGAGAGCAAGTGATCTTTTCAGACAACGCAACCTTGACATTTTCCTTTGCAAATGTACGCGGAACTCCGGCATAGCCTTGTCCTTTTCCGAATGCAAATGTTCTTTAATGCAAGTCTACGCGGAACTGCCACTTCGTTATATAACATAACCTTGTTTTTTATGAGAGCAAGTGATCTTTCAGACAACGGATCCTTGACATTTTCCAATGCAAATGTACGTGGAGCTCCGGCATAGCCTTGTCCTTTTCCGAATGCAAATGTTCTTTTATATAACATAACCTTGGCCTTTTCGAATGCAAGTCTACGCGGAACTGCGACTTCGTTATATGATAGCCGTAAGCAAAACCACACCTGGAATTGTCCTTTGTTTCTATTAACAACAATTTTTATAGCTACCCATACATATTAATGATGCGGCCTTGGTATTTTTCCATACATACCTTGCTCTTGTGACAAAAAACCGCCAGACTTGTTCATGCACTTCCCACTACGTAGTTTTCTTTTTTTTAAAAGAAAACATTGTATAAAACGTCTGTGATACCTCCTCCTGGCACACAATGGCCTGTTCACACAACAGTACTGCAGGTTTCCCAGAGTGCGAAGAGTGTTGGCGGCCATATAGCCAAAGAATAGACGACGGATTGATGTATATGGCATATGTGAGATCTAAAGGAGAAGGACAAGAAGAAACGTCATTTTCACAATTAGAGGAAGAAGATACAATAACGTTTCCAATCCTCTGAAGACGGCTAGAAGAAGAAGAGGCAAGCACGTTCCCAGTCCGGCAAGACGAGGCAGTGAAGAAATAAGAAGAAGAAGAGGCATGCACTTTCCCAGTCCGGCAAGACGAGGCAGTGAATAGAGAAGAAGAGGAAAGACCTGGCACATCCAAGCAAGAAGAAGAAATCATCGTCATCGATTCTGAAGAAGAAGAAGAAGCAAGACCCAGCACATCCAGGCAAGAAGAGCAACCTCAAGTAAGAAATAAATTATATTTCAGTTTGCATGATCCCTGTGCGATATCTCCAATTAGGAGATACAGATCAGCAGGATATGATTTATTTAACACAAAAATTTGTAAAATTTTAGCATGGAGTAGTACAATTATAGATAAAAAAATATCTATAAAATTACCAAGATCAACTTACGGATTATTGATAACAAGATCCAGCTCTGCCGTCAGAAACTTGATCGTTTTAGGAGGAGTAATACATAGAGACTATACGGGGACAATAAATGTCATATTATTTAATTTGTCCAATGAAGCTGTCAACATAGAAAGACATACTGCTGTGGCACAATTAATAATACACAAAATTTTAACTCCTGTAACCAAACAGGTTAAACGCATCACAAGAAAAACTCTCAGAGGAGAGAAAGGATTTGGCTCGAGCAACCAAGAATGAACTTGCAAAAACTTTGTGCGAACGTGATAGAGGAAAAACAGATATCCCTAGGCATTTACCAATATGCAAATTCTGCAACATTAGCCAGCATGTTTGAAAACTTTAGTTCGCTGGAATACTACGATAAATATAGATACACTTTTTTAGAAGAAATTATTGAAAGAAATACACCAAATTGTAAAATGAAATCGCTTAAATATTCAATTGACGTAATACACAAATTTAGGAAAAAATTTTGTTGGGAGTTACATCTCGTCGCAGTTGATATTAAGCGAAAATCATATATTAGAATTTAAAAATTACCTAGACTGGACGAAGGCATGCATTTATCAAAATCTTTCCGAATTTCTGATAGACGAATGCAACGAATATGTAGATTGGAACAGTGGTTGCCATCACCAAACTCTTTCAGAAGAACTTATGAGGAAATATTCAGAAAAATTAAATTGGACTTTGGTAACCATACATCAACAGTTGACAGAATAATTTGTTAAAGATTACAAAAACAATTTGATTGGAAACAGTTACTTAAATATTCAAAATTAAAAGAAGGATTCATAGTGCATACCTATGATTTATATATAGATAGAAAATATACAGAGCGTGTTCTACGAAATTTATAAAAAAATATTGTACTAAAGCTAACAATGTGTATAATTTGGCATTTTTCATAAAATTTGTGTGTTGTCAAGAAAAAAGGTATAAATAGGCTATTGTGACCACATTGTAAAATGTGTATTTTATACAAAAAGAAATTTGTTAAATTTTTTTTGAAAATTGTATATGGTTCTCTGAGAAAAGAAGAAAGGTGTGAAAAACTGTATATATACTCTGGGAAAAAAGGTGTGAATAGGTCATTGTGGCCATATTGTGAAAAAAAATTAACACTTCTTTTTTGAATTAGAAAAAAACAATGTGTATGCTAGACGATACCAAAGAAACCAATTTTTATATACACCAGATCACTTATCCATTTCATAAAAAACAGAAAAGGTGCTTTCATCAAAATCTGTACTAACAATATTGTAATTAAAAAAATGTTAATCTTTAAGAAACTAGTTTTTATATTCCGGATAACTCACCCAATTGTTTAAAGTAAAAGGTGATTTGATCAGAATCTGTACTAACAATATCGTCAAAAAAATAAAAAATAAAATGTTAATCTTTACCTTTTTATTTTATAATGTACGAAAATTCATCATCGTTATCCTGATGACCGTCCACTCCCTCTATTTCTTGTTCCTCTTCTCCTTGCAATTCCTCTAGATCGTAA
>CM060950.1:225249027-225284027 GCA_030765055.1 Mantis religiosa
AGGTTGTAAACAAATAAGTAAAGTAAAAATATACATAATTAGCATTACGTAAACAACCATCTGCAAATAAAATGTGGGATATAATTTAAAAATTAAAATTTACAACAATGATCTTGTTTTGCTTACCAATGTTGAAGTAGCACAATCTAGATTCAGAGTCTAAAGTGGAGTCCTACAGAAAAAAAGAACACATTCAAAATTTTCCGAATACAAACTTTCCGGGACATCTTTGTTACTTTTCTTTTCATAAAATGCTAATTCGTCTAGCGCATAGATTTAAAAATAAATATCTATTTCCAAAATAATCTCACTGCCGTTAAGATGAGGGAGGCAAATAAAGGAAGAGAGAAATAAAAGTTGAAAGAAGGAAAGAAATAAAGTAGGGAAGAAATCTAGAAGGAAAGAAAAAAGGAATAAGAGAAAGAAAGCCTGAAATAAAGAAGTTTAAAACTGTAGCAAATCAGGCACAAACTCTGAATGATAACATAGTAGCTAAAACATAATCAAAATCCAATTGACAAAAATAATACAAGTTCGCGGAAGGAAAGAGTAAACTTGATAAAGTGAATTGAATCATTGGGAGATTCTAGCCAAGAAAGAGGGTGATTGCCTTTCAGCTATATATATATCGTGACTTTGTGGGTTCGTGAAATTAGAAGTCCAATTGCACAAACTCTAAATGTTCTTTAATTCCATCGCATTACCGTTGAAATTCACCAGTTCGTCTGTCACAGGTCCACTCTGCACTCGCAATTACATACAACTCCTCTGATACACGTACACCGTCTTCCAGTCTGTCCACTCACTCGGCGCTCCTCACGGCTGCTAGCCAAGAACTGAACTAACTCGCCCACTGCAGGCCTTATATAGGGAAGATCTCCGTTTCAGGAAGGTTCGCGGAGCTCACAATTATCCCGAGGTTTCCAGACGTCTGTAGGGTGGGTAAAGAGACGGTACAGGGCTCGTGCCGCTCTCCTAATTATCCCTTCAAATAGTGACACGAGACAAATGGGTAGACGTTGTCTAAATACCTTGCGTCTGGCCCTAGTGCCGGCGGGTTCTATCGGGAGTTCAGACGTTCGGGTGACAATATATATACTTAGCAGGTAGATAATTATGCGGGCCGCGTATTTCCAAGCACTGGAGATCTTAGAAGTGACTTACAGGTCGTTGCTAGCCATTTACATTTTTCAATAGTTCAAAAAACTGTAAAATGCGATAATAAACAAAATTACTTTTCCATATTTAATTGGACAGAAAGGAAATATTATTAGTTGAAATGTGAACAAATGAAAAGCTACATATCAATTAAATGTGTAAAGGCTCCTTATCCACTCTTTTGTTAATGAATTAATTGAAGTAACATATGTATTGGTAATTACATTATTTGTTTATGTAACTGCATTCAGTCTTTCGTTTTTTGGTGGTTATTATAAAGCAGAAAAACCTTCTATCAGCTAAGTAGAAGGAAAGGTATTGCGGCCTTTGGGTTTGTAGAATTAAAAGTCCAACTTGCAAAATGTTCTTTATTTCCATGGAAATACACTTTGTTCATCTCTGACAACAGCACAGTGACGTAACACACACGTATGCAATCAAGTCCGCCATTGCACCTCGTCACCGATACTGAACTGCACTCTCTCGTTGCTTCCCGCCGATACTCATTTCCGATTACACTCTCATTACGACTCTCCTTTTACGACTACTATGTTGGCGTGTCGCGATCCCTTATATATACCTCAATTGATAATTCTAGACATTTCTAGAATGTTCTCTATCAATCAAGATGTCACTAGAATTTTCCATTTATCTAACTTTATTTGTTTCAGCAGAACTATTATCTCCACGCTCGCTTTATTTGTTCCGGCATACTCTTCATCTCCGTGTAGCATTATCAGTTTCTTTGTGTACACGAGCCGCGCTGTCGCGATAACGGGTTCGCGATTGTATGTTAAAGTTTAAAAAATTTTCCCAAAGAGGTGCTTTGATAAAATCGTTAACAATTATACCAGTGAAACTGTTTTATTGCACCATTTTTATTAGAAAAGTAAAAAATATGCATGTCCAGTGAGCTTATGATGCAGTTATTCTATTTTGCGAACGACTATATCCTTAAATGATAATGTTTGTATTTAAATATGTGTGAAATTGAAGGCATTTTTGAAGAGACAAAAGTTTGGATAAGTGCCCATCAGTAAACTAATTTTAGGCTAGTGTGTTGTTGGGTGTTATGTCACTTCCTACTAGTAATTTAAATGTTGAGAACTAGAACTGTAAATATTAATTACTTTTTTCATGCTTGTTAACATGGCAATTAACAAATCTATTGTAATTGTAGCTTACAGAACCAAATACATGTTCATAATAATTAATTTACAAATAAAGTACTGCAAGAAAGAGTTTAAACTACCTTTTGGTTTAGTGCGATTCTTAAAATCCTGAACCATTTACTGGACCACAACTTTTTAACTAATAATAGGAAACACATGCAACATTGTGATACCTAAATTAAGGGATACGATGTATAAAGGATCGTAATGTATTTCAAAGTGATGTATATTTGTTTGGAACGCGTGCAGGTGCAGTTGGGTTGAACAGAAACGGAGTTGGTTAAGTTGTTTAACAAAAGATACGGGAGAAATAGGGTTTTCTTAGTAAGAATCCTGAATTGATAGCACTTTACTTTGCTTGTAAAGGTATTCTTCGGACCCTCCTTAATGACTTGACAAAATAGGCACAAAGGGGATCTTTCGATGAATAATGGGCTTCCAGAAAGTGAAAGCTATACACCCACGCGCATCTGTGGAAGAAAGTCCGTGGCGTGCAACCGATTAGGGCAGTCCTCTTCTTCTGTCTTGGTCAAAGGAGACCAGTAGTGATTAGAGAAGATATTTGTTGGTTCATATGTACGTGAAGAATGATTTCAGTTTTATCGAGTAATAAGCATTTCATAACCAGTAAATATAAACAGTGATATTGGTAACCTTTTGTTGGCAACTTCAAGTTCGACGTTCTGATAAAAATAAGCAGTCAATACACCAGTTTGAAACGGGCATTCCAGTGTCATTAAAACTATTCTTCTCATCCATACCCACGCATACCCTGAGATTAACCTCATTACTTTACCCTGAGCTAAACAATATTTGTTTCAAACTGTCCCGTTAAAGTGGAACTATTTGCTCACCAATATATTTGCTTCATTTGGGATGATATGATACACAATTGCGAGATTACATTACACTATTTACATCTCAGAGAAAGTGTTGAAAGTGTCCTATACAAGCATCTATACATGTTTGAACTCGCCTCACCATATTCGCTGAAGTTTTACGGAGAGTATCCTCGTCAATATTACTTATTTCTGTTTGAATGGATTCCTTGATAACATCAGTTGTCCGTGACCTATTCTTGTACTCTCAATTCTTTAGATACCTCCACAAGTAAAAATCCGGTGAGGTTAGGTCATGAGATCTAGGGGGCCACAGACCTTTTGAGATTATTCGATTATCAAAGAAACTGGTTGCAAGTTCCATGGTGTCATTAGATGTATGGCACGTTGCTCCATCTTGCTGAAAATAACCTTCTCTTAATTCGATATTATTCAGCTGCTCCACAAATGTCTTCAAGATACTCGAATAAACTGCAGTGGCTATAGCCTTCAGTGTCTACAATGGAAGGAAAACAGAAGCAGTGGACATAAATAAAGGAGTACGACAAGGATGCCCTCTATCGCCTATATTCTTTAGTTTCTCTATTGATAATATGGTACAAGAATGACAGCAAATTATAAAACAAAATGTACTGAATGGAAAAATTTTAAATACAGTATTATTTGCTGATGATCAACTGATAATATCCCACTCAGAAGATGACATGCAAAGAGCAGTATATAGTTTAAACAACATAGCGGAAACATATAACCTTTCAATCTCAGAACACAAAACTAAAGTAATGGCTTTTAGAGGAAAGAACAACATAAGAGCAAAAATAGTTATAAGCAATAAAATAAAGAACAGGTTAATAGTTTTAACTATCTAGGCTACACAGTAGCAGTAGCAAATAACAAAAAGGATATGGAACTGAAATTAAACAGATTCAATCAAATGTGTGGGACTATAATAAGAACGCTGAACAGGAACACACGAAAGGAAACACATATGAAGTTTTATAAGATAATGGCGGTCCCAACGTTAACATACGCTTCCGAGATATGGACACTGGCAAAGAACCAACGCAAACAGATAGAATTGACAGAGACGAGATTTTTGAGAAGCGTGGCAGGTTATAAAGGAATAGACCACGTAAGAAACGAAAAACTAAGAGAACATCTTGGGATTTTTAATTTAAACAGTAAAATAATAACGAACAAAAATGAATGCAAAATCATATTTTAAGACTGCACGCGGAACGACTTCCAAGAAGAGTTTTAGACTATATGCCGAAGGGTAGGAGAGATGTGAGACACCCAGCTCTACGCTGTAAGGATCAGGAGACTCTAGAAAAGAACGAAACGGGTCACAGGGTCCAATCCTTGAATAAGATGGGGGTGATGATTATGATGATGATGATGATGATGATGATGATGATGATGATGATGATGATGATGATGATGATGTCTACAGTTGTATCAAAGAAAATGGGACCAACGACACATAGATGCTGGTGGAGGACACTTCCAACATTTTCTCTGAAATGTAAATAGTATAATGTAATCTCCCAATTGTGTATTATATTCTCCAAAAGTTGCACGCGTGTTCTATTATTAGTTCGAAAGTTATGGCATATTGAAGTAGTTCAGGTTTAATTGGATTGCACTATATATTCACAACTTAAACAAATTTCTCCTTGACCGAAGCCTTGAGATTGTACCCTTGAAGTGCATTTGATTTGATGCTCTTCCTATTAGATATCTACTGATCCAAAATGTGATGATTGAATCAGCATCGAGTGTCAGTGGCCTCGTAGATTCGCCATATTCTGTGGTTAACTCCAGGTTAGTTTCGTCACTACGAGTAACTCCCGATTAGCTGTTAACCGAAGATTTGATTGGAGTCGTACTGGGTAGAAGCGGCGTAGTAACAAACTTTACTCCAGCCAATGAATGAAGAATGTAACCAGTTAAAGTTAACCAGACAGAGACATCAGAGTATGCCTCCACGTAGAGTAATGAAGTCTACTCTTTAGTTGTTATGATAGTCTAGTTATAAAATGGACTATACTTTGTAATTGCTTTGCTTTCAAAAGCTTTTAGTATTCGTGGGAATGTTGAGTTTACTTACATTTTGTTGCATATAACTCATGAGTAGTTATTTTCCACCAAATATCTGGCATGTGTTCCTGTTTCTAAGGAAACGGCATCAGGTATACTTAAGTCTATATACAGTACGCGCGTGTTTTCTTGAGCGCTGGATTTACGGTATGGTGCGGGCAGAGAGGAAGAAGCGAGAGCTGACGGTCGCTTGTTTCTGCAGTGTGGTCAACCTTTAAAAAGCACAGTTCAGCAAAATAGCGTGTGAGATAAGCGAAGATATCAAAGTAACGTTACATCCTCTGAAAACATTCCTTAGTTTTGCCCACAACAGCTCAATTGCATTCAGATCACAGTTATACGGAGGTGGACGAATAATAATATGTCCCCTTTTGAGAGACATAGCATCCACAATTGTTCATACAAATATAAATAATTTTCAAGTAAACGCTGATGTATATTACCACCACACTCGTAACAAGGATAAACTGGCAATTCGGGCGCACCAAACGAGCCTTTATGAAGGAAGCTTTAACTACAAAATGATAATGTTATATAATAAACATGGAAATTCATTTAAACAAGTTGCAGCACTAAAACAGCTTAAGAATGAGGTTAAGAAATATTTGCATGCACTTGTTTTTATACGGTCAATGAATTTATAGAACTATAACCATGTAAATGAGCACTGGGAGCATAGTACATTCACAAACCTGTAATATTCATATTATTACATTTCTTGTAGTAAATTAGTCTATGCAAATGCCACATGGAACCATAAATGAAATGAAATGTGTAGTGTTTAACGCCGGCTTTCACTACATACGGCACCGCAGGTGGTGACACTGATGATACATGAGGTGAAGATGGAGCATCGGTGGAATGAGATGGCGGGGGAAACCGGAGGTCCCGGAGAAAACCCGCCCTAGCGCCGTGTTGTCCACCACAAATCTCACTTTGCGGTCGCCTGGGATCGAACCAGGGCCGCCTTGGTGAGAGCCAAGGGGTCTAACCACTGAGCCATTGCGCGTCCTTACATGGAACTATATAAAAACTGCTTACTGTGTATATTGTATTTAATCAATTTGACTTTATGTATATACTGTATTTATACATTTTGACGTGTCTAGTAATATGTATATGTTGCCAAAGACGAACTAAAAGTTTAATTCTAACATACGATTGTTGTAAACTGGTTAGCTAATTAACCTCAAAATTGATCAAAACGAAATAAGGTGGACATGATAAAGCTTAGCCTATTAGCCACTAGATGTCAGTGTATAGCGCATTTCAAATTTCAAAGTTGTCATCTATGTTTACGGAGTTAAACGAAAGTTACCGAATGAGGAGCTGGAACCCGATCGCTCTTCTTATCGCGCGCATACTGTACATACAATTGTAGCTACCGACCGCATTGGAGGAAGCGATGAAGTGTATGAACCACAGAAGGCCTACAAGTCGCACAGACGCGAGGAAATCCCTAATATTTAGAGACTGGTGCTGCCCATAGAGGGCGATGTATGACCTGTCCACCAAGCAGAGTACTCTTTCCAGCAAGCATTTTCCGGAACCGCTTACGTCAGGTAACCTAGAATCAGACTTAAGAGTTAAAAAGTAGAAGGAATAACAGGGAAATGATGGAAAGGAGAAACCAACCAGGGAAATCTACGAAAACCCCAAGGTCAGGGTGGGTGGTCAACGGGTATCGAACTCGTTACCGCGGCATGACTTCCCTGCATAAGACAAGCAATGGTGTTGCCAATATTGACCAGGCAAAGGCGTGGCCCATACTTACATGGAAGCTCATTTCCATTAGCGTCTGCTCTGTTTCATAAACACAGAGCTCTTAGCTCCAGAGTGCTTGGCCGTATTGGTCTTCATTACACAAACTTCATATTAATGGCTCAGCTTTTCCCTTAACCACTGGCTGCCTATATTCTTACTGACAAACATTTCAATTCTTAGTTACAAAATTTCACTTTGCTCTGAGAGGTTTCATTCTCGCTGAACAGGTGGCGCTAGTGGTTCCATGGTCACCATCCATAAAATGTTACACAATTAGTACCACATTCAACACTTGGCTCCAGTACTAAATTCAACATTTAACCAAAATTCAGGTCCTGAATAAAACTCAAAGCACTTTGATTAACTCTAATACACAACTGCATGCAGTTAGTAGAGTAAGGTCTGTACAGGGTGTTCATCTTTATTCGCTATTTCCCGCCCTCCGATTGAGCAAGAATGACGTCATAGTTGACTGGTGAGACTATCTTGAAATCATTGTGCCCTCTACGGATAAGAAGCGGTAATGCTTGCGGAACAGTAGCTAACTACAACGCTCTGAGTGTGATTGTGCTAATAACTAATACAACCGGCCTCGCCTTACCCTTCCTTACGGTAATCAGGATTATCATTCTAGTACATATGTAAAGTAGCGCGTTTCTACTCTAAAGGTGGATATGTACACAGAGTGAATGCTACTTTCGTACCAGCATTAAAATTAGTACGACATATAAATATAATTTAAATCGCTGCATAGAGGAGTTTATGCAGCGCTATCCAGCATTCAGACAAGGTCCTCAGAGTGTAATGTTGTCAAAAGTGTCCAGGTAACGTCAAATTGACATACTTTTGTTTGCAACATAAACGTCTTACGTTTTAACAGTATATGATATAATTTTTGTCATTCTCACACTTATTTAAAATGTTTCTATTAATGTTGGTATCCTTATGTCTTTTAAAATCAATAGGTGATTCAAACATTTCCAAGATAAAAGATCAGTTACTCGCAAAATGAGAAATACTCGACGCTATGAAGTGACGGTCTCAACTTAGAAGTAATAAACATAATAAGTAAATATTTAAAATATATAACATAACTAATCTGTTTCTTGCCCGCCTCCGTGGTGTGAGGTAGCGTGTGTATCTCACACTCAAGAGGTCACGAGTTCGAATCTCGCTAAGGATGAGTTACCTGGATAAGGTTTTATTCCAGGGCTTTCACTGATCCTACGAAGACAAATGTCGGATAATTCTGAGCTCCAGGGACCCTGGACTCATCTGAGTATCATATCATCCATTTCATTCATTCGTTTATTCATTTATTCATTCATTGTTAGATATGACGTGCAGTGCTGCAAGCGCAAAAGCAGAAAAATCTGTTTCTTTACTAAAATATTTTGAAACTAATACTGTTATTAATTTGATATTCCTTTATTAAATTATATTAAGTTATATATCTTCACAGAGAAACAGCAAATTGCAAGATATTGTTTATATTTATCAGTCATTTAGTGTTCATATTCATTAAAACAAACTACAACTCTTATCGTATGTACACACCAGGCGAAATTACCCACCTTTATACGAGGGCTATCCAGAAAGTAGATTACGTTTTCGTCTGTTTTCGCTAGGGGCGGGGCTAGCTCTGCCATCTTGGGGTCAGAGCGTTGCGCAGCTCAGTCGGCATCTAGCCGTGCTAGTGAGAGGTTCGTGCTGTGCTCCGTTCAGATACTGTGACGGTTTGAAATGTCTGCGTTAATTGAAAATCCCGCGAGCTACGAGGTGCGTGCAGTAATAAGGTTTCTGACTGCAAAAAACTGTAAACCGATAGAAATCTATCGGCAGCTTTGTGAAGTGTATGGGGACAACATTATCACTGAAGGTGGAGTGCGTCAGTGAGTCATCAGATTTAAAAATGGCCGAACCAATGTTCACGACGAAGATCGAAGTGGGAGACCCAGCATAGTGACTGCCGAACTTGTCGAAAAAGTCGATGCTAAAGTCCGTGAAAATCGAAGGTTCACAATAACGGAACTTTCTTTGAGTTGTCCACAAATTTCGCGAAGTTTGTTGCACGAAATCATCAGCGAAAAGCTTGGTTACCACAAGTTTTGTGCAAGATGGATTCCAAAAATCTTGACAGAGGACCACAAAAATCAGCGAATGGCTGCAGCGTTGAGTTTTTTGGACGTTTACCATAAGGATGGTGCCTCTTTACTCGATCGCATCGTTACTGGTGACGAAACATGGGTGAAACACGTGAACTGTGAAACGAAATTGCAATCAATGCAGTGGCGGCACACAAGTTCTCCCCAAAACCCAAGAAATGCATGCAAACAATGTCGGCAAGGAAGATGATGGCGACTGTTTTTTGGGACAGAAAAGGTGTGATTTTGGTGGACTTCCTGGAAAGAGGCACTACAATAAACCCTCAAAGGTATTGCCAAACTCTCCAAAAACTCAGAAGAGCCATTCAAAACAAGCGCAGAGGAATGTTGAGCTCTAAGATCTTGTTGATTCACGACAATGCCCCCACACGGCAAATGTCACTCGTGAAGTTCTTGAATCTTTTAAGTGGGAGTTGTTTCCTCATCCGCCGTACAGTCCCGACCTGGCACCGAGCGACTTCCACCTATTCCCAGCAATGAAGAAGTGGCTGGCTATGCAGCGTTTTGATGGCGACGCACAGCTGCAAGAAGAGGTAACGAAGTGGTTGAAGGCGCAGGCGGCCGAATTTTTCGACGAAAGAATTTCCAAGCTCGTACATCGCTACGATAAATGCCTTAATTTGAATGGTGACTATGTCGAAAAGTAGTATTTGAGTGTGGCTTTCATCTGTATATAATAAAATTTGTTTCCTATACTTTGTTTACTTTTTATTCCAAAACGTAATCTACTTTCTGGATAGCCCTCGTACAATTTCCTATTTATATCCGCTGCAGCGCTGCGATCGCAGTTCCGCACATGCGCGGTAGACGCTCTGTATCAAGGAGAAGAAACGTGCGCCATTGTGAGATCGCTGTCAACCACGTACGCTTTGTTGTGCTTGTTTACACAAGAACTGGTTCACGCGATTGATGACAAGATCCAGGAAAACCGCAAGTTTACAATTACCGCTCTCGCAATGGAATTTCCCCAAATATCACGATCACTAGTTCATGAAATTGTTACCGAAAAACCGAAATTTCGTAAACGTTACTCACGTTGGGTGCCAAAGATTCTTACTGAGCAACTCAAAACAAAACGGATGGGTAGTGCACTTCAGTTTTTGGCCCGTTAGTATGAAGGCGGTGAAGAATTTCTGACACAGATAGGCACAGGAAATGAAACTTGGGCTTCTTATGACATCCCTGAAATTAAGTGTCAATCAATGGAATGGCGACACACCTTATCCCCAGCAAAGGTTAAGCCGAAAAAAATCTTGACACCATGAAAAATGATGAGCACAGTTTTCTGGGACAGGATAGGCACCTTACTCATTGATTTCTTACCGCGTGGTTACACAATGAAAGCAGATGTTTATTGCGAGACACTTTGGAAATTGCGCCGCGCAATCCAGAATAAGCACCGAGGAATGCGGTGAAAAGGTGTTGTGTATCTTCGGGACAACGCACGACCACACATTGCAAATGCGACGAAAAACATCCTATAGGGACGCGTTTGACTACCCCCGTACAGCCCTGACCTCCTTCCTAGCGACTTTCATCTGTTTTTGCATCTCAAATCTTTCTTTGACGCTCAACAATGACGAAGAGTTGAAAGAAAATGTTTCCAACTGGTTGAAGACACAGGCGGCACACTTCTATGAAGAAGGTATACAAAAGCTTTACCTCGCTATGATAAATGCCTGCAAAATTTTGGCAGTTATGTGGACAATTAGCTTAAGAGTTGTCGAATTTTGTGCAATAAATAGTTTTTCTGTACCTGTACACGATTTAATTTTATTACCAAAGAGAACTTACTTTCTGGACGTATCTCGTATTACACGGAAGGGATCCACCCCTCAAGTGGTATATTTACCTGCCGGTAGAGGGAGGCCTAAAAGCTGCTGTCAGCAGATCAAGTACGATCGCAAGCCGCTAGGGAAATCGTATATAAACTCGTTCCATCAGCGATGCTAATGATGACGTCAAATTTTGCGCGGTAAAACCACAGATAAAAATGAACACCTGTATATCTCCCGATGTTTTGATACCGAGATATTTTTACCCACCGGATTAAAAAAAAGTATTTTTAGAAACAAGGTCTCCCTGTGTGTGCGTGTGTGTGTGTGTGTCAAAAGCAGAAGTCAAGAACTAAAATTGAGTTAAATACCAAAGAGCTGTAGATATACGAGGCGTGTGCGTAAAATATGGTCTCCAATTTTATTTAATATAGAAAACATGTTTATTGTCAATGAATGTTATATTGATGGAAAGGCGGAATTTACAGCTATTTTACAACGTAAGCACCATTGCGATCGATGCACTTTGCATGCGCTGTGGCACTTTATGTATACCCTTGTCATAGCATTCTCCCGCCAAGTTGCTCAGGTAGCGCTCATCGTCGGTCTGGAAATGTGTTCCACCCAAGTGTGACTTCAACTCAGGAAACAGATGATAATCACTAGGTGCTAAGTCTGGTATGTAGGGGGGATGGGTGGGGATGCCCCATCCGAACTCGGCCAGGAGATCAGCCGTTGCAAGTGCAGCATTTTGGGTATCCACATGGCACACACCTTGCGATAATGCAAATGTTTGGTAAAAATCTTGTCAATCGTAGTCTTACTGACTTCAGGAATAAGCTCGCCCAGCTCGTGAACTGTCACACGCTGATCTTTAAGCATTTCTTGCTCCACTTTTGCAATTGTTTCGGCTGAAACCGATGGCTCTTCCGACATACCCTGACGTCCATTTTCTTCTTGTTTGATGGCACTTTCTATGAACAAGTAGACGGAGTAGCAATGTGCTCCCCTTTGTCACCAGCTATAGCTAATCTCTATATGGAACCCCCAGAACATGAAATATTTGCCACAGCTCCACTTAAGCCATCTCATTTCTATAGATATGTGAACGACACTTCTGTAATTTGGCTTCATGGATCAGACACTTTGCCTAGCTATCTTGCGCATCTCAACAGTCTTCACCTCAAATACAGTTTACCATGGAAGTGGAGAAGGATGGAGCTCTTCCATTCCTGGATATTCTTGTTTCAAAAAACAGCAACGGTATACTGGGGCCTGCAGTATATCGCAAGCCTACACACACCCATCTCTATCTGAACGCTCATAGTTTCCATCATAAGTCTCAACGACGGTGAGTTCTCAATACACTGGCCCATAGAGCTTTGTCTATCTCAGATCCCAGCCGCTTAAAACAAGAATTACAGCACCTGAGACTCACTTTCTGCCAAAACGGCTACTCCGAATATGACGTTGTAGCTTCGATCACCAAAGCTAGGGAAGGGAAACCTGTAATACAGCAAGCGTCAGATAAGCCTACCGCTACAGCGTGTATCCCGTTTACCGGCAATATATCCGGCAGAATAAGCAGAATTCTCGCCAAATACAACATCAAGAACACCCACAAGCTACCTCCGAAGATAAAACATCTGTTGGGAGCAAGTTCCGGGGGTGTACCACATTCCCTGTGAATATGGGACACCATATATAGGACAAACCGGAAGGACCGTCGTTATTAGAATAATCGATTATGAACGGCGCATTCGTTAAATGCAACCTGAGAAGTCTGGGCGGGCAGAGTATTGATTTGATAACGAACATAGAGCCAATTTTCGAGAGACGGCCATCTTGGAAAAATAAATCAGTTACTGTGAGCAGAGAATTAAGCAGGCCTTGGTGGTTTCCTCTGAAAGGAGCACGCTTAACAGTTATGCTGGATTTTAGTTCAGCTCCTCTTGAAACCAGCCTTAAAATGGAACTCCGTCGATTTAAGAAGCAAAGATCAATAAGTAGTTACGTTCCTTTGATACAATTTTCTATATTGACGCCATCTCCGGACCTGGAATTTAATTGACTGAAAACAGTCTTTTGTTCAGTAATGCGAATTTTGATAGTGTTTTGTCTTTGTTTATATTGATGTTATATCTATTGTTTCATTTGTGCTTATAACAGTTTATAAACAACTCGATGATGGGAGAGATGTACACTCCCCAAACGTCGATTTATTGTCGTCTTTTCACCTGGCTTGCTGCCCGTGAAGAAATTGAGCAGGTACCTGAGTGTTGATACAACATAAATAGTCTTCAATATGTGCAATATATATCAGCTGTTTACTAATGATGTCAAGTAAGTTACATAATATCATAAAGCTACTAATTCTGCTACTTGTTGCAATGGAAAGATAAACCTGCAACTACTTTTTATTCACAATGTCCACGCACTGTTGTAATGCAATTTTCATCTAGGATTTTTACAGTTTTTGCAGCTCTTTCTTGTTTTCCTCTTCCTTTTGTTTGGTTGAGATTTACATACAAAACAGTCACCAATGATTTTCAGGCGTCCAGAAGCATCTCGTTTTAGTTGAGCCTCCACTCGTTCAGGAAACAAATTTAGAGGTCTTGCTACAATGCACTGAATACCCGATTTCACAAAAAATGTTCTCAAGGACTTGGGATTTGATGAACTAGAAATAATGGAAGGCATTGCGAATTGTCTTCCCAGATCCAGTAGAAACAGCCTGCATCTGTGTATCATGTTAATAATGTTGTGCAACAGTAGCCAGCAACAGTTAGAATGCATTGTTGTAACGGTTTTACATATACCCAGAGGTAGTGTTGCCAACCATTGTGGTATGATAGTAAATTCATAAGGTTACCCAAGTAACCTGGTTATAGAACTGAGTACAATTTTTTGTATGTGGACACAAGGGATAATATTAGTGGTCTTTGTAATGACTGCAGTTTCAAGAAACTAATTCTCTTAATAGTGCCAACAGAAACAAAAATAGCTCTGTAATATTACATAACCCAATTACTTTATATATATATATATATATATATATATATATATATATATATATATATATATATCTTTTTCGATTAAACATTAAATTTAAAAAAGCAGTAAGAATATCTTATAGGTATATAAATATCAATTTAGCCGTTTAATTACCCGTAGCTTTGATGCAAAAGAGCATACTGTGGCAGCATTCCTAGATTTTACTCAGGCATTTGATAGAGTGTGGCACGACGGCCTCCTTTATAAACTATATGACTTAGGTCTTCCGCTCTACTTAGCTTGATTACTATCTTCAGTAACGCTAATATTCTGTGCGTCTTGGTTCAACGCATTCCTCACCCCGGACTATTTTAGCTGGCGTACCCCAGGGTAGCATCCTTGTGCCTCTTTACAGCCGACATATTGCTGACATGCCTGAACTTCCTGCAACAAGATCCGCACTTTTTGCTGACGATACATTCATCTTTACATCGCACTTATTTATTGAAACTGCCGTTGCAAACCTACAATCTTCCCTGAAGATTTTCCTGCACTGGTTATGTCGCTGGCGTATCGCACTTAATCCAAGCAAATGTCTTCTTAAGCTTTTCACCTTTTGCAGGCCTGCTGCTCCGGTAAGTATACGGTTCTATAACACTGAAGTCCACTGGTTACCTTCTGATTGTGCAGTCAAATATATCAAAAGCAAACTAAATCAAGCCTATGCTCGTCTTCATAAGTTGTATCCTATCCTCAACCGGAAATCCTCTTTACGAGTCAAATGTACGCTGCTGCTATACAAGAGTATTCCACGACAGCTTCTTCTATATGCCAGTCCTGTGTGGGGATGTGCTTCACCTACTCAAATTCACCAACTCCGGGTGTTTCAAAATGGGATACTACGATTCTCTGTAAACGCTCCGTGGTACCTCCGGAATACATAGCTGCACAGAGAATTACACATAGTCAGCATAAATAAGTACATCTCTACAACGACAAGCAGATCCTTTGCTCACCTTCAATATGTATCAGTTGCTTTGTTCCTCCAACTGGGACGTCACCTTGATGCTGCACCAAGACTGAAGGCACCTTTGCCACAGGACATTTTATATTTATAATGTTTATTTATTCTGTAATGAAGACGTTATTTAATTTATACTCACACTGGTCAGACCAGTTTGTTTGAGGACTCTAATATGAGTATCATCTATCCCTGTATACTTTAATGTTATTATTTGTATTATGTAGTGAGTGAGTGTGTGGTGTTTTAGGGCCCGTCGACAACAAGGTCATTTGGGCCCTACGTCAACAATAAAAGTTAAAAGCTATAAAATTTAGCTAAAACAAAGTAAAATATAATAAAAACACTCAACTGCTAAAAGGACATAAAAAACGAACTAAAGACTAAAATTTAAAAACTCTAAAAGTAATAAATATAAAATACAAGTCATACTTGTGTATTAAAACCGGCTTTAAAAACAAACCGCAGTGCCTTGTCCACGGCCACTGAGTCGTCACCTAAAATACTGAGCAAGTTAGCTCCCAAGCCCAAAGACTGGCGAACGCGGGCGTACTGTGGACAATCGAGTAAAATATGCCGCACAGTGAGGCGTTCGGCACACGGAGCACACACTGGGGCCGGTTCCCCTCTCAACAAATGACCATGAGTAGCTCGTGTGTGCCCAATTCTCAGCCGGGTGAGTATCACCTCGGCTCGCCGGTTATCCCTGCAGGAAGTTAGCCAGGGTCGTACGTTCTCTTTAATTGCCCGGAGTTGTGTGCATTGTAAAGCTGTCCAGGAGTGCTGCCAAGCAGAGAGGAGTTGGCGACGAAAAAAGCGTTGCGCATCCTGGTATGGCACAGTAGTTGTTAAACTCCGGGGCAAACGGCAAGCGAGCTTTGCAGCCGCGTCCGCCTCCTCGTTTCCGGAAATCCCCACATGGCCTGGGGTCCAAGTAAAAACAAAATTGTACCCGCGCCGGAGCATTTGCGAGATCTGGGCCTGTATTTTTAAAACGAGGGTCTGAGCGGCAGTGTGCTGTTGCAAGGCCTGAAGCGCACTCAGAGAGTCAGTGCAGACAATAAAAGAGCCAGGAGCTAACTTGCAAATAAAAAGGAGCAGATAGAGGATGGCATACAACTCTGCTGAGAAGACCGAAGTGGAGTCCAGAAGGCGAAATTTATGAGCCTCACCGTTAATGAAGAATGCGCAACCCGTAGTGCTACCTAACTGAGAACCCTCTGTAAAGACCGGAACATAGTTAGGGTAACGGCCCAGTAGTTCGGCAAAAAGTTGTTGGAACACCGAATGTGGAGTAGCGAGTTTAGAGTTGCTGGAAAGAGCGAGATCGAACCGCGCACGATCCAGTGCCAAGCAGGATAAGGGCTGATGGACGACCTCTCCACGCGAGGCATTCGGAGGCCATGGGAATGTAGGAGATCCCGAAATCTTATTCCCATGGGGCGTGTCCGATAACCAGGGCGCATATAACGGTGGACTAAATCTGGACACAGAACTGGTTTAAAACAAGGATGATTGGGATAACTAGCCAACTTCGAGACGTATGAGCAGAGTAATAGCGAGCGACGAATATTGAGTGGAGGTTCGCCTGAGTCTGCATACAGGCAGTCGACTCGACTTGTGCGGAAAGCTCCTGTGGCAAGGCGGATGCCAGTATAATGCACGGTGTCTAAAAGGCGAAGTTTAGAGGCGGTCGCTGCGCCATAAATAAAACTGCCATAGTCCAGCTTGGACCGAACCAGAGAGCGGTACAGCCTTAACATTACCGTGCGATCGCCCCCCCCCCAAGATGCTCCAGATAATACCTTCAGCACCCGAAGAGAACGATCGCAAGAGGCTCGAAGGTGACGAATGTGGTGCTCCCAGTTGAGCTGTCGGTCTAAGTAGAGGCCCAAGAACTTCAGGTGCGGGACAAATGGCAGGGGTGTGCCGTTCAAATGAAGATCAGGAGGCGGGTGAATACCTCGTAGGCGGTGAAAGTGGATACACTGCGTCTTCGCAGCTGAAAAACGGAAGCCGGTTTGAAGCGCCCAAGCTGCAAGCTGGGTAATGGTCAGCTGCAGTTGGCGCTCAATGTGATCTATGTTGGCAGACCTATAATAAACTGCGAAGTCGTCAACATAGAGGGATGATGGAATTCCACTTCGAACGGCACTAGTGATGCCGTTAATCGCTACGGCAAAAAGGGTGACGCTCAAAATTGACCCTTGAGGTACGCCGTTCTCCTGTATCCGCTCGCGTGATATCGTGTTTCCTATGCGAACCCGAAAACGGCGAAGTTTTAAAAAGTTGCATAGGAATTCGGGTAGATGACCACGCATACCGTAACCATGTAGGTTACGGAGTATGCCGTACCGCCAGGTGGTGTCATAAGCCTTCTCCAGGTCGAGGAACACGCCCACGGCGTGCTGTTTCTGTAGAAACGCATCGGAAATATACCCCTCAAGGCGTGTTAGATTATCGACACTTGAGCGATGGCGACGAAAACCGCATTGCAAGTTGGACAGATGGTTATGTTTTTCTAGCCACCAATTTAACCGAGCCTTTATCACCCGCTTGAAGGTCTTACAGATGACACTCGTCAGGCAAATGGGGCGGTAGCTAGATGGTAGCGTGCGGTCCTTTCCGGGTCGAGGGATGGGGATGACAATACCCTCTCGCCAGGAGGAAGGGAAAACCCGCTCTTGCCAAATGCGGTTATAGATGTTTAAAAGGAAACATACCGCCTCAGATGGAAGATGTAGCAGCATCTGTCGGTGTACGTCATCGGGACCTGGAGAAGAATCCTTTGCTAACGCCAGAGAATGGGCGAGCTCGGCTGCGGTAAAAGGTTGGTTGTACGGCTCGGTGCAGTCACTATTAAAATTAAGAGGTACCCGCTCCGCCTTTTCCTTAATAGGCAGGAAGAGAGCGTCATAGCGGGCAGTTTAGCTCGTGGCAGCAAATGTGGTAGCTAGGGCTTCGGCTATGTCCTGCTCGGTGGTGCATATGGAACCGTTGATGGCAAGGCCGGGAATTACCGTCCGGCGATACTTGCCATACATCCGCCGAACAGCTGACCATACTTGTTGGGTAGAGCTGCGCCGGGAAAGCGAAGACACATAGGCTTCCCAAGATTTACGCTTTGCGTTGCGCAGTATAAAGCGTGCCCTAGCGCGAGAACGTTTGAAGGCGACGAAGTTCCCTACCGTCGGGTGCCGCTGAAAAATGCGCAAAGCACGTTTGCGTGCTTTGATAGCCAAACTGCATTCCTCGGACCACCACGGTACAGGGATATGACGTGGTGTAGGGGAACCTCGAGGAATGCTGGATTCTGCTGCGAGCAGGATCGAGCAAGTAAAATATTCGACCATTTCATCGATGGTGTCGAAATTATCGTCGATGAGGTGTATGAGGGATTGGAATTTCCCCCAGTTAGCTTTGGAAATAATCCAGCGGGGATGTCGAGAAGGTACACATTGGTGGCCAGAAAAATGAATGTTAATGGGGTAATGATCACTGCCAAAGAGGTCGGAAAGTACTGACCACTCAAGTAGTGGTACTAATGATGGATTGCAGAAAGAAGGGTCTAGTACGGAATGTGTACCATAAGCGGATGATAGGAATGTCGGGTCACCAGTATTTAGCAGAAGCAGGTCAGACTTATCGAAGACGTCTACGAGGAGGCATCCACGGGCGTCATCGGTGTCTGATCCCCAGAGCGTGTGCTTGGCATTCAAATCTCCCACAAGGAGTAGTGGTGAGGGGAGCTGAGCCAATAGAGCTTGAAGATCACGCTCTGGAACTATACTGAGCGGCGGCAGGTACATGTTGCATATGGTAAAACTGATGCTCTCCAGCTGTATCCGAACGGCCACGGCTTGCAATGGTGTGGTGAGAGGAATGTTGGCGGCTGAGATGATAGGCGCCACTAAGGTGGCAACGCCACCGCTTGCACGCATACCTGCAAGAGAGTCGCTTCTAAATGCAGAGAAAGAGTGAAGGTGTAACGAGTGATTGGGATGTAAGTGGGTTTCCTGGAGACAAATAATTGATGGTGACCGTTGAGAAACTAAATGTTGTAGGTCTTGAGCACGAGCTCGAAAACCATTGACATTCCACTGGATTATTTCCATAAAGAGTTTTTAGCGGGCCGTTTTAACCTTTTTCTTGACCTTGGCTGATTTGGGCCCTACGATTCGAAAATCGTTAGCGTCCTGTGACTCCGCTGATGTTCGGGAGTCAGAACTCCTACGGCTCGTAGAACGAGACCGGGATCTAATAGAGGGCGAGCGACTTCGCGATCTATGCTGTGGTCGGGATCGGTTTTTCACAGTTACTACGGGATTGTTGTTACTCGCTGATGGCTTGGTGTCTGGAGTCTGTACGGTTGAAACGGAAGTAGTGCTGGTGGATATACAAACTGTCTGAGACGTAGGTTTAACGGCTAGAAAGTCAGTCTGCGTGGATGCGTGGGCGACAGGGACGTGTTGAACAGCAACAGTGGTATTAGGAGTACGGCGAGCTGCTAGTGCATATCCAGTAGTAGTGGTAGCAGGCTTCAGTT
The DNA here is from genome assembly GCA_030765055.1 of Mantis religiosa. Taxonomy (NCBI): domain Eukaryota; kingdom Metazoa; phylum Arthropoda; class Insecta; order Mantodea; family Mantidae; genus Mantis; species Mantis religiosa. Next base: position 225,268,562 of record CM060950.1, read on the forward strand.
GTTCGAAGCGCCGTCGTGCCTCTGGAAAAGTCAGGCGTTCCTTTACACGTAGCTCCTGAATACTTCTTTCATCCATGAATTTAGGGCACTGTCGCGAGCTGGAGGGATGACTACCGCCACAGTTCACGCAACAAGGTGTTCGACTGCAGTTAGGATCGTCGTGCTTCGGTAGGCCACATTGCTCACAAAGAGCAGGATTGGTAAATGTGACCTTAGTATGTCCGAACCGCTGACATTGGAAACAGCGCATGGGGTTCGGGACATACTGGCGGACGCTAGCACGTTCATAGCCGCAATAGATGTACTCGGGTAACTTAGTCCCAGCAAAAGTTAGAAAAACCGTACGTAAGGGGTACTCCTTGCCATCTTGCTTTCTTGTTAGCCGGTACGCCTGACAAACAAGTTGGTCAGAGAGGCAACTTACTATCTCTTCATTCGCAAGACCATCCAAGCTGGAGGTGGTGACTACTCCTCTACACGTATTCAGCGTTTTGTGTGGGGCTACCCGGATAGGGTAGGAGCCCAACAAAGACGCTTTTTGCAGCTTTTTAGACTGGTCTGCAGTTGAGGTCTCTAACAGTAAGCTATCGTCTCGGAGACGCGTAGCGTTTTTAACCGGGCCGCTGATTTTATCAAGTTCTCGCTTTATATAAAATGGACTAACCTCTTTAAACGTTTTCCCATCATAAGCCAAGGTCATTATCAAAAAAGGGTCAATGAAAGATTGTTTGCGCGGAGACATGATGATATAGACCCCCATCCGGAACCGTCGGCGTCAGCCTGCCATCCGGGGGTTAAAGAAAGAAAGACACCGAATCTTCACGGTCTGTGCCATCATGGGGACCCCACCCATGACCGATCTCATTTGTACTTCAGAAAAGCTACCCTTCAATCTCCACTGCTTGTCCGTATGGGTAAACCGTTCACCACGCACACCCCGGCTTTATGCCCCTACCACAGGAATAACCGCCTGTGGCTCCCCACTTTAGGTCGCGCTGCGCATAAAGGGCACACGCGGATTCAGGGGACTTGTGGTTGATTACACCGGGGTTCCGTCAACGGTAACATGTCCGGTCCGTGATACTAACCCAACGGCAACTTGGCCGTCGGGAGATTAACACAGACCGGGCCCTCAAGGAGCTACGTGGGTGTACTTGACGGTGTGGACGGGCTCCGCACCTAAGGCTACACATAGGGGCAGTGCGAAGGGTCCGCTCAACCTTCACTTTTGAGACCTCCGGAGAGCACACATGTCGGAAGCCGCGCTGAAAACCGTGGGATAGAACCACGGAGATAGGAGAGATCCCTGCTGGTGAGACAGGAGTTATAAACCTAAGAACTTACGTGCTAATAAGAATAATAAAGAACTAGAAGAGGAAGAATGTGATGCTTACTGACAAGCAGTAGCTACACGTGGCACAGTTGATGGAGATGAAGGGGATGAATTGAGGGTGAACGGCTAGGGACCCCGGGATCGCCAATCCCGTACCTACCGTAGTAGGTCCCTGGGGAAAAATACCAGAGCCTCTTCTGCCAGTTTTCAGGGTTACTGATGGGCCTTCTCGGCAGCCGTAGCGGTCGTGGGGTACACCAAGTCCCCACCGTACATCACCCCATCAGTCAGTCCCCTACTTCCTGTTGCCCACCCCTCGGGACGAGGACGGCAGAGGTTGGATTTTGAGGGGCTGTATTATGTATTTAGTTCCGCAATTTGTATAGCACCAACTGTGCTGAGCAATTGAAATAAAAAATTAAAAAAATATTAGCCGTTTGAGTTTATAATCCTAGCACAAAGACATATGAAATCTTTCAGGGAAACTAGCCCTCCACAAAATACCCTTTATTTGGAAGGCGTTTGTTATTCTATTTCCTTCAAAATTGTTCTAACAATATTCATTAAAATAACGTAGGCTTTAACTATATGTAGCTCTAATAGAATGCATTATATTACTGTAAACCTGGCCAACTTTGTAACAGCAGGCACAACTTTGTGACACTGGTATGTCACATGTTTATTTTGAGTTTGATGGTCAAGTTATTCTTCTCAAAAGACAACAGTATTCAGGCATTTGTTTCCAGGTAATGCTGCCATCTGTTCAGTGCTGCAGAAACTATATATAGTATAAAGAAACGCTCCCAGCAGCTAATGTATAGTTTTCTTGTTTTGAGTGTTTGAAGGAAGTTTGTGATACTTTAAAATAAGACCTGAAGCTTTCCTGGCGACGACTACGCTCCCTTTCTTCTCGGGCAGCCAGCCAGATGAAATGACGATTAGATATCAACGTTTCGGGAGTGTGCATCTCTCCCGTCATCAGGATACTTATAAAATGTTATAACCACAAATGAAACAATGGATATAACACCAATATAAACAAAGACAAAACACTATCAAAATTCGCATTACTGAACAATAGACTGTTTTCAGTAAACTAAATGCCAGAAACGCGGGATAACATTGTGACAGAAAGTGGCGCTGTCACAAAGTTGCCCTGCCTGTCGTAGACAAGTATTTTAATGCACCTAATTTCATTATTTATATAATTTCTCGTATTTTCAGTATGGAGAATGCCGGGAAAAATAGAAGGATTGTTGGATCACGTGTTTATTGTACATATACTGATGATACACTGGCTGAATCACTAAATGAGGTACTTACTAATAGAATTTAAATACGGAAAGCATCTGAAAAGTTAGCATATTATTAATTATATCGTATTTAAATAAATGTTATCAAATATTAACATTAGTTAATATTAATAATCAATAGCATCAATTATTAATAAAATATTATTAATAGCATTAACAAATAATTATATTTTAATAGTTATAGCAATAATTACTCATATTTAAATATTACACATAATAATTACAGGCTTATTGGAAATTAATTGTTTTTTCATACTAGACGTGTGTAGGATGCACTATGAAAGGGTAGAGCCAGACTGAAAAATTCGATGCCATTTCATAATGTGTCCTACACACGGCTAGTGTGAAAGAACAATTAAGTTCCATTAATTGTACCTAATAGTGGTCCGAACTATAACGCCCGGGCCTTAAAGTACTTACAGCATAGTAAGTCGCCATTAAGGTAGTTGTCTCATGTGTTTATGAGAACTGCTAGTGGTTTACCGGGAAAAACACGAGTCAGTGGGAGAGTTTAATATCCTGTCAGCACGTTGGCCATAGTAGCCCAATGGTTTAGAGCGGCTGGACGGATACCAAAAGATCCGTTATTCAAATCTCGGCTATGGCATTGAATTTTTCAGTACAGGCTTATTGTTAACTATATTAGTATAATTAATAATTTTTAAGATTACACTAGTAATGTTATTTCATAATTTAAAATAATTATATTAAAATATCAATAAGTGAGCTTTATTATATGTTTTATGTATGGTATACTTTCAGTCACCATCTGGCTTAAACTGAAAGGGAAAAATGATAGACTACCTGGAAACCCTACAGGTTTTTCTTGGGAAGAAGAATGCCTTGCATCCCATTGTATATTAATGTGGAACTACAGGTTTACAATCACTAGCTTGACTTGAGCTGAATTGTCAAATTATTGTCAAATCATTGTGAATGTGAACATTCCTGTACCCAGTAATACATCTGCAAAAACAATGTAAGACCAAAAAGAGAAAAGAATCGCAGAGTTGAGGCACTTGAAACTTCCAGCGAGGGTGTTGACAGCGTAACCTACGTAGAGTCTCTTGGCAGCTGGGAAGAGGAAATTAATTCTGACATAGAAGACAGCCTTCAATCAGAGAAGAGAACAAAATTGTTTATAATTTTGTCATTGTTGTTTTCCAGAATGCCTCCTATCCAGGAAAAATAACTAGGACAACCAAAAGTAAGGCTTTGATAAATGTCATGGAATCTGTGGGTAAGACTTGGAGGTGACCTGCAATTAAACATCAAATATGGTATGACAATGCTGAAATTCTATGTAAAATAGATATTCCTAGAGAAGTTGGAAAGTAAATGTTTGAGGTACCAAAACTTTCTAAAAGTAGTTAAAATTGATGCGCACTCTACTGTTGACTAACAGAAGCATTCATTCTTTATTTATCTTGTATTAATGTATACATTTTTGTTGTATTTCTCTGTTGTGGTTGAACAAGATCCATTACATTTTTCCAGACTTACATGCTCATAATGATTGATTTAATTATTCACCAACTATGCCGTTGTCCTAAATAAGTCCTTTTGTAAGTACGTCTTTGTGATAAAAACAAAAATACTAAGGTAGAATACGAGAAAAGCATGTGTGACAAAGTTGTCCTACTGATAGGGGTAACTTTGTGACAGTGAATTTATTTAATTTGCATTGTTGTAACCATCAACAATGTCCGAATATGAATTTATTTTAAAGGTCAGATGTGTTTCTACATATAAGGAATAAATAATTAATCTCTAACTTGGTTTAAATTTGCTAATTTAAAGAAAACGTTCAAAGCTGTCACAAAGTTGGCCAGGTTTTAAGGTATATCAATTTTCTGTGAATTGTCTGTCAAGCTCTATTATTTCTGTTTAACTTCGTATAACTTCTAAACCTAAGAGGTAGACTAAACTTATGCAGAAAAAGTATAGGTTTTGTTAAAACACTAACTTTATGTCGGTTAAACTTTTTCATGGCACCTTGAGTTTTGAAATGCTTTATGCTTTTTTCAAGTGGTAAGCATCAATTCCCTTTTTACCCTTCGCCATGCATACATTTCAAAGCTACAAGATTTCAACATCTGGCAATCGCTTCAGCCCACAGAAATAGACAGGAGAATTAGCTTAAGTCGATAGAGAAGGTAATATGACTGTAACACATCGTGTTTTTATTATAACTCTTGCACAAAGCACTACTAAAAGTGATCACTGCTTCAGACCTACAGTAGAGTTCGCATGTTATTATAGTTTTGTTCTGGCCTTATGAACTCTGAAAGGAATGCGTTCACTACAGACATACACTCGTGTGGACAAGGTGACGTAATGCTATACAAGTCGCGCACAGATAGAAATGCTGGGAAGATAACATGCAGCCTAACTTATAACACAAGCGGCAGCTCGTTGTGTGGCTTGTGACACTGGATATTGTGACTTTGTGGGTTCGTAGAATTAAAAGGCCGAGTTGCAGAAATTAAAAATCTCTTTTATTTTCGTAGAAATACTCTTATAGATTACAGCAGCATTACGTTACATATACCGTCAGTCTACCAAGTTAGATGACCATAACAAACAGTGACAGTAGATTACATTACTAGCTCTCGTTACAATAACACTTCCAGCTGTCTCTCGTTCACAACACTGTTTCACAAATTACTGTTTTACAACTAACTTTGCGAGCCGTCACGTCCTTAAATACCTTAATTAGTAACTCTAGATTGTTCTAAAATAAGCCAGAACCCGAACAATCTCTGTCAGTCCAGAAATTTCCGGAAGAATAAAGAAACCAAATATTCTATCACATTCTAGAAGCGTAATTTAATCTATGCCGGCAAGTCCTTTACCTCAGTTATCTCTGCTTGCCGGCGCTTGTTTACAATAGCCGCGCTATCATTAACTGCTTAGCAAGGCTCATTATTACCATGGCACTTTAACCGCCGACTGTTTTCTTATTTGTGTCGAAACTTTTATGCCTGTTGCCGTGACAATATGAATATAGTCTATTTCAAAGCTTCTTCATCACATTTATCTATAATGCTGCTTATAATTTCAGGCCCTTCCGAATGCACAACCTTAAATTCCTTAAAATCCTCAGACATGGTGAGAAGATTAGTAAATCTTACTGCAGTGAACTAGTTCTGCATCTTGCTACGCAAGTAGGCTACGTGACTTTCTGCAGGTGATTGCTGAATGTTTACTGTATTGCTCACTCGCTGCGTAACCGGACAACGGCTTCCCTCTGCCCCACACCTCATCCCACGGAGGTCACGAGTCCAGAACACATCTGTACACCCTAAAATGTAAATAGATTTTACAATAAATGCATGTTTTGAGAATCCAAGGTCAAGCATTTTCAGATAAAGTACACTACCGGTCAAACGTTTTCAATTACGTATCACAGCTATGGATTTGGAGATAAAACAGGAATTTCAATTTGAATATTCTATCATATGCCCGTTCTGATAGTAAAATATATATTGTCACCGTGCGGCAATGTTGTGCTGCTGCCACAAGCCGGAGCCGGGTGTGTGGGCCGTAGGGAAAGAGACAGAGAGAGGCTCCAGAGTGTTCTGCCTATTGTTTTTTGTATTTTTTGTAATTTACGTCCTTTAACTGTTTAAGTCATATCGGGCTATGAATGGAATGGGTGAAATGATGCTGAAATTGGCCCAGGGTCCATGGAGATTAGAATTACTCGACATTCGTCTTTTGTGATAAGGGAAAACCCTGTAAAAACCTTATCCAGGTAACTTACCCTGACCGAGTTTCAAACTCGGGACCTCCTGAACGTAAGGCAGACATGCTACCATCTACACTACCGATCTGCGCATTGTTGTTTCCGCAACGAAAGTTCTCGGAAGGTCAGCGGCTTTCTAAAAACAAAGGCTGGGAGGTATAACTGCCGGAAAGATATTAGAAGTGGCAGTTGTTTGTTGGTTATTGCGCCAGCCGACGATTGAAGTGTACCGCAGTGATTTCTTTTACTTGTTATCGTGCAGCAAAACACCGAGTCGGCCTTGAAGGCAACTGATTGTCAATTCACGTCTTTTTACTGCACTAAAAGTTGTTTTAGATTTCTGCAAACCAAATTTCCGATCTTCCACGCAGCCACAGTATAAACATGTAAAATCTACGTGCTTCAGCTGTGTATTTGACTTGTTCAGCACGTAGAAGAGTGCTGATGTGTTCCCACATCTACATGGACATAGCTTTGCTTATGACGTTTATATTGACGGTCCACATTGGTTTACAGTAGACTTTGCGCATCTAACAGTGTGTTTGTATACCGGATTAGATTCATAACAGATTATGTCCTAATGGGACGAAAGAAGGAGATTGGGATTGAAAACGTGCTGCTGTTGTAGCACTGCCTCTAGAAGGCTCTTTTAGTAAGATAATATCAAGAAAAGTTAGCATAGCCCTATCTACAGTGGTGTTTACTTTGCAGCGGTTCAAACAAACTGCTGCCAATGCATCATGATCCCGAGTAACATTATATAGGGAAGATCACTTTATATGTGTACGGACCATATGTCAGAGAACTCGTACAGCATCTGGAATTTGCGAGGAAGTTAACAGTATGCGAACAGCTTCAATCTTTGACTCAACCATGCAACGCGACTTTCGTGAACAAGGTTTTAAAGGGTACATAGGAGCCAAAAACCTATATTATGCAAAAATAAGGTGAAAAGATTATAGTGACACTGCAACATAAAACTGGAGCGTTCATCAATGATCCAAGGTGTTATCACGGATGGGTCTCAGTTTCATGAGTTTGGACCTATGGAGAACTTCGGAAGAGTCAATGTGAAGCATTGTGGAGGATCGGTTATGGTGAGGGGATGTTTTTCAGGTGTTAAATGTTGGTGATTAATGAGAATTAGTGAAACAGTAAAGAAGGTAGGGTATCACAGGACACTGATTTACTTGGCAAGAGACTTATTGGCTGTGGATTCGTTCAACAGCAGGATAATGATCCAAAACTTGCCTCTAAATTGTGCAGAGGGTATTGTTGCGCATAAGGTCTGAACAGGATTTGGGAAATGTTTTAATTATTGGAGGTTGACATTTCATTCCGTGGCAAGCTCCAGGCTTCAGCAGGACTTAACAAGTTGAGGCAGGTTGGATGACTCAGTGATCAGAGTAAGCAGTGGGTTATGAACTGCCTGATCAGGCTTCTTGATGATTTGACAGTAAAATGTAAGAAGCGTCATTCTTGGGTTGCAAAATATAGAACCATAGGATGTAAGCCTTCTGTTACGAACCACTGACTCGTATGATAGCAGACATATTGGAAGCCAGTTCCCTTTAAACCATTACAGCCAGTAAGGAAGTGTAAGTTGGTTAATTAGTCATAGGGTCGAATGCTGCTGCTCTAGTCTCATCATAGAACTTGTTAATACTTCTACAAAACTTAACACATCAGAGTGAACCAGCCACCTCTTATTCGGGACTCTACGCTACTCTACATAAAAGATAATATTTATTTATTATGTATTGACTGATTTAATGTCTTGATTGCACCCCTTTTCTCTTCCACATAAAGGAAAGCCTTGTTTAATTTGACTTCTCCGATCTTTTGAATATATTTGTAAATATTGTTGAGAACAAATCACTTTAATTTAACCCTAATTGTGTCAGTAACCTTTTAGCTGTTAGCTATACCATCTGCCCCCTTATCATTTCAGTAGTTACACCCCCAGTTGTTGATTAGGTTTGTAAGTCCTTCAACCCTCTTACAATCCTGATTGCAACAATATGTCAACAGAAAACAGCAATGTGGGGAACTGAAAATATGATTTGGCCAACTCAATCAACTGATTTAAATACAATTGAACTCTTATTGAACGAGCTTGACAGGGAAGTGATAAATCTGACGTTATCTAACGTTGAAGATCTCTGAAATAATTTACAGATATGGTGGATTGCAATATCCCCAGAAACACTACACTATCTTATCTCCAAGGGTTCGGGCACCGGTTCTGAGAGCAAAGGGTGAATACTTTGAAGAGGTTACAATTGTACTGTGCATTGTATTATACTTAATATCGGGTCATCGAAAAGTCACTCCGCTCTTCTCGTGTAACCAAGGTTCTCCCAGAGTTGAAAATTCCGGTGGCAGCACTGGATGCCGCGAGCGTATGGTGTTAATGTTAGTTTGTCAAAGTTCCGCTAGAGTAGCTACAAAATTAGAATAAACATGGGTTGAGCGAATACGGTTATGCTTCCGTCTTGATGTTGCCAGTTCCACGGCAAGCGGGCGATGGAGATGGAAGACATATCTCTCTTTGTCTCAACCTAGCAAGTATCATACAGATGCTGAGATGTACAGTATCACAGACGTTGACAGAAATTCGCTTAATATTTCAGTATGTTTGTGAGAAGATATACAATGATCATCGCATAATCTGAACCTTAAAACCTTGAACTGGAGAACAGTCCGCTTACATAGCAATCGTTCATATACACACAAAACAAAATGATTCATATTAAATGCGTTCTACGAAATAAGGTATTTGCTACAGTGAAACAAAACAGTCACATTTCAACGATTTGTGAATATAGTTTCTATTTTAACGATGCCATATTTGTATACTGTCTGTAATGGACTGTCAACCATTCTGCTTCTTTCAAGCAAAACTTTGCGACCATCATGGGTTCCCATATATTTGAACTCAAGTGATTTCAGAACGTTATACATATAAGATACAGAATACGTATATTCTATTTTTACCTCATTAAATTGATCAGCCTTTTGGTAGTTGGATGTTCACCCTTGTCACATAAATCATAAATTGTTCTAGATAAAAAACACTTTTGAAAGTTGTCTAAGTTGGTAGTACGTTTTTGGCTGCTCGATGTTTCCCTGGAGATTTAAATAAGAAAACGTCTCCTAATTTCGTGAACTGTTTGACTTCTTTAACAATGTTCATCACAGAATGAGCACTCACGCGACAAGCTTGTAACGTTAATTCTTGACTCTGAGTGACATTTTTACTTTCGAAAATGTCTTTAATTGACATGTGTTTAAAAAGGAATACATATTAACAAGAATATTTGTAGCCTGATTATGTAAAATTTTATGAGTTGTTTCGCAGTTACTACTAGGTGCCCCAGTACTAGACTTGCTAAGCGGTATATTTACCAACTTTTAAAAGCACGTGTGCACTCTTGAAAGATCACACTTTACTGAATGTAAGGTACAAAATGCAACTGTAACATAGCACGCGTGTGGCTTTCCTTCCCGACAGTTAATAATTCTTTTGTTTCTAGTCAGGCGCTTTATCATTTCATATCTCCGAAACCAGATCTCCTACAGACATGGCAATGGGACAGTAGTCCTCGGAAAAAATAGCTCTGTATCTTGGGAAAAGCAAAATAATTCTTTAATTGGTAGCTTTAGAGCAAGCAAAAAAATTAGCCGCATGATTCAGCAAAGCGAGCCAGTATGCGTGCTTAGCTGTACAACGTTGTAGGCACCGCATTGACTAGTAGCAATAGAACAGCCACACCTAGCTCTGCCTTATGTTCATTCATATTTTGTAGTTACCTTAGTTAAGAAAGCTGTTAGGTTCAAATATGACATGCATGAAAGGTAATATAAAAATAATTTACAACTAACGTGTTTAACGAAGATATTGGAAATGTGTACTATTTTCTTGAAGACATAGATTTACAATGAAACACTCGTGTTATTGCCTGCTTCTCTTTTGTTTTGGCTGTGTACCTGAACAGTTATTTGCTCAGAATAATATTTAGTACTAGTTATTGGTGAATATATAATATGGGTAGGCCAAAAACATTTGGAAATAGAAAGTTTACAGGCAATGGTTTTTCTAAAACCAGAGTAGTAAATGTGGAAAGTTTATATAGAATAGACAATGAAACCAAATGTAATATCGAGGTTAGTAGGCCCAGTTCACACAATACATGTGCTAATCATGATAATGGTCATATGCAGAAATTGATGAGCTACAAGTCCTGAAAGCAGATAAAATGGTTGAAGAACTGGCAAAGAAGGCAAGAAAAATGAAGAGGAACTTGAAAAGAACATGTGAGAACACAGAGGGTCAAGTCTATGAATCAGGAATATTGTGACACATGTGACAAGTCAGTAATCAATATATTGTGACTTTGTGGGTTCATACAATTAAAAGGCCGAGTTGCAGAAATTAAAAATCTCCTTTATTTCCGTAGAGATACACTGCTCAACTCTCACGTAACAACATTACATCAGATAATAACACAATCTTCTAAGGTCGATGACAATAACAAACCGTGACAGCTGATTACCTTAGCTCTCGTTACAACAACGCTCTTGCTACACAACTGTCTTTTCAACAACAACACTCTCAGCTGTTCTCGGCTTACTCTGTTTACAACCCTGTTTCACAAAAACTGTCCTGCTGGCGTGTCGCAATCGCTTATATATCACATTCATGATTCGAGAGACTTCTCGAACAAATAGGATAAACAACTATTCTCTGTCAATCGAGAAATCTGTGGAACCTTCTAAGCGTGAAATAGCTGGCGAGTCCTTTATCTTAGTTATCTTCATTTGCCGGCCTTTCTGTGTACACTAGCCGCGACATTGTTACTGCTTATGCAAGCTCGTGAAACATTGTCCGCCGTCTATTTTCTAATTGCACCGAAACCTTTATGCCCGTGCCGCGACAATATAAACTTTAAAGCTGTTACTCTCACTTTCACATTTTTTTCAAGTTCTGGTACACCTTTTTAAAAATGTAATCAACCAAAACATATGAATTTTTTTAAGTATTAAGCAGACTCATAAGTAAAATAATAAGGGATTTTTCTCTAAGATTCATAATAATTGTTTAAGCAAATAAAATTATCTAAAATTTCAGTGCTTATTTTTACAAAAACTACAAAATTATAACAAATTATCAGTACAAAATTTTCAAATAATAATAGTTATTATTAAAGATAAGGGTTTTAAGCACATGCTTGAAAATTTTCATGTACATATCAGCAATAATATCTTTGTAATTTGCACCCAAAAATCATGGAGATAGCATTGTGGAGATAGGCAGTACCTTCCCACGTTAATTGCAATGGTCATATCCGTGACCGTTCTCTTTTGGAACATATCGACCGTGTCAACTCCTATTCATTGGCTTTTAACAATTACCTCATGCACACATTCACACTCTCATGCATACTTCCAGGCTCTGGGGAAGATGAAGAATCATCTTGGTCGGAAAACAATCCCCACCCCCACTAAGTATGGAGAAATGTGTGTTTATTTCCTGGGCTCGTAGGCCGTCACCTGGAAGTCATTGGTGGTACCGATGTTTAACCAAGGACTGCGCTTGGCACCTTCTGTGTAATGACGATCCGCAATCTTCACTGACCAGAGCGCGAATAGGGAAATAAAAAATAATTAAATAAAATCTGCACATCTAAGGTAGCTACAAAATAGTAATTAACATAAGGCGTGGCTATGTGTGTTATCTATGGCTACTAGCCAATGCAGTGCATGCAACGTTGTACGGTAAAGCACGCACACTGGCTGGCTTTGCCGAACCACAAGGTTATTTTTGTATATATATAATAACTAATTATATATAACTATTTATTATTAGTTAAGATCTGAGTTTATATATAAGCTCACGCCCGCCTCGGTAGCGTAGAGGGTAGCGTGTCTGCCTCACGTTGAAGTGGGTTCGAAACTCGGTCAGGGTGAGTTACCTGGATAAGGTTTTTTCCGGGGTTTTCCCTTATCCTTCAAGACAAATGTCGAGTAACTGTAAGCTCCATGGACCCTGGACTCATATGAGCATATCACCCAAGTCATTCATCATCCGATATGACTTAACGTTGTAGGACGTAAATTACAAAGAAAAAAAATAAAAGCTCAAGGGTGTCCACCAGGGCAATCCACATAAAGTGAAGATTGGCCTCCCTTCTAATGACTAGGGAGTTACTGAGCTATCCCAAAAGGGCACCCAGCGCCTCCGTGGGGCTTTCCATAGGGCAAGATCTAGAGACCAGAAGCCCCACCATCTGGTCCTATGGACTCAAGACGGGATGGAAGTGGATACGCCACTTACGCGCATAAAACCCAAAAGGGGAAGGCTACCGATATGACCTTGGTAGGGCCGATTGATAGTCTGGCACATCTTCTACTAGCTATGCAGGATAGTACGCGGGAATATATGGCTTCCCTTAACCCCGACCGGAGATGTACCCGATTTCCCACGGGTATTGGGAACCAGTGTCCCCTAGAGCCCAACCCAATCCGAACAACTCCCAATCAGGGACTGGCGCGAATGTTCGGTCCGTGGTTCCTCTAGTAACGTCAGAGGTACCACGAGTGTTAGGGGTCCGCAGCGTCCGCACCACGGCAGCTGAAAGGGACGGATCCGCTCCCCTACGGGATAATTACGGCGTTTGAAAATAACTTATAACGAGTGTGTCACTGTGAATCTATGTGTTCAAGAAAATAGTACACATTTCCAATATCTTCGTTAAGCACGTTAGTTAAATATTATTTCTCTATATGTTCATGCATGCCATATTTGAACCTAACAGCTTTCTTAACTAAGGTAGCATCAAAATAGGAATGAACATAAAGCGGTGCTAGGCGTGGCTGATCTATCGCTACTAGCCAATGCAGTGTGTGCAACGTTGTACAGTTAAGAACGCATACTGGCTCGCTTTGCCGAAGCATGCGGCTAATTCCTTGCGGGCTCTACAGGTACTAATTACAGAATTATTTTGTTTTTACCATGTTACAGAGCTATTTTTTCTGAGGGTTACTGTTGAAACCGCATGTTTGTAGGACATCTGGTTTCGGAGATATAAAAGGATAAGGCGCTTCACTAGAAAGAAAAGAAAGATTAACTGTTAGTGAAGAAAAGCACACACGTGGTATGCTGCAGTTGCATTTTGTACCCTGTATTCAGTAAAGTGGTGATCTTTTAAGAGTGCACACGCACTTTTCAAAGTTGGTAAATATACCGCTTAGCAAGCCTAGGACTGGTGCGTCCAGGAGTTACTACGAAACAACTCATAAGAGTTTACATAAGCAGGCTAAATATATCCTTATTAATGTGTATTCCTTTTACAAACAGATGTCAATTGGACGTCTTCGAAAGTATCAATTTCGCTTACAATGGAGAATTAATGCCATAAGCTTGTCACGTGAGTGCTCATTCTATGACGAACATTGATAAAGAACAGTTTACCAAGTAGGTGAAGCTTTCATATCGAGTAGCTGAAGAACGTGCTCCCAACTTAAACAATTTTCAAAAGTGTGTTTTAAGTAGAACAATTGATTCATTTCCCCATCTACTTGATATTAATAAAGGTATGCAGATATTATCTTACTCCTGATATTTTAGTTCACTTTCTCCCAACTCAGATCCTAATGCACAATAAATGGAATGGAGAAAATGATGCAGCTACAACAACTTAAAACAAATTAAGAATTAGAACACAAGAGTGCAAGGTTCTGCATCCATTCCCAGAAGCTGAGGTACATAAAATTTGTTAACTCGGAATAATTTCTACTACAAAACCCACAACCGATCCTACAACATCACGAAAGCAGCAACTCTACCTGCTGTAAAACCCTTAACGCGTGGGGGGCACGCATCTATAACCTTCTGGCGTTATACAACCAGCCAGCACTTCGGTCGGTCGGTTTATTATTACTATTAATATGATGATTATGATGATGATTATAATGATTATAGTTATAGTTGTTATAGTTATAGTTGTTATAAGTTGTAAGTTATAAGTTATAAGAAATAAGTTATAAGTCATAGGTTATAAGTTATAAGTTATAGGTTATAGGTTATCGGTTATAGGTTATAGGTTATCGGTTATCGGTTATCGGCTATCGGTTATCGGTTATCGGTTGTCGGTTATCGGTTGTCGGTTATCGGTTATCGGTTTGGTACCTTTCAGCTTCCATTCTATTATTTGAAATATGTGCTTAAACATTTGAATCTTGGTAATCGTATTGTAGATAAAAATACAGAATCTGGAATATTGCCGAAGTGTTAACCCCACGAGAAGAAAACAAAGAAAGAGGAGAAACAACGGCAAAGATGAGGAAATCAGGAAAAACTGCGAATGATAAAGAATTACTATAAATATTCACAGAGATTCAATTTAAAGACTATCAGTGCAACATTAGAAGAAAAAAAACTAAAGGCTAATGTAGAGGAGGAATGCGCAGGTTCCATTACTAACACGTATCTGTAACTTTTATTCTACATTAGAATGTCTCATTTATAAAATGGTTTAAGCAAAATTGAGAAACGGTATATTCAATTTAGCATAAAATAACATAATTTTAATTTATTTGTAAATATGATAGTTAAGAGGACTAATAAGGAGGAAGAAGACAAAGGGAAATAAATATAAAATCGATTATTCGTTTGGCTTATACCACTGTAAATTCTACGAGTTAAACAGTTCGTGTTACTGGCGCCAGGGCATTATGAGTATAAACAGTTGAAGAGCGTGAAAGGAAAGAGGAAAAGGCGGCAAAGAGATTTGAACCGTTTTGCGTCGAACAAAGAGGTTTGATTGCGTTTCACTTAGTTATCTTGGGAGATAACAAATAAATGGAATGAATTTAAATGTTGCATAGCGTGAATGAACAGCAGCCAGAGTGTCGACTGTCAATTTAATATTAAGATTTACCGCGATGATCTTGTTTTGTTTACGAATGGCGAAGCGGCGCCCATTAGATTTAATTTTGAGTACTGCTCCCTGTTTCTCCAGATTGTTCCTTTTCATGACAGCGTCATGAACATAAACAAGAAACAACGAA
>CM060950.1:225289027-225298080 GCA_030765055.1 Mantis religiosa
TGACAAAAATAATACAAGTTCGCGGAAGGAAGGAGTAAACTTGATAAAGTGATTTGAATCTTTGGGAGATTCTAGCCAAGAGGTTGATTGCCTTTCAGCTATATTTATTTAGAAGGTAACAAATAAATATTAAATACATAATGTTAGAAAAGAGCAACTAATATGTGAAATGTCAGTTAAATATCAAAATACAGCACGAAGATCATGTTTGCATTACAAATGACGAATTAGTGCAATCTCAAATTAATTTTCAGTAATATTCCTTACTCTTCCAGCTTTTTCTTCCAATTACTGTTTCATCATGACCTTAAGTAGAAAAGAAATATTTAGGCACGCCCAAAGTTGGAATCGTGAGGGGGTTCTCAAATGATTGTAGGCTTTTCTTTTATTTGGATTATTCTATACCCTTCAGAAGACACGATAAAGATAAAGGAAAGCTTACAAATTCAAGTGGATTTTTTGTTTGTTGTTGATAAAATTATGTATTGCATTAGCCAGGTTTGAAGTTTAATGCCCCGGACGTTAAAGTTTTCACTCGCTAATAATCAACTTACCTCTCAAGCCCCATAAATAACTATTAAGTGAATGCTGGAGGTAACGTTGGATGCAGCAAAATTATCCCAACTTTCCATTGTCATTCGTTATGTCAAAGAGTGAGCAACAGTTTTAAACTTTACAGATGTCAGAAATAATCACAATGCAATTGTGTTTAGTGAATGTATCCGATTTTCTGTGCGAGTGTAAGAAAATACTTGCAACTGAAGGTGAGGCTGGGCTGCAACATTTTCAGGTCATTTATCTGGATTGGAAATAAGTATTTCTGAAATTAAGATATTTTCCATGACACTGCAGGACTGTGATCAGGTTTACTTTCTTTATCACGTAAGTGGTAGGCACAAGTGGTAAGGTATTCTACACAAAAGTTGGATGCAAGATTTCACTACAATTACACATTTCAAAGTTCCCCAAATAATTAATACATCCATGTAGTGGGTTTGTGTGTGTCTTTCACAGTAGAGTCTGTCTATCAGTAGCTCTCATGTTCAACGTGGTTCCCAAAATGCGGCTCACCAAAATTCAAAAATTTCTCTTGTAGCAAATTATTGTTTGCATGGAAAAGTTTTCAAAGAATGTTGACGTTTCTAAAGCGTATTAAAATACGTAATTTTTAAGATAAGTTCATGAATAAACTGAAGTACTGTTCATCTGGGATAATGTTTATATAACGGGTAAATCATAAAACATACACACAATCTCAATAATTAATACATACAGCTCCAAATAAACTACAAAATTTATGCTAATTTTATATAGTTGTCCATTTCCGAGATGTTCCTAGTTACGTGTTTGAATTTTCCATTACTTACACATTTCTCAAGTGGGAAGTAGGTATTCAAATTTTATGTTTTGACCATACAAAGGGAATGTAATCAGGAGGCCAATACCATCGGAAAACCATCATCTTTATATATATATATATATATATATATATATATATATATATATATATATATATATATATATATATATATTTACACACCACAGTAAAAGACTACAGTTATTGTTTACCGGAAAGCTTTAAATTGATTAACTTAATTATAAGTGTGTAATACATAAACTTCATCCCCAACTGCAGAATAACTAAAATCCGAATTTATTTTATCTATATAGAAAAGTCCTGGAAACTTTTATTGGCTGTGCGAATTTCGTCTTGTCAGCTAGATTTATACACATTTTATATGTACGCATAATATGAAGCTATTAACAATGAAGCAAACAAGTGTATACAAATATAACCATTTGTAACTTAAAACTTCACTTATCTGATAAGAATTGATGATACTTTTCTTATAAATTTTCCGGGATCGCGGTTTCATGTAAATTGTTTACATACCCTAAACCGGAAGCAAAGCTACTGTCATCGTTACGAACGCTAGATATTAATATGTTGTTGATATAAGAACAATTTATAATAAAAGTATAAGATAAGTGAAGTTTTAAGTTAGAAATTTTTATATTTTTATACACAATTTATGTTATATATATATATATATATAGGATTTCTTTTGAGTAGCCATATTTGCTGCCTGTCATTCTTTTGAGCATTGTTAATATTTGCTGTATATTTTCTGCAATTGTTTTATTTGGTTTTCCCATACTAGCTTTGAATCTACACTAACTGCTATATATTTGTAGTTTCAGTTCCATCTGTGGTACTGTTGTCTAGTTTCCGAAGTCATCAATGCAATATGCACATT
The DNA here is from genome assembly GCA_030765055.1 of Mantis religiosa. NCBI lineage: Eukaryota > Metazoa > Arthropoda > Insecta > Mantodea > Mantidae > Mantis > Mantis religiosa. The sequence continues at coordinate 225,291,286 of CM060950.1, forward strand.
AAATGTTTTGTAATTCATTTGGTTTGGAAGTAATTGTTGCAGTAATCATTACTCTTTGTTCTGAGAAGGCACCATAAAAATCTCCTTCGGTTAGTATAGCAATTTCCTTCTTTCCCTTCGGATATTTGTTTCCTTATAGTTTTGTCTTTTATCCTATCCCTTTTCATTCTATTTGCACATTTCATATTTTGTTCCTTGGTTATTTTAAATGTAAATCTATGTATAGTTGGTTCGACTTATTAATCTATGCTAAAACATCTTATATGTCCCGCATTCTATACGTTCTGTACATTTCTTTTTTCCTTAAACTATAAGGAATACCAACTACAGATTGTTGTTTATCCTTCCAATCATTACAGCTATGTTCTGTTACTCTGCAATGTTAAAATACACTATCATTGTTTATTAACCTACCCGCAATTCGTCTTTGTTTATTTTACTTTAATTATGCGATAATATCACAAATCATATGTTAGTACATACCTCGCTTGTGTTATCTCTAATATTACTTAGCTTGTACTCGTTCCCTGCAATGGCTATATTGGCACTTCCGGTACATGGCAGACGATGCCCTTTATACGTGAATATCATATTTAAATGCTTTTAGACTTAACGTGGAATCTTAGGTTGACAAACTATGTATGACAGGTAAGAACTTTCGTATGCAGCCTAAGGGGATTGGAACACGGCAGATTTCGATTGTGGACTACGGACGTTATGGACAGAATGGTTCCAAATGGTTATATAAGACAGCGAAGGCCCATAATTTGTTGTGCCTGCTGAATCTGAAGGACATGTATACTCTTTTGGCTTCAGCAGACACCCCCAAATTCTCCATCCTTAACCAAATAAGCCCGCCTCCATAGCAATGTGGTAGCGTGTCTGCCTCAAGTTCAGGAGGTCCCGAGTTCCTATCTCGGTCAGGATGAGTTAGCTGAATAAGTTTTTTCTGGGGCCTTCCCTTATCCTGAAAGACGAATGTCGGGTAACATTAAAGTATAAACAACAGAATAACGTGAAAGGAAAGACTAAAGTGCGGCAAAGCGATTTGAACCATTTTGGCGTCGTACAAAGACGTTTGATTGCGTTTAACTTATCTCTATCTCGGGAGATAACAAATCATTAAAATGAAATAAAATATTGCATAGCGTGAACAATGAACATCAAGCAAATTTTCGAATGGGAGTTAAATATCAAGATTTACCGCGATAATCTTGTTTTGTTTACGGATGTCGAAGTAGCGCCCACTATCTACTAGGTAGCATAACAAACAAATTAATAAATTAGTAAACACAGATACATAAATGTCGCATGTAAATTAAATATCAGAATTTACTGTTGTGATCTCGATTCAATTACGAATTGTGAAGTGGCGGCCTCTAGAATTAGTTTGGGGTATACTTTTCTATTGTTCAAGATTTTTACCTCCAGATTACTGCTTCATTTCCGTCACAATTGCTTAAAGTCATTACGAAAATTTAAAAATGTAAGTAAGCATGAATGTTATAAAAGGTATAGGGAGGATAGAGTAGAAGAATTGAAAATTAGTTTGGCTTATAGCACTGCAAAGTCTACAAACTAAACAGTTCTTGTTATTGGCGCCATTTCATTGTGGTTATAAACAGTTGAAGAGCGTGAAAGGAAAGAGTAAAAGGCGGCAAAGAGGTATGAACCATTTTGGCGCCGAACAAAGCAGTTGATTGCGATTCACTCAGTTCTATCTCGGGAGATGATGATGATGATGATGGTGATGATGATGATGATAATGATGATGATGGTGGTGTTTTTGGGCGCACGACTGCGCAGTCATTAGCGCCCTTAACGATTACATCATTCTAAAAAACGTTTATAAAAACAAAGCTAAAATATACATTCGTCCTAAGTAAAAACACACAGAGTATACAATATACAAGTAAGACAAAAACTAAATGATTAAAATGGCTAAAATTTACAACTAAATTCTAAAATTCACACTTAAAGTGGCTGAAATGCTTTGGCCACCGCTTGTTGCTCGTCCGCCAGAATCCCTGCCAGGCTGGCCGGCAGCTGGAGAGACCGTCGGACATGTGCTAGGTAAAAACACTCTAAAAACACATGGCGGACCGATAGAGTTACACCGCAATGCGAACAATCTGGTGCAGGGCCCATTTAGCATAAAACTGTGGCTAAAAGAGCAGTGGCCAATCCGTAACCGAGCCAGCCGCACCTCCTCACGTCGAGAGGAACGGCAGGAGATTGCCCAGGGTATCGGAAGCGCCTTGACCGTTCGGAGTTTATTTCTGCGGAGAGCGGACCACTCTTCCCGCCAGCAGGATAACACACATCTCTGCAGTATAATGCTAAAATCTTCCAATGTCACTGATTCTATGTAAAACCTGGGCTGTGTCGTTGCTGTCTTGGCTGCCGAATCCGCCATTTCATTCCCCTGAGAGCCTGCGTGACCAGGAACCATGCACACACGACACTAACTTTTGAGGAGTGTAAGGTGTGGAGGGTGTCCTGGATAAGCTGTACAATAGGATGGTGGTTGTACAGCGGACGCAGGCTCTGGAGTGCGCGAAGGGAATTACTGAAGATAAGGCAATTACCCAATTTCCTCCGGCGAACATGTAAAATATCTCGGTAAATGGCATAGAGCTCTGCATTGTATATGGAAGTGCTGCCATAGAGACCGAATGTAAGGGGTTCGGCTCCATGGACATATGCACATCCAAAACCAGCAGAGCTCTTAAACCCGTCGGTATAAAATAAACTAAAATCCTTATAGCCTAATAAAAACTCTAAAAATAAACCACGGATACTACTCGTCGGTGTCGTGCACTTGATGTGCAGCAACATGCCAAGATCTATGTGATCTGCTGCACGCATCCAAGGGGGATACAGTCTTTCGCCCTTAGGGAACAACCTAGGCAAGTCAAGTGAAAGTCTCCCAAGGAGTTCCCGGAAGCGAAATCCTGGCGGCTTGGGACTGAGAAGTGTGTTCCTGTAACGTACGTCCAATGAGGTGTCTAGAAAGGGTGCATACGTCGTATGCCAAGGCATACTACGTAACCCGAAACCGTAATTGCCTAGCAAAATTTCCCGTCGACAGTGTAAAGGAGGCTCTGCCGCCTCAGCGTACAGACTCACAACTGGGCTTGTTGGCATTGCCCCAATTGCTAGACGAAGGCCGGAGTTATGTACCGTATCTAGTTTCTTCAGCACAGATGGACGAGTTGAAGAATAAACGATGCACCCATAGTCCAGCTTGGATCGGATGAGTGTGCCATATAAGCGAAGCAGCACTGCGCGATCCGCTCCCCACGATTTCCCACTAAGTATCCGCAAGAAATTAAAAGAACGCTCACACCGTGCTTTCAGCTGAGCCATATGCAACGACCAGCTGAGCTTTCTGTTGAAAACCAGTCCGAGGAACCTAGTTTCGTCAGTAAAGGTTAAAACATGGCAACCGAGTCGTAGCAAGGGTAGCAACGGACTCTTGCGGTGCCAGAAGTTGAGCAGACTGTCTTCTCGGTGGAGAACCTAAACCCGTTCTTAAAGCTCCAGTCGTGTAGGTTGTCCAAGCAAATCTGTAGACGACGTTCTAGGAACGGAGTACGCTGAGAAGTACAGTAGACCGCGAAATCGTCAACAAATTAGCGTGTTCCTCCTCGTGGAACACAGTTAGAGATAGAGTTAATGGCTATAGCAAACAGTGTGACACTGAGCACTGAGCCCTGTGGGACCCCGTTCTCTTCGATAAAAAGGACCGAGCCGACCCTTATTCGTAAAATGCGATCGTTCATGAACTCTCGAAGGAACAAAGGTAGACGTCCGCGAATATTCCAGCTGTGAAGCGTGCGCAACAGACCTGCACGCCAACAAGTATCGTAAGCTTTCTCGAGGTCAAAATAGATGCCGACGGTCTGGCTGTTTTTAAGGAAACCGTTCATGATCTGCGTTGACATCGACACGAGATGGTCTAATGTGGAACGGCGACGCCGGAAACCACACTGAATGTTGGTAAGTATGTAGTGGGTTTCCAGACACCACACAAACCGCCCATTGATCATGCGCTCCATCACCTTGTAGACGCAACTGGTGAGGGAAATAGGACGGTAGCTGGAAGGCAGATGTCAGTCCTTCCCTGGTTTCAGAATTGGAATGATGGTGGCCTCCCACCACTTGTCAGGAAAACTGCTGTCAACCCAGATAGGTTATAGACCTCGGGAAAGAAAGCCTTCCCTTCGGGAGAGAGATGTTGTAAGAATCGTACGTGGATACCGTCTGATCCTGGTGCAGAACCTCGCGAAGATGAAAGTGCGTGCTCTAGCTCTGCCATGGTAAACAGGCGATTGTAATCTTCAAGGTCTCTAGAAAGAAATCAGAAACCTTAAGGTTCCACCTGATGCTTAATTGAGAGGAACTCAGGTGCATGATGATGTGAGCTAGATACGTGAGCGAAGGTACTGCCAAGGGTATTAGCCACGTCTAACGGATCCACGACGACGCCTGAAGGAATTTGCAAACCAACAATCGGAATGTGGGTCGCTTTTCAGGCCACGAGCCTTAACCTATCCCACACTACAGAAGAGGCTGTATGGCGATTAAAAGACGATAAAAAAGCATTCCATGAGTTCTTTCTGCAATCTTTAATTACTTCCCGAGACCTGGCACGCATCTTCTTGTAATGAATGAGATTCTCCAGTGTGGGGTGGCGTTGGAAAACCCTAAGGGCACGCCGATGAGCACGGATTGCATTCCGACAGTCGTTCGTCCACCATGGCACAGGATGGCGGCAGAGATTGGGAGACGAATAGATCGTTCTGCGGCGGAAAGTATGCGCTCGCTAAGATGTTCTATTAGCTCGTTAACAGAGGCGTGCTCCTCATAACTAAAAACTGCCAACTGGGTGTAAAGAGCCCAGCTGGCGTTATTGAAACGCCAGGTTGGCAAGCGGATAGAACACTAGGAGACTAATGAGACACGGGAAGTGGTCACTGAAGTGGAGGTCAGAGATGACGTTCCATTGGAGGGACACTGAGAGCTGCGGGGAGCATACTGCCAAATCCAGATAGGAGAAGGTGTTTAAGGCATCGGAAGGATGCGTACGTTCTTCGGTGTTCAGGAGAACCAGGTTGTTATTTTCCAGGAAATCGGAGAGGACTCTACCCCGTGCACAAGTGCGAGTGAAACCCCTAAGAAAGTGATGGGCATTGAAGTCCCCCACCAACAGAAATGGGGTAGGAAACTGAAGAACCAGCTCGTGGAGCGTGGTAAGTGATAGGTCATATGAGGGTGGAATATACATGTTGCAGATAAGCAGGTCTATCGTTGGCAGTACTACACGGGCAGCAACGCACTGTATGTTAGTGCGTAGAGGTATCATGTTCATGTATACATCCTCTCTGACCAGTACCATTGTCCCTCCTTGCGCCGGAATTCCTGCTTCCGGAGCAATATCACGCCGGAAGGGAGTATACCGCCTTAGTGCAAAGGAATTCGAGGACGCGGTTTAGTCTCCTGCAAGCAAATTACTAGTGGGTCGTGCTTATTAAGCAGCAAATCAAGCTCTGGGCGATGTGCCCTAAGCCCACGTATGTTCCACTGGAGAATCGGAATTTAAACAGTGGGATAAAAGGTTAGAGATGATTTTACCTCAAGACGACTTGGATGGTGACCGAATCAATTTGCCCTTCTTTTTCAGTTTCGGGCTAACTTCTTTCCCAGTTGCGTCATCAGGTCGTTTTCTGGAAAACTTCCTGGCAATGTGGTCCGTATCTTCCTGTTCCATTTCCTCCACGGATGAGGCCCCTTTCCCGATAGAGAACTTCGGCTCAAGGGCTACAAACCGATTTGACACAGAGATCGACGAGGTCGAGAAGCGTCGATCGGTGTCCTCGCCGGAAGACTCTTCAGAGGAGGAACTTTTTGATGCTTGGGGACTCTTCCTACGGCTGACAGGTTTGCTGGTACCTTCAGGAAGTCGGACCTTTTGTAGCTGGTATTGAACTCTATGGGAGGTGCGTCGTATACGACTGGCTTGTCATTTTTTGATGTTGAGGCTTTAGGCGGTGACTGTACTGGCAATCTCCTTCAGGATGGAGGCTTAGGTGTCGGTGGTGCAGACAAGGCTGGTGTTTTGCCGGGCTTCGGAGATGGAGTAATGATTTTATCCGAAATCCTTGCCTCACCGACAGCGCAGGTCTGAGTAGCGATCTCTCTTCGCTGCACCGACCTAGCTACTACGGAGCTGTAGGTAGCGTTCCGCGGTAGAGATGGTATATGGGTACGCGCGAGTTTCCTGTCTTCCGAGAAGGAAACCTCTTTCGCCCGGATCTCCTGAATCGCCTTTTCCTCAATGAATCGTGGGCAGTCTCTAGAACTGGATGGGTATTCTCCAGCGCAATTAACGCATCTAACTGACGATGAGCGCGCACCATCGTGCTATGACATCGTACAGTTACAGCATATAGCTGCGGCGTTACAAAAGGAGCTTGTGTGTCCAAAGCGCTGACACTTGTATTACCTCAGCGGGTTGGGAATGTAGGGGCGTTCCTCGATGGTCTCGTATCCTGCTCTAATTCTTTGAGGGAGATCTACCCGACCAACGGCCAGGAACAGGGTATGGGTAGGTACCAATTCCCCTCGCTCTCTACGCTGTACACGGTAAACGGCCGTCACACCTTGGTCTTTAATGTTCTCCACAATTTCGTCAGTCGTCATGCCGTCCAACGCACGGGTGTTGACCACACCACGCGAAGAGTTAAGGCTCTTATGGACTGTGACGGTCACCGCGTAACTGCTCAACAGATT
>CM060950.1:225299080-225306580 GCA_030765055.1 Mantis religiosa
AATTCAAGTGGATAATTTGTTGGTAATGGATAAAATTACGTATTGGGTTAGCGAGGTTTGATGTTTAATGTCTCGGACGTTAAAGTTTTCACTCGTTAATAAACCTACACTTACCTCTCAAGCCCATAAATAACTATTTAGTGAATGCTGGAAGAAACGTTGGATGCAGCAAACGTATCCCTACTTTCATTGTCATTCGTTATGTCAAAGAGTGAGCAACAGTTTTGGACACTAAAGATGTCAGAAATAATCACAATGCAGTTGTGTTAAGTGAACGATTCAGATTTCAGTGTAAGTCTAAGAACAAACTCGCAACTGAAGGTAATGCCGCGTTGCAACATTTTCAGGTCATTTAAGTGGTTTGTAAGTAAGTAGTGAAGAAATTAAGATGTTTTTCATGACACCGAGTGATTCTGATCAGGTTTACTTTCTTTATCACGTAGATAGTAGGTACAAGTGGTAAGGTATTCTACACAAAAATTGGATGCCAGATTTCACTAGGATTACACACTTCAAAGTCCCCCAAATAATTATTAGAACGATGTAGTGTGTTTGTGTGTCCCTTCACAGCACAGTCTGTCTATCAGTAGCTCTCAAAAAGGAACAAGTCTCTTTCGGCGCTAATGTTCGTGCTTCCAAAAATGCGGCTCACAACATTTCAAAAAATTCTCTCATCGCAAGTTATTGTTTGCATGGAAAAGTTTTCAAAGAATGTTGACTTTTCAATAGAGTATTAAAATACGCAATTCTTAAGATATGTTCATGAATAATGAAACGTTTTGTATTTCATATTTTCTACGAATAGCATCTGAAGTACTATTAATGTGGAATAATGGTTATATAACGGGTAAGTCATAAAAGATACACACAATCTTAATACATATAAAATACAGCTCCAAATAAACTACAAAATTAAGCTAATTTTATGTAATCATCCATTTCCGAGATGTTCCTAGTTACATGTATAAGTTTTCCATTACTTACACATTTCTCAAGTGGGAAGTAGGTATTCGCTTTTTATATTTTGATACCGAAATTAAGGTTTGCCAGAAGTAGAGAATCATGATGGATGACAAAGGAATGTTGGTTCTTTGTGACAATACGGACAAGGCCAGCTGAGTTGGGGGGGAAAGTTGTTATAACAAAAGCAATGTAAGAACAGTGTCCTTAGCAGTTTTCTAAAGGGGCTCACTTGACTTATATAAATAGAGTATTCTTTGGATCATTCAGAATGGCATGAAAAACAGCCACAAAGAGATTTTTGGTTGAATGAAGAGGACTTTCAGTAAGTGAAGGTGATACACCCACGCGCAGCTGTGGAGAAGTGCACTCCGTGGCTTGCAAACCATTAAAGCAGTCTTCCGCGTCGGCCGATGAGGAGAGTCTTTGGCGTCAGGCTGATGAGAGCAACCTGAGGCGTGAGGGCGATTAGGGGCAGTCTTCTTGTTCGCTCTTGGATATTTGTCGGTTCATATATATATGAGGAACGAATAAAATTTATCGAGTAATAAACATTCTGCCGTCAGTAACTCTAAACAGAGATTGGTAATCCTTGGTCGGCACTTTTCTTTCGATGTTCTAAAAAAAAAAAGAAGCAGTGAATAAATAAATTGGAAACGGGCATTCCATTGTTATTAAAATCTTCTTCTCACACCCATCCACGCATAACCTGGGAGAAACCTTATTGTTTTACCCTGAGCTAAACAAAAGTGCTTCAAACTGTATTGTCAAGTGGAACATTGTTCGCCACATATATTCTTGCTTCAAATTGGCACCTCAACGTAGAACTCTTTGCTCGCCAACTTATTTGCTCGCCATTAAATTATTGCATCAATTTTGACCATACAAAGGGATGTAATTAGGAGACCAATACAATCGGAAAACCATCATCTTTATATATATTTACACACCACAGTAAAAGGCAAATTTTGTTCTTTATGAGGAAGCTTTAAATTGATTAACTTAATTGTAACTGCGTAATACATAAACTTCATCCCCAATTGCAGAATAACTAAAATCCGAATTTGAAGTATTTTGGCTTCGTACAGAGAGGTTTGATTGCGTTTAACTTATTTCTATCTTGGGAGATAACTAATAAATAGAATGAAATAAAATTTTGCATAGCATGAACAATGAACAGCAAGAAAATTTTCGAATGTGAGTTAAATATCAACATTCCCGCGATGATCTTGTTTTGTTTACGAATGGCGAAGTGGTACCCCCTAGATTTAATTTTGGGTACTACTCCCTGTACTTCCAGATTTTTTCTTCTCATTATAGCGTCATGGTCATAAACAAGAAACAACAAACAAATAATATATAAACATATGATGTAGCATAACCTAAAAATAAACTGCAATCGAAATGTCATATATAAAGTAAATATAAAAATTTACGGCGAAGATTTGTTTCGTTTAAAAATAGCGAAGTAGTGCCTTCTAGAGTTAATTCTGAGAATTATTCGCGATTCTCTCAGATTTTCTCTTCCGAACACTATTACATCTGCTTTTATACTGCCTAAATTTATCATGATACTTTGAGTTGTACTTAAACCTGTATGTTAAAAAGTGTAAAAAGGAGAAAAAGAAGACGAGGAATAAGAAGAAGTAAAGTCAAAGAAGGCGGAAATTTGTTTAAGTTGGAATACTAAAGTTCTACGAGGTAGACGCTTCGTCTTATTGGTGCCATTGCATTGCGAGTGGAAACATTGGTATGTCGCAAAGAAAATATTAAAGAATGCAAAGAACTTTATATCATTTGGAGCTCGTAGCAAAGAGCATTGATTGCGTTTCGGTTATTTCTATCACGGGAGATAACAAGTAAATAAGTGATTTAGGTGGTAAATAAATAAAAATATATATAATTTGCATAACGTAGACAACAAACTACAAACAGAATGTCCTATGTAATTTAAAAACTAAAATTGACTGTGATGATCTTGTTCCGTCTACTAATGGAGAAGTTCACAATCTAGAATCAGTTTTCAGTAATATTTCCTATTATTCTAGATATTTTTTCTGATAACTGCATAATCACTATAAACAAAGACCAACAACTTTATGCAGATCTGTCGTTTGAATCGCTAGCGGGATCTAAAGTGGACTCCTACAGAAAAAGCACTTTCAAAATTTTTGGAATACAAACTTTCCAGAACATTTTGTTCTTTTTCTTTTCATAAAAGCCTAATTCGTCTAGCGCGAAGGTTTAAAACGAAATACCTATTTTCAAAATAATCTCACTGCCGTTAACATAAAGGAGGGAAAGAAAGAAAGAAACGAAAGTTGAAAGAAGGAAAGATGTAAAGTAAGGAAGAAATAAAGAAGGAAAGGAAGATAGAAAGGAATAAAAGAAAGAAAGAAAGAAAGAAAGAAAGGAAGGAAGGAAGGAAGGAAGGAGGGAAGGAGGGAAGGAGGAAGGAGGGAAGGAGAGAAGGAGGGAAGGAGGGACGGAGGGAAGGAGGGAAGGAGGGAAGGAGGGAAGGAGGGAAGGAGGGAAGGAGGAAGGAGGGAAGGAGGGAAGGAGGGAAGGAGGGAAGGAGGGAAGGAGGGAAGGAAGGAAGGAAGGAAACTAAAGAAGTTTAAAAATGTAGCAAATCACACACAAACTGTGAATAACAAAGTAGCTAAAACATAACCAAACTCCAATTGACGAAAATAATACACGTTCGCGGAAGGAAGGAGTAAACTTGATAAGTGATTTGAATCATTGGGAGATTCTAGCCAGGAGGTGATTGGCTCTCAGCTATATTTATCTAGAAGGTAACAAATAAATAAGTAAATAATAAATAATGTTAGAAAAGAGCAACTAATATGTGAAATGTCAACTAAATATCAAAATATAGCACGAAGATCTTGTTTGCTTTACAATTGATGATTTAGCGCAATCTCAATTAATTTTCAGTAATATTCCTTACTCTTCCAGTTTGTTCTTCCGATTACTGCTTCATCATGACCTTAAATAGAAAAGAAATAGGCACGCCCAACGTTGCAATCGTGAGGTGGGTCTAAAATGATTGTAGGATTTTCTAGTATTTGGATTATTCACTACCCTTCAGTAAACGCAATAAATTAAATTCAAGTGTATTTTTTGTTTATTGTTGATAAAATTATGTATTGGATTAGCCAGGATTGATGTTTAATGCCTCGGAGCTTAAAGAAATCCAGAAGGAAAGGAAGATAGAAAGGAACAAAAGAATGAAAGCCTAAAATGAACATGTTTAAAAAGTACCAAATCACACAAACAAACTCTGAATGACAACAAAATAGCTAAAACATAATAAAATTTAATAGACAAAAAATAATACAAGTTCGCGGAAGGAAAGTGTAAACATAATAAAGAGATTTGAATCATTGGGAAATTTAGCAAAGTGGTTGATTGCCTTTCAGCTATATTTATTTAGAAGATAAAATACCAAAAAGTAAATAATAAATACATAATGTTAGAAAAGAGCAACAAAAAGTCAACTGTCAACTAAATATCAAAATACAGTGCGATGATATTGTTTGTTTTACAAATGATGAATTAGGGCACTTTCAAATTAGTTTCCATTAATATTCTTTACTGTTCCAGACTTATTCTTCCGATTACTGTTTCATGAACTTAAATATAAAACAGAACGAGTTAGGCACGTCCAACGTTGGAATCCTGAGTTGGTTTGTTTTATCTATATAGTTAAGTCCAGTAAACTTTTATGGTTGGGGCGAATTTCGCCGGGTCAGCTGGTTTTATACACAATTTATATACATACATAAAATATGAAGCAATTAACAGTGAAGCAAAAAAATATATACAAATATTACAATTTGTAGCTTAAAACTTCACTTATGTTATAAGAATTGATGACACTTTTCTTATAAATTGTCCGGGACCGCGATTTCATGTAAAACGTTTACACATCCTCAGCCGGAAACAAAGCTGTTGCTATCGTTACGTACGCTAAATGTTAATATGTTGTTGTTATTGTTGCTTTTATAAGAACAATTTATAAGAAAAGTATTATCAATTCTTGTAAGATTAGTGAAGTTTTAAGTTACAAATTGTTATCTTTGGAAACACAATTTACATGTTATACCTAGGGTTCTATTTGAGTAGCCGCATTTGCTGCCTGTCAATCTTTTAAGCATTGTTAATATTTGCTGTATAGTTTCTGCAAATGTTTTATTTGGTTTTCCCATGTTAGCTCTGAATGTACACTAACTGCTATATATTTGTAGTTTCTGTTCCATCTCAGGTACTGTTGTCTAGTTTCCGAGGTCATCAATGCAGTATGCACATTGAATGTTTTGTAATTCATTTGGTTTGGAAGTAATTTTTGCAGTAATCATTACTCTTTGTCCTGAGAAAGCACCATTAATATCTCCTTCTGTTTGTGTAGCAATTTCCTTCTTTCCCTTCAAGTATTTGTTTCCAGAATAGTTTTGTCTTTTATTCTATCTCGTGTACTTCTGCTGGCACAGTTCTTATTTTGTTCCTTTGTTATTGTAAATGTAACTCTATAGATGGTTCGACTTATTAATCTATGCTAAAACATCTTATATGTCGGGAATTCTATACTTTCTGTGCATTTCTTTTTCCTTAAACTACAAGGAATACGAACTACAGATTGTTGTTTATCCTTCCAATCATTACAGCTATATTCTGTTTCTCCGCAATGAAAAAAATCACTATTATTGTTTATTACCCTACCCGCAAATCGTCTGTTTATTACCCTACCCGCAAATCGTCTTTGTTTATTTTACTTTAATTATGTGATAATATTACAAATCATATGATAGTAAATACCTCGCTTGTGTTATGTTTAATATTCCTTAACTTGTACTCGTGCCCTGCATTGGCTATAACGCTCGTCGAGAAAGGTTATAATGGCTCTTCCGGTAGATGGCAGACGATGCGCTTCTATACGTATATATCAAACCTAAATTTTTTTAGACCTAACGTGGAATCTTAGGTTGACAAACAATGTATGACAAGTAAGAACTATCGTCTGTGGGATATTCAGTTGGGTCTGCAGCTTAAGGGGATTATAACACGGTAGATTTTGATTGTGAACTGCAGACGTTATGGATTGAATGGTTCCAAATTGTTATATAAGACGGCGCTGACCCGCTATTCTTTATGAATACACACTTTACTTTCTTTATGAATAGCATTGTCTTACGAATTTGTACACTAAGGAAAACAGTGCAAAGAACTTTTCTGATAATAGTGAGCACACTGATTTAATATATTATCATTTACAAAAAATAAGGAAACAAAATTCTTATCATACATTTTAGTACCCGGAATGTGTACCAAGTAACACTCGTTTAAGACATTCAGACGATGTTCGACGGACCCAACACCGGAGGTCGACACCAACCGCCGCAGAGACCCTACACTCGTCAATAACCTTAATTCCTCATTCGCTTCCAAACAAGACGGCTCACTAGTCCCTGACATATTACCCAGAATCCAGTCACACCCCACTCCTAATAAGCAAGGGCGTAAGCAGGGCCTTGGTCAGGCTTACGTCCTGCCGCATTCCTCATCTTGGACCAGGCCTTGTCCTGGCCAAAAAATCCCTTCCTTGAATCCGCAGGTGCTACAGCGGTGCTGCCACAGCACCACTCCTGAATACTCACCGGTGGCGGTATTTTAGGGGTTAGGGCTGGCGGTTCGATTCCCCTGAGGAGTCCCACACTCCAATCCCAGGGTGAGTACGTAACATGCATTTTTCCTCCACTCGAAAAAAAAAAAATTGGGGCTATTCATTATGGAAGACATACTCTAGCAGTGTGTTTAGCCTCTTATAAAATCTCCATCCTTAACAAAATACGCCCGCCTCGATAGCGTGGTGGTAGCGTGTTTGCCTCACGTTCAAGAGGTCCCGAGTTCGAATCTCGGTCAGGGTGTGTTACCCAAATAAGGCTTTTTCCGGGGTTTTCCTTTATTCTGATAGACGAATGACAGGTAACAAAACAATGTCCCGTCTTTATCGTTTATAAGAGTACTCCTTATGATGTTCAGTTTTATAATTGTGGAACTTGTATTCGCGTATACAAGCTGGGGAATATTAAAGAGAACAGCAGCGAGGTGTTGATTAAAATGTGAGCTTTGATGTTATCACAAAATTAAAATTTGTAAAATAAAGAAAATTTATTTCGGGTAAGTTTTTTATCTATTTCTAGTGATATGTCTAATGTGAAGGGCTGTTTCAGTTAGACGCTCTTCAAGATCATCGTTAAATATTTTAGATTCGGTAGAGCTGCATCTATCACTGTTCCTCTCTCTCTCTCTCTCAGACTCTGTTTCTCTCCTTCTCTCACAGTCTCTCTTTCACTCCTTTTTAAAATAAATTAATATCTCTCTCTACTTGATGTTAATCAAGTTATGCAGAAATTATCGTATTCCTAATACTTTAATTCAATTTCTCCCAACTCAGATTTATGTTCAATCAATGAATTGGACAAAATGATGTTGAAATGAGCATAAGGTCCATAAAGTTTACAGCGAACTGAAATC
>CM060950.1:225309080-225386580 GCA_030765055.1 Mantis religiosa
TTATTATTATTATTATTATTATTATTATTATTATTATTATTATTATTATTATTATTATTATTATTATTATTATTATTATTATTATTATTATTATTATTATTATTATTATTATTATTATTATTATTATTATTATTATTATTATTATTATTATTATTATTATTATTATTATTATTATTATTATTATTATTATTATTATTATTATTATTATTATTATTATTATTATTATTATTATTATTATTATTATTATTATTATTATTATTATTATTATTATTATTATTATTATTATTATTATTATTATTATTATTATTATTATTATTATTATTATTATTATTATTATTATTATTATTATTATTATTATTATTATTATTATTATTATTATTATTATTATTATTATTATTATTATTATTATTATTATTATTATTAATGTATACGTGAGAAGAAAATTAGAGAATTAAAGAGGCGATTCATTCTAAACTTCAATTTCCGGTTGTACTTGCTTCACACAGATATACTCTGTAGAAATTTACTGACTGCGCTTAAGGTCTCAATGAAAAGTGGTTTTCATCTCAGAACATATATTACATTAGCTTTCCGTTTGTAAATATTAGAGAGAGTTTCATTATCACCTTGAAAACTACTTAGAAAGAATATTTTTTATAGGAATCGCACACATGCCATGCAAATGATTACATTCGCATTCACATAAATTGTCTTTGCTGTAAGCAACGATGGATTTCTGTCTTATTCCTGCTTTTGATAATATATCTGAGAAAGAGTATTTTAAAGCAGAAAAATACTCAGCTTTAAAGCTGTTGAAAATGCTAGATTTGAAAAGGTATTGGAAATTAATTCCGTGGTTCAAAACCCATTTATAACACTGAATTTTCTAAGTCTGGCTCTACCTGTTTAAGCATTACTTTTTGATTCTGATTTCGATCATTTTATATTTATATGGAGTGTGATCAACAAAAGTCTAAAACGGCATGGCCCAATATCTAACCACTGCTAACAATATAAATTATTTGATATATTTGTTAATGATTGCTTTTCCTTATGACGTTGAAGTTAATAAATCGGTGGGGAGCTCTAATCATATAACCATTTCCTCGTAATAATCGAAAACACGTACTTATTTTGAGCATTTAGAGATCGCCTCTTATCTACAGATTTGTATTTCCTACTATCTCCCAAAGAATATTTATATAAGGATACATGGGACTTACCCTGTTTCACTGGACGTATAGTTTTCTACCTTATCCTTAGAATATTTTGTATTTGAGTGACTTAGCTGCTTGCGTCGTTATGCGTCAGCTCATAAATCTGGCGTCCCTTTCTAAGCTTGTTGATTTTCACTTCTTTAGCAATGTAACCTAATTGCTTGACTCTTGTGTTACAATAACGTTCGACTATATATATGCTTATTTATTTTGTTCAGTTCTTTATTTAAATTAATGTTTTCCTTTCCTGATACCCTATCAGGAAAACTTCACGAGTTAAGTGGATTATATGCATCTTTGCTAATTAATTATCCAAACCTGTAGGAGAGCGATGCATTTTTTTCGGGCGTAAAAGTTCTGAGCAATTTTAACCGATATTTCATGCCTAATATAGAATGGGACGCTGAGAACCAGCAGTTAAAGGGCGTCCATAAATAAAAACTCAGCAACTCTCTTATACTATTTTACATTTATTTATAATTACACTGAGTTAGTGTTTTTATATATATATATATATATATATATATATATATATATATATATATATATATATATATATATATATTTACATAAATGTTCCATTTTCTTGTTATTCTATTCCAACTAACTTAAATTAATTAATTACATTGTTTCTTAATCTTTTAAACTTTAGAGCCATTCACTATGGTTTCGGAATGAATACAGGGATCAATTCCCGCTTCAAGTTGGAGAATATGACCAACGTAAATTATCGTGAGATGGATATAATTGCACACATGTAATAACAGTAACCGTATACTACGTACTCAAAAGTTACAGTCAATAATTGAAATGCCAGAGATAGTTCACACATATTTTTCCACTAGAATTTGCCTTAATATGTACAAATTTCTTTAAAAAAGACTTCATTTAAAGTTAATCAGTGTGTGTTCATTTACTAAATGTTTTCAGGTATAAACAGCGCAAGAGGAACAGGATAACATATAAAGCGTGCAAAAAGCAAGAGGGCAGAAGAAATAAAGAAAGGCGGAGGTTATAACATTTTATTCCAGCACTGCACATAAATCTTTACGACTTTCCTTAGACCTGCTAATGAAATTTATGTTCACATTTAGGAGCCGAAACGACATTCCCGTGCAGTCTTCTAGAAACTTCCCTCAATAAATTACTTCCGGGAGAAAAGTTTTCGACTTTGGTTGATAATATTGTTCGTTTAAGCTTTGTAGTTCCACTGGGGACAAAAAGTCAATTTTAGATTGTAGCTGAAGGAATCGGTATTAAAGCGAAATAGCAACAGCAAGTTTGACCACTGTGAACGACCCAAAATGGGATTGCTGTGCTCTCTTGGAGGATAGCAGTCCTGTTTCCGCAATAATAAATTCACTCTGCGCATCCTTTAACCCTGCAACATTAAACTGTATTTAGCAGGCACGCGTCTGAACGTGACCATATAGCAATGGAGCTGCAACTAAATATTTCCCTGGTAACTCTTTCTGCATTTGGAGAAGTGGAAGAAGTGTTTCTAGGTCTATACATACTATGGCAGACGCAAAATTTAATGGCGGTTGGCGGGAGGGACAGGCCAACACAATATCCAATCAGATGCTTGCCACGTCTTGCGGTGTTGTATAGTTAAACATGCTGTGAAGTCACGCTGTAAAGCCGGTGACTGAAAATCATTTGCGCCCACAAAATTTATTTTCGCAACAGGAAAGAGAATAATCGGATCATGAAGAGCATTTTACTTTAAAGCGATCAGTCTAAAAACCGATTTCCTATGTTAACTGGTTGCAGTGAATGGAAGTGCATTGAATTCCTCTTTTAACAGCAGCTCTGTTCAAATCCTTTCGTTATCTGCTGTTTTATTTATTGTGTCAGCTTGTGACTAAACAAAGGTTACAGATAGGTACAGTAACCTTACCATAAGTAATTTTCTGCTTGGCCTGCGCAAATTTTTGTTACCAATTTTAAAGTATGATTTTCAGATTACTTGTTAAATTAGCAAGCACGCCAAGTTTAAGTTTACTTGACAGCTACAGTAATACCCTATGAAGTATTTTCATTTCTTCTTGTTACTGCATATAGCTTATCCCCGCTCTTTGACATATGGCTACGTCGCGCTTCGATGCCAGTGGTCAACCTTCAGCCGCCATTAACTTTTGCGTCTACCATAGTACAGAAAGTCATAAATGAAATCTATGATATTACAATTTGTGGGATTATTATATCTCCCTTTCCCCTTATTTTATAGGAATCGAACTGAAAACCATCGCTTGTTTGTTTTCGCAGCACCCTAAACTGTTACCTGACTAATACTCACTTAAATATATACTTAAGCTTTCCATCCGGTGTTCACAGTCCTTTTTTCTACAAACATGTTTTGCCTTAAAATAATTTCATATGGAACTTCATTTTTAATTATGAGGGACATCTTTAGAGATCTTGCCATCGCGTCGCTTTTCTCTCTCGACTGACTGCATGCTAAAAACAGAACGAGACGTTGATAAATCAGTGATGGCAGGGTAAATGGGTGGCAGCTAGGAAATGTATTGGGGTTATTAAGTGAAATTTTTAGCTATATTCATTAAACCAAAGCAAAATTTCATGCGTGCAAACGCATTATTTAAATATAAATTTATATTTTTAAACAGATACACGTAATGTGGAGTCCAACGCACGTCCAAAGAGCTAGAGGGCTTTTGACAAAAGGCAAAAATGGGACCAATGATGCCTTCGTTACAATAGCTTTGGGAAAAAGAAACACCAAACATATGCAAATGAAAAAGCAACGCAAGATGTGGAGTGGCATGAAGAATGTGAACTGGCAATACCAAAGCAAGGAAATGTGGCCGAGATAGTCCTCACAGCTCTTCATCGAAATTTTCTTGGTGTTGATGAATTTCTTGGGGTGGTACATATTCCTTTGGCAGATTTTGATGTATATGAAAGGCCAAGAAACAGATGGTATCAACTGAAGGTAAACCAGGAAAGGAGAAAAAGAAAAGTTGAAGAGAGCTTGAAGTAAGAGTTGGGTTCCTTGTCAAAGCTGGCAGTCTAACAGATCTCAGTAAGAAAGAAAAACACAAATCTTCACTGGGACAGCTCTCACATATGGCGCATACTGTAGGTGGCAGCTTGCTAAGCATTGACAGCATTGAGAAAAGGAAATCATTGAAGAAGCTGGCAAAGTCAATAGTTTCTAAAAACAAGAAGCATAAGGAAAATGCATTGGAAGACCAAGAATTTAATCACACTCAGAGAATGTCTCTTCAGGAGAGAGGGGACGCTGATCCTGGTGTCATCAGTGAAGGAGAAAGTGATTATGAGTCCTCATTGGATGATCATTCCTACAAGAGTTCTGGAAGCTCTCTCAATACAAACCAGTCAGCAGTTACTCCATTAGCAGTTCACTGGTAAATCTACCTGGTGCAGAGTTTTTACGCCATACTTCTACTCTACCAAATTCAAATCCCTCAAATTACGTGAACACTACCCCTGCCAAGCCTGCAAGAAATCTGCCAAGTCAAGAAAGGTCTCTAGATGAATGGGAACAGAAGCTTTATGGAAAGCAAGGGAAATATATTTAGGCAACAGATTTGGAGAAAATGAAGCGTAGATCATGGCAGAACCCGAAGCCAGTTTGGAGCACTCAGCCAGAAGAAGAGTAGGCTGCGGAAGCGAAAGGTGAAAGTTCATCTGTTCCATCCACTCCTGTACAGCAGGGGCCTCCTACACCTCATTTAAAAGTAAATCACTCCAAGAAACAAGAGGACGTTACAGTACCCCCACAGCCAGATTTGGAGAAAAAAGAGGATGAGAAGGATGAACCTAAGGAGGGATCAAAGCTTGCACGGAAATTCAAACTCTTTCGTAGAGAAAATAAACTGGTGGAATCTCCAGAGAGCAAAAGTTTAGCCCATGATGACAGTGCTATTGATGGCATAAAAGAAACTGTGCCAATGAGCAGATTGTCTTCCCAAGTATTGCAAAAATTTGAAGGAAAGTCTAAAGAGGATTTAATTAAAATGATAAGCAATCTCCAGAATTCTGTGGAACATAAGGAGTAAAGGCTGAAGGATCTTGAAAATAAAAAAAAAGCTGAAGTATCTTGAAGACTACTTGGATAATCTACTGCTTCGTGTTATGGAAACAACACCACGAATATTACAGAACCCATATGTCACCTGCAAAACACAGGCAAAGCTCAGCCACTGACTACCAGAGAAAGCTCAGAGGAGGAGAATTCGTACCTGGAAGTAATCTTCACTGCAAGTGTAAATAATTTCAAGATGAGACTACATGCTCAATAAATTACTGATATTTTATATTTATCAAAAAATTTGTAAGTACGTAAATTATAGTATATATATACATATATATATATATATATATATATATATATATATATGTTTATAGCTAAAGGGCAATTATGCACATACTCTGAATAAAAAAAGTATATCGGGTGAGTCACCTAAAACTTTAATTTCAAATATCCCTGAACTAAAACCAGAAATTGAAAAAGGATTTTCACAGATATGAATAAATAAAACCATGCCTGAGAAGAAACTCCGAACTCAAGCTGCAATAAATTCTCAAATAATATAACAAATACTTTTAATAAGCGAAAAACTTAACATTTTCAGAAGGTCTTGCACATTGATGCTTGTTAGTGACATTCTATATACCTTAAGTATGGTGAAAATTAATTTATTTAAAGGATGTTTTTGCTTATTTTAAAGAAACAATTTATTGGTTTAATGAAGTTGCTACTGTTAATAATTTGCTTGAACATCAGTATAAATTGATTTTCATTATTTATTTGTTCATTTTGCTAGCCAACGAATAAAGCAATCGAAATGAGTACGAAAACCATTAGACAATGCATTGGAGACTATGTACACAAATTTGCATACAAATAAGAGCAAATCTGAAAAGAAAGGAATACATTTAATGTGCAAAAGTGTAAAGTTGATAAAAATACAAAGAGGAAGTGGAATGGTCCAGTGAAGTTCAAGGAAGTACACGTGTAATTTAAACATGTTGCTGATCTTTTGAGAATGGCCTATGTAAAAAATATTTGGCCAAAAGATTTCAAAGTTGCATAAAATTTATATGATAGTTAAAAAGAATCATAATTTGTTATTTTAATATATAAAAACTATCCCGGGGTCCTTTAGGAATGGTTTTTGTTACATCGCAATAAGCGATCCCAAGAAACTGTAATGAAGCTGACACATAAGGAACAACAAATGAAAAAGATAATTATATATTTTAATTTAATTTTGTATTTATTTAATTATTTATTTATATTTTTGTTACTCTAAAGCTTGGGTTATTCCCAGCGCTATTGATAATTGCGCACAACGTTGAAAACAGCTTATGTCAACCATTGGGCGATTAACTGCAGATTGAAGTTCGCGCTTGAAAGTCAAGAATGTGGAAGAACCTACACATTTGCATTTCGTTCTGAAGCGTTAAATTCATGTTGCAATTTATGCAGATACAATTGACCTTTCCCGATGCAATAACGTCATTCTTAATGTTAGTTTCTATACTATAATTGCCTCATAATAATTAATATGGACTGAACTTGGCTGGACTACGCTATGGAGGAGATTCGGCACGGAGGTCCATTCTACCTATGTCCCCAAGGGGGGGGGGCACAAGTGGCAGAAAGGAAGAGGCGAGAGAAGTTAGAGGCGGCCGTCCCAAGGAGCCACGACAGTGCAGAGAGCAGCGTCTCTACATTTTGCCAGTTGGAAACTCCCCGGCAGTCCAGTACAATCGTAATCCCACCATGTTATGGTCCGGAAAAGGATCCACCAGACCGGGCTTGGAGACCAAAGACCGTCCTACCGGAAGAGGAAGTTTTACCAAGAGTATATCATTCTGCCTGCAACGCCGATACACCCACCGACAATTCTACCTTGGAGAGATCACCAGATGAGAGATGATATGAAATGATAACGGGGATGAAATGGAAGGACGGTAAATTCGGGGGATGTAATTATCCTACCCAGAATTCACCTGGCGCCCCGGGAAAACCCCGAAAAAACCTATGAGTCAACCAGATCGGCCACGTGAATCGAACCCGGACCTCCCGAATGCGGGCCACAGAGGAAACCCCCTGAGCCATCCTGCTCAGTAGTATGGAGTTTTCATTATAAAAACAAATAAAGGTATATTCTAAAATCCTATTTTGATCGACCTGTATCCTACCATCGTGGCTTTGCTATTTTTGTTTTAGAGATATTTGCAGTATCTCACCTTGCATATATTTATACCTCAGTGGGTGGTGTCAGGAGAAAAGGCACAAGACATTAGCAAAGCACTTCAGAACACAAAGGAAATTGCCGCCTGTGAAAAAACAGATAAGTCATCTGTGGCACAGTGTGTTATATTCCCGTAAGACCAACCAATGGAATTTGGTAAAATAGAAGTTTTAGCCTCAGCTAAGCATTATTTACAAGTACACTAAAAAGCTTAAATCAACTTAACCAGCTTTGGATTGGTATACTTTCTCAACTGCGTAACAATAAAGCAGACTTGAAACAGTAGCATGACCATTTTCTTGAATCCCCTACCGTGTTATATATTTTGCCGTCTTTGTTTTACCACGCACACACCGCATCCCGTATGTGGGGAACCTTACCTGACGAACTCCGGCAAATGTTAAAAGCCAAGGCAACTGTTTGGAAGCCAGAGTTGCTAACAAACGAACATTTGATACTAGCTTGAATTTGGAAGCACCAAAAGTTTGCGAAGGAAAAATAAAATTTAATTAACGGCCCCCAAAAGAGGGAAGGGGCTGGAAAGTATTGTATTTATAATGCTATGTCATTTTTTGTGCAGATGTATGTATTCACTGTTGGAGGGAATAACTGAAACATCATTACAATGATTTGTTCTTCTGCTGATTCTTTTTTTACCTAGCTTTCCTATCATTTTCAATTGTGAAGTCGAAATGGTTGCTGGGCACGACCCAACGGTTGATTTAAATTAGTAAAATTGCATTATTTTGCAGAGAACTAGTACTACAAACCTAGCACTGACAGGTTCCTTTCCGGTCGGATGTCGATACTATGTCGACAGGGTAAGCCGGCCGCTGCGGTCGTATATCGACATATAGTCGACAAAGTTGGGAGGGTGTTTACAAGGATTTTTTTCAATGAAGTGCGAAGATTTTTTTCCCAGATTGCGGCACGAACTAGTAGTACAGACTAGTACGTCCGTTCTGATGTGCCCTCTAGTGAGTAAATTTCAATTCATAGTTTTCTAGAGGGAATTGAAAATAGTTGTTTTTGAACTTCATCATGACTTCAACAAGTGTTACACCTATGCGTGTCAAACGTGTTTATAGAGTATCAAATCCTGAAGATGATGAAGCTTTGGGGCATCTTCTACAGGAAGTGCTAAATGATAACAGTGATGACGATTTGGATTTTGCGGAAGAAGCTGAAATTGCGAGTTCTGCTTGAAGTAGCGCGTCCAGTGACTGTGAGGACAACAACGGGCTAAGTGCAGTTGGTACCGGTGTTCGCGATAGCCAGGCTGACGGAGATGGGTGGTATGCAGTAAGCGCAAATGGCTTAACTCCTGTAAAGCATAACTTTAGCAAAAGTTCAGGCCCTAAGGTAAATTTGAGTTATGATGCTACTCCATATGACTATTTTTCTTTGCTTTTCGATGATGAACTGATTAGTGAAATAGTTGCCGAAACAAATAGATATGCCGAAGAAAAAATCTCAAAAATAGAAATGAGCCCTCGTTCTATTTGGCTGAAATGGAGCAGTGTTACTTTAAGCGAAATGAAAGCCTTTTGGGCATGATAATTAATATGGGTATGGTACCAATGCCAGAATTAAAATATTATTTTTCTTCAGACTGGAAAACTGAAATAAGATTTTTTCGTGATGTAATGGCTAGGGATCGTTTCTTACAAATATTTTGGATGCTTCACGTGGGAAATGACACAGTAAGTGAAACAAATGCAGTACTGAGGCGGACTAGAAAAGTTCATGGAGTTGTTGAACATATAGAAAAAAAATTCCAGCAGCATTTTGTACCTGGTCAAAACATTGCCATAGATGAATCTACTGTTGGTTTTAAAGGGCATATAATTTTTAAAACTATAACCCTAAGAAGCCTACAAAATGGGGACTTCGTTTGTTTGTTTTAGCTGACAGTGCAACGGGCTATATTCATAGTATTATCCCATATTATGGCAAAATTACCCCCGATGTTTGTAGTTTATCATTTGAAAATAAAAGTTTCACAACCAGAATTGTGTTGTCTCTAATGTCAGGCCTTCAGAAATGTACAAATGACATAACAGGGTATCATTTATTCACAGATCGTTATTACAGTAGTGTTGATCTGGCACAAGAACTTTATCAGCGAAAATGTCATTCAACAGGCACAATAATTGCTGGCAGAGCTTTGAACTCACAACCTGTTAGGCAAGGAGCCTTCAAGAAGTTGAAGAGTGGGGATGTGTCTGGTTTTCGTAAAAATGAAGTTCTCATTTTAGGGTGGAAAGATAAAAGACCCGTCATTATGATTTCCACCTATCACGACACTTCGATGGAGAAGGTTAGCACAATACAAAAAGGAGGACTAGAAAAAGAAATAATGAAACCACTTTGTGTGTTAAATTACACTAAAAACATGGGCGGGGTTGACCGAAATGACCATTACTGTGCAACGTATGCATTTTTACGAAAATCTTTTAAATGGTGGAGAAAACTGTTCTTTTGGTGTCTTGAAGTGAGCATCGTAAATTCGTATATCCTTTACAGCTGCCATAAACAAAATTTGCAATCCAGCAACAAGATAATGAGCCACCTTCAGTTTCGCCGTTCTCTAGTCCAAAGTTTAGTAGGGAATATTAGAAATCCGAGGAAGAGATGTCACCCCGGTACGGCGGAAACAGAAGAACGTCTAAACCAGACCAATCATTTCATATACCATTTTGAAAATAAGAAACACAAAGACTGTATTGTCTGCAGCAACAGGAAGGTAAAAGGAGCAAGAAAGGAAACATATTATTACTGCAAAACAGTTCCAACCAGCCTGCTTTGTGTCCCGGCGAATGTTTCGAACGGTATCATACATTACAGGAATATAAATGCAAATAAGGTTGTTCGTCATTTCCTCAGCTCCTTTACAGTATTTATTTCCCATATTTAGTGTTCACGTACATTATAAAAAGTGAACCATTTATATAAGTGTAAATATGCATACGTTTAAATTGACCAAACATTACAGTGTAGACATACAAAAACTTTGGTTCTTCAAGGATTGTTTTCGTACATTTATAAACGTGCAACTTATATACTTTTAGATATGGACATAAATGAGTTAAACATTACAGTGCAATGACAAACAATTCTGGATTTCCTAAGGAAATCGCCGAGCACCATTTGCCTCAGAAACATGTGAGTACAATTTTATCTTAGTTTCGGTTAATATTTACGCATGTGTTTAAAGCTGCATTAGAGTTACCGCCTTGTATGTTCCTTCCGTCTACCTGGCTCTCGGGGATGCAAGGTCAGCCAGCTTAGGTCCTTATTGCACAAACATTTCCTTTAGAAATCCATCGCACAGGAATGTGGAAATCCCTACGACCAGCTGGCGAAAATTTTTACCAGCGTATTCGACCGGTAAGGGTTAATTTGTACCATCCTTATGATGACGTATTTTATGACTTTCCGCTCTAAACGGAATCGCTTTTCGTTTAGTTCGATTATGTGATCAGAATTTTATTCCTTTGTGCTTCAAACTGTTACTGAGTTTTCATGCATATTGCAATTCGACAGTAGCGACTATATGCTTTTGATTGAATATTTTTTGTAGCTTGTACCCAAGCTCAAAATTTAGAGGCTTTTACTCCAATTATCCCCATAGTGATGTCTGTAGTTTTGCTTTTACTGTCTATATGTAGAATATTTAGAAGGAAGTGTGTTTTAGTTGTAACTTATTTTCAGTTAATAGTAGTGAATGATTTTTGGCGGAAAATTAGAACTTACGAAAGAATTTGAGTACTTAGGAGTTAGGATGAATAATAATCGAGAATGGGAAGCGCATCGCAGGAAGGGGGTAGTCAAAGGAAAGGCAGCAGTGTCAGAAATAAGGATATGTAAATCAAAACTCAATATGTCAATAAAATGGTTAGAGAGAATATATGAACACTGATAGAGTAAAGGATGTTGTATGCTGGAGAAATATGGGGAATGTCAAAAGTAACAAATAAAATAGACCAGTTACACAAACAATTTGCTAAAGAGATGTTGGGAGATGTTGGTATTGTCTAGATCAGCTCCAGGAGAAATTAAACTTAACATTTTAATATAAAAATTAAATAATAATTGAAAATCATTTTAAAAACATCGCCCCTCGCTCTCGTTACTAACAGTGATTAAGATGAGATAAGTCGTAACAAAGTAGGTGTATCGGAAGGTGTACCTAGAAAGTTATCAGGTTAAACTTAAAGTTAAGGTTTTCATTTACACTGAAATTTGTTATCGTGCGATTCGATTTAATTAGGAAAAAAAAAAAAACAAAAAAAAAAAAAAGAAAGGTAAGGTAAGTGGGGGGAAGGTGGAAGTTTAGAGAAGACGGAAGTTTCGTTATATTTTGTTCATCTGAGACTAGACAGCAGCACTTACTACAGCCTAGCATTCAGTTGGAAGTGTACTGTTGTGTTCTTTCATTTTATATCTTGCTTCATCCAGTGATAAACAAGAAACCACTGTCTTTGAACTTGGTAAGTACAGGCTATGTAATATTTCGTTGCCCATAGGTAAGGTCTAGCACTTGATTTACTGCATGGAGCTTCACCTAACCATGGTATTTTGCCATGTGCGTCTTTGTGAACACATGGTAGCTCGGGCCAATATGGCTGGTAGCGTACACAAAACATAAGGCCCACCCGCATCTTCCTCCACACATTTGGAGAAGTTGAAAGTTCTTAAAGAATACTGATAAATTACATATGACCGATCATGGCGGCTTGACCGATCATTCTTCAAACCACTGAAGACATTTTGGCAGCAAGCTTTGAGTACTTGGATTCATTCAAACCCTGGCCAGAGAGTTACAAGACTGCAGTTTGGTTCTCTCCTTCCTTCATTGTATCATGTCTCTAACATGCGTTAAACTTACATTTTATAAAGTGTCTTACATGTTGTAATACAAATGCTCAATTTACTTTTTTTTTAAATTTCAAACTTCGTGTTGTTGCATCTTCCTCCATGTTGTTCCATCTTCTCCAATGTTAGCTCCCATCTTTCCCTAATGATGGGGTAAGATGTAAGTTTTGTTGCAATTAGTTTAATCGCATCTTTTTATCTCCTCATATTTAAGGACACTGATTACTGTGTCTCCCAGTAGCAATTAAATATACAGGCAATATCTTGAGATACTTTTTATATTTTTCTCCATTCCCATTTCCATGAAAAAGGACATAACCGTTAGGTATGTCATCTCTCCCCGACTTACCGTATAATAACTGAAAGAGTTCTAAAATTTTGGTATAAATGCTCGATAAAAGATGATGATGAAATCCTAAAGGTATGTATGAATCAACAAAAGAAAATGGGAAACAGAAAATGTTGGTGGTCAGAGGCAGAAAAAACATAGTCATCCCCATTTCACTCAGTACATTTATTATGCCAAGCTTCCCTTCATTGAATGTACTGCATCATTTGCACCAAGATGTCGAGCTTTTTAGGCCAATAAAAGCATTTTAGGTACTTGAGTCCAAACTACATTATTAAAAGTTCCATCCACATTTTGAGCTTTCACTGTCAAACACTTTTTCAGTAATTCTGGATTAGCCAGATCTACATACATAGGTTTCAATGCCAAAATTACTGCCTTAAGTATGGGATTCTTGGAATGAAATTCACCCAGTTTACCATCAGCCTCTGCTTTTTTATATTTGCACCAATCCACAGAGCAGAATTTGTGCATTTTTCGTACATGGATTAGTTATTTTTAAAAATTTAAAAACCACAATTTTTCATTAAGAATTTGACAGTTTTATTTAAAATATCATAACATTCCTTCTAATGAACAGAAGTATGTTATTTGTCATCAATGATCTGTAAAGGCATTGTTGAATGAACCTTAAAAATTTAGCTTATTATATTAAATAGTTGCTGATATAATGAGTCAAACATTAACTTTGCTAAGATAGGGCATTTCGACTCCCCTTAAATTATCATATGCTTAAGATATTCTCATGAATAATGAAATGTATTTCTTGAAATTTCCGGCAGTGGCTTTGAAGTCTGCTTCATTCTGAATAGCTTTTGAATAGTTTTTAATAGTAAACGGTAGACAAAATGTTATCACGCAAAGAGTGGAGATCTTCCTAAAAACACATTTTTTTGTGGAGTAAAGTACATATTGTCAAGAAATTCCTTGCTATTGGTTTGAATGTTGATACCGAAATTAAAGGATTGAAATAAGTAAAGAATCATGATGGATTTCAAAGGAATGTTGGTTCTTTGTTACAACACGTGCAGGGGCAGTTGAGTCGAATAACAGTTGGGGTGAATAGTTGTTTTAGCAAAAGAAACGTAAGAAACAGTGTCCGTAGCAGAGTTCTAAAGGGTAGCACTTGACTTTGTCTGAATAGGGTATTTTTCGGACCCTTAATAATGGCATGACAAAATAGTCACAAAGGGAATCTTTGGTTGAATAAAGGGCTTAGAGAAAGTGAAAGTCAGACTCACCCACGCGCAACTGTGGAGGACATTCAGTTGGTGGCTTGGAGCCGATTAGGGCAGTCCTGTCCTTCCGTCTTGGTCGAGGGCAGACCAGAAGCGATGAGAGAAGATACTTGTCAGTTCATATAGACGTGAAGAAAGAATTAAGTTTTAACGAGTAATACACATTTCACATATAGTAACTCTAAATAGTGATATCGGTAACCCTTGGTCGGCAACTTCGAGTTTAATGTAATGATAAAAAGAAGCAGTCATTAAACCAGTTTGAAACGCGCATGTCAGTGTCATTAAAACATCCTTCTCATACATACTCACGCATACCTTGAGAGAAACCTCATTGCTTTATCCTGCGCTAGCTAAACACTATTTGCTTCAAACTGTAGCGTCAACGTGGAATCGTGCGCCACCCACATTATATTGCAGCAATGTTCAAATACTTATACTTTTCTTGAATGAGAAATCGTTATTCTTCTTTGTGCGTCCTTGTCATGCAGAGAGAACGGAATACCAAAGACATCACTTAGGAACCAGTTGTTAAAAGATTAGACTATCGTTTAGTCTATTGTACTCCCACATTTCCATCGCACCTATAAGGAAATATACCATAACATAACTTCTACAAACATTTATCTCGATTAAGATAAATTGGATAGATGAATAACGGTATAACAGTATGAGGGAAGTAAAGAAAATGTGATTCCATATAGTATAAGTTCTTTGCGTCGACTGCAACACTTTTTTTTTAGTATCTATGGGATTGAGTCATGAAAGTGGCAGCATGTTTTGCATGAGAGGTTGTAGTTGTAAAGGGGGAAGTGAGTGTGACTTACCGCTGAGTCATCATCGACGTCCTTGTTATCCGGCGTCGCATCACAGCAAGGTACCGGCGTCTCTTCAGTTACGGTGCCGTTCCTTACATCTGAAGTTGTGGGTCTGAATTGTTGCAACAAATGGAACACAAGACAGGTTCAGTTAGTACACCGATCTCCATAAATCATACAATTTTATGGATATATAACATTTAAGCATTCTTACACAGAAAAAATGGTAATACAACTCAATCGAAAATATTTTAAAGAAATTAACTAATACAGCTTTTTCACTTCAGTTCAGTCATATAAGAGATATGAGTAAACACAATGATATAAAGAATGAAGTAAATGAATATCAAAGAACTTTTTGTTCAATTACAAAAATATTACAGAATCCCATAAAGACACAAGAAACTATGAAGTTTTACAAATATAATTGTTATACTAGTGATGTAAGACCTGGGTATTAAGACACAGAGAAAGACATGAAAACTCTAAACTCCGTGCCATAATACCCCATGAAGAACCAAGGGCTACAGCTCGACCAACGCAATTTCTACTCCAGCCCACAATGGGCATCATGAGTGAGGGAGCCGTGGCGGAGGGTGGGTCGTGGTTAGCGTTCCGAGTCCCACGCTGGAGAAGATGGTCTTTGTAACCTGGAAGCGGAGAGTTTCTTTTTCATTTACTCCTCCAACGTTATCACATTGGACGATGAGTAAAATGGCTGAAGTGATGTTCAAATGAGCCCAGAGTCCGCAGAGCTTAGAGTTACCCGACATTCATCTTTCAAGATAAGGAAAAAACCCAAAAAAGCCTTATCCACATAACTCATCCTGACCGAGATTCGAACTCGGGACCTCTTTAACGTGAGGTAGAAATGCCAGCAGAATGGTGTGCAGAGAACCAGAAGCGGTAGTGAGAAGTGACTACAAGCCTGGTATGAGAGCGCAGAAGAAGCTATATAAAATGAAAATGATCGTAATGGTAGAAAAGGTGATAATGACGCACTTGGTGCAACGAATGGCGGAGGAAACCGGAGAAACTTCTCCTGGACGCCCTTTCGTCCAACATAAATACCACATGCGTTGGCCTGCTCCCCTTGATAGAAGGCAAGTGATCTAACCTCTCAGCCATGGCATGGCCACAAAAGAAATATACAGGCTGCTGAAATAAGGTTTTTAAAAAATGTTAGTGGAAATCTTCAAGAGGAATTGAATAAATTCATTACATGAAATTACTGAAGAAAGTGGGGAAGCAAACTGTGAGGACGGATAAGCTTATTAGCCTAAGCCTTGAAATGTAGGGATTTTAATTTATTTTATTAATTTTACGTCCTCCAACGTTAAGTCCTATCAGACGATGAATGACATGGGTGAAATGATGTTCAAATGATTCCAGGGTCCATAGAGCTTAGAGGTACCCGCACTTGTCTTTCAGAATAAGGGAAAACGCTTGAAACAACCATATCCAGGTGTCTCACCCTAACCGAGATTCGAACTCGGGACCTTTTGAAAGTGAAGCAGACACGTTACCATCTACGCTACGCAGGCGGGTCCCGAAATTTAGGTAATAGCATTGCAAAGGTATCACAGCTATTCAGTCCTGGATCGTAATTGTGTGGTTATTTGCATATCAATGAAAATAAGAACCAACAATGATAGAATTAAGATAGGTTTATTTTATGAGGGACTTAACAATTTTGATTTTTAAAAAACTGTGGAAAATTAATGTGGTTGCCAAGATGCCTCAGAGGTTTTCTTAGCAGCTCCCATGTTGAGAGTTACTAGTCCCATTTTCAATGTGCACCAACCAAGCCTTCACCACTAACGAGCTCATGTGAAATATACGCTAGGTTAAATGTGATTCGGCGTTCACAGTAAATGCTGTGGATTCTCTCATTTTCCCGCTTCCTCATCATTAACTTACCATTGAACGTAACGGACACATCAGAAAATGGCCCAGACTTCGCTTGGTGGTACGAAACTATTTCCGAAGGATAATATATGTAGATTTAGATCATAGAGTTAAAATTGTAATTGGGAGGAAAATTTTAGATGAAGTCCCTCTTTTTAACTTTGTAGATTGTGATGTTTCTTACTGGTGCTCTAAGGACCCAAAGAAAAACTTATGCAAGTTCCAACAAACAGTGGGCACAATAAAGAGAACGCTGTTTGAAAAAGAGGCGAACCTTAAATTGTATGAAGTGTTGCCGCGCCTTGTTACTTTACACTGCAGAAACCTGGATATTCACAATTAATTTGGAAAAAAGGATTGAAGCAGCGGAAATGAGGTTATTAAGATCATTGGCAGGTTTCCGACTGCAAGATCAGGAAGGAAACCAAGAAATCCGAGAACAAATCGGTATTGAAGGAATTCTGCAGAAGATAGATCAGTATAGGAATAAATGGCATGAACATATGATACAGATGAGGAAAGGCTGTATCCATAAACAACTTAATGAATACAAACCCCAAGGGAAAAGAAATATCGGACGGCCTACAAAGAATTACTGTATATTGCTTGATTTCGGAAGAGACAAATACTGTGTAATCCGAATTGTATACGATGATGATGACGATAATGATGTAGAGGTAGAGGCAGATAATGTAAGGCTAAGGTAACGGATGAATATCTAGTACCTCGACTTGCAATTGCATCTTTTGTACGTACACCACAAAGAGGAACGGAGGAGTTGAAGGAAGCGCAGGAGACGTATCGGCTGAAGGAACCGACGATGTAATCTGCAGAGGCACACAGAGTATCTTAAAAGGTACTGGCTAGACCAACCGCTGGAAAGCACTCGGTCCCAACCCGTCAAAACCGCCGGAGGGTGACTCAGATGCCCCCTGCAGGAAGAGCCAGAAAAAAATTCAACTTGGTAGTGAAGGCTGGAACAGCTACCCTCTGATAAAGCCAAGAAGTAGTTCCAAATCGTAACCCTCTGTACAATTTGCCCGCCGTCGACCGATACACAGTCCCGGGGTCGTTCTGTAACATAAAAGAGGTAGAAGAAATAAAAAGCACGAAAAACCCCATGGTGAGAGAGTGGACGGCCACCAGGAAACGACTGTGGGACCACTGTTACCGCTAAGCTATTTCGCTTCATATAAGATATTCATTCCTGAGTTTGAGCTCTCAGAACTAACGGTAAAAATGAAAGCATATTGGAGCACGTTTATCTGGCCAGTAGCGATACAATGTTTACCTATACAGACATAGCAGAGGGATTTAATGAAATAAAGATGCAATATAGTAGTGCTTGTTGGCATTGAAGAAACTAGATGCAGCATTATTGCTGCATTTCCTCTTATCAGCTTCAGTGACGGCTCAAGTTGTGAGCAATGGCAACATTATTTCACGAAAAAGTTATTTTTGCGGTTTTTCATGATTAATTACCGTCTTTTAACCCGTGAATGAACAAACAGACCGAAATAGTGCTCAATGATCCCTTTTCTCACGCAGTTTATTAATTTTGAACTAATGTTAACTTTGAAAATAGGTTAACTATGACCACATACATTTTTCGTGCATGTGTACTAACTTCACCACCGAATTTTCGATCAGTGCTTATCGCCACCAAACAAAGCGCATGGAAAACAGAATCATGTACTATTTTTGTACTTCACATCTACTCATCCATTATAGTTAGTTAGTTACTAACACTCCCCACATGGCAACCTTGGCCTTCGGGGTAACCTCACCCCACCAAGTGATGACCGGACCCATTTCTCAGGTGGAGGCACCCAGAGGGCGGTGTCCATTACCTCCGATGATAGGGTGATAGTGAAGATGGCGGTGAGGTGAGAGGACCTACAGTTTTTACCGTGGACTCCGAACCACGTTGGGCATAGGGGATACTTCACGTGTGCTAGACAGAGGTGAAGGCGTGGATGGGGCCGACTTAAAATCGCCAACCCCAGAGCCGGGAATCGAACTCGGGACCCTTAGAACGGGAGCCGCGAACGAAACCACCGCGCTACCCCGGCGCCCACACATCCATTATTTAATGCAAAAATTCTATTCAATTCCTGAACAGTTTACGTGTTGGACTTCTTTCCTCTCTATTTATATGTAGGTCAGGAGTAGGTCTTCTCATGTGTTTCACTTTCACCCATGCTTATGCATATAGTGGGCTACATATAAAAAGTCTTCTTTGTTCTTGTCACTTAAAAATAAAACAGAACATAGCATAAATGGGCACTCCTGCACTCAACATATCTTCCTTTTCCTGACACGCTTCTTTTTTAATCGTCTGCTGCACTGTTGACAATGTAGGCAACATTAATACGAAACAACGAGAAATTTAATTTTAAGTTGAACAATGAAAAATTAATAACAAATGTGCTGTAACAAAACACAAGTTTCTGCTAACGTTTACACTGCAAAGTATTGATTAGTGTCTTTTTTCGCATTTCCAATATCCTTGCATAAAAATGTTGGTATCTTTGATTCACATGTGCTATCAATGGTAACCCTTGATGTTACTAAGGTCCAACTGAAAGTTCAAAATGCTATTATGAATTCGTGGCTGGTCCCAAGCGACCGCATGTGAGATTTGTGTTGGACAGCACGGTGTTGGGGCGGGTTTTCTCTATATCTCCGGTTTCCCTTACCATCATTCCACCAGTTGCTCCGTCATCATACTTCTTTTCATCCACTTCGTTCTCGTTCCGTCCATCTACTTCTGTCACTTCCACTCCAGGCATCGGATTGATCTCTCATTCTAGATTTCTGTATCTGATCCAGAGTTGCAGTTCCTCAACCCGACGCCTGAAAGGGGTAGAGGACCAAGAATCCCCTAACACCATCGTAAGTGGTATAATTAGGGAAGTTAAAAAAGAAAAGAAGAATTCGTGCGTGGATAGAAATGACAGGGTTTCATAGAATAGTAATATAATAACAGTAAAGCTTGCAAGTTGCAATCGAATCCTTGAACTTCTATGGTTTTGTTTAGTCAGGTAAGACATTTCATCACACAATGAAGAATAGTAAACATGACTGCATTCTTTATATGGTCATGTAGCATACAAACAGTTTAAGTACTCTTTGCCCATGACAAGAAGGCTAGAGAGGTATGAAGGGCAGAGGAGCTTGAACTGTTTATCTGCTCCGGTAGCGGATCTGTTTACTAGGAAATGAGTGTATGAGAGTGCATATGAGTCATCCATGTTGCCAGATCTAATGTTGGTTGCAGCGATCGGTATTATGTATAGGTGAGCTATGTGACAGCACTTGTGTATTTTAAGTGAGCTTTCCATCCTTGTCATTCTCGGAAAGCGAGCATACACCCCCAGGGGGCAGCAAAGCGATTGCGTTGCACATTCCTCTAGCTTGCCTTCTTGTCCTGGGCAATCAGTAATAAGTACTAACGAGCATCATGTAATGTAAGACTTGAAATTTGCACAGCGAGTGTTATTAATTGTAGCTTCCTCAGGAAGGCCATAGAGTTTGGAGTGGCCGAAAGCTCGATATTTTAAACCTTGACATAGCCGATCACCCGTGAAGCTACGATTAATAGCTTCATATAACTCAGACACAATTAAAGTGATTGAGGAAGGAACGTTATTCTTTGTGTAGTAACAAATAGTGCTGTGCGCCAATCAAAGGATGTTAAATAAAATGTTTATATTTGAACAACCTTCACCACTTTATTCATACCACCATCTTCTATATGTAAGTATACTAATTTAAGGGGAACTGAAACGATTGAGCGTACCGACAATGTAAGGAAATATACTTTCTCCAGTTATTATAAGTCGTAGAGAAAGTAAAAATATCTAAGCAAAAATAAATCAGACTAAGGGTTACTAGAGCAGATACGGATGCCAACCAAGTTCAGTTTCTGTCCACATTCTACCAAGAACATAAAACAACGCTTACAACAGCTGCCCTGAACGTTTCCTAGAAATGATCAAGATTCCTAATGTAAAATTGTTTAATAACACATTGAATGCTTCTATCGTATTATCACTACTTGACGTAGATTGAACCATTTCGGTACGAACTGAATACGTACAGCTTGTGCAGGAAGTACTGTATTCCACCCAAAAATTCAGTACCGAAATTGTACCGGATATAAATATTTTGAGACATCCTGAATTCATGAAAAGCATTTTTAAAGAAAGTGTACGTGTCTTTGTGTACCTGAAACTTGAAATATGCATAGGACAGGCATCTTTCGAAGACACAACAAGAACATTCTGAAAAAAGTGCTAATACCGCAAATCCCCTTGAAATGAAAAAATAATTACATCCTTCATTTTCTCAAAAACGGCTCAATGATTTTGATTAGAATACCACAAATTTAACATACGAGAAATAAAATGTATACTTGATTTTATATGTGCATTTGGGTTTTGTAAGACTAGTCCTTGAAGTCTTTTTCATACTGAAGAAACCCTTAATAATCTTGTTTAACAGATAAATTATGGAAAATGGACAAAAGAAGTTTATGACACAAAAATTCTAGATGCTAAGCTACATAATTTATGTTGAATAACATATTTTGCAAGTTAGCCATTTCTGATGTGTATTTTATATTGTTTTAAATGTTAAACAACCTTGAACTTTGCATCAAGTGATAATTCGTTTTATTTCCTCGCGACCATACAAAGAAGCAATCGGCTATCCAAAAATCTGACTAGCGCTTTAAGCTACGATAATCTTTTATCTGCAACAAAATATATAATAAAGTATTAATTGAATAACAAGACGTAGAACGATAGTGATTGCGAAGACTGTGTATACCGGCAGGGAGGGACCGAGACGCTGACCACGTCCCACCCTCCAAAACTCCATCTTACTCATGACACCTGTGGTGGGCAGAGTTAGTGGACGTAGTGGCCGGCACTGTCCAGTAAAGGGTTAGATAGATATAAGAATAAGGTTTGTAAAGGAATAATTTGTAGAAGAGTGATGAGGAAAAGTTACACCAATGCAAAACCAGCCTTTTAAAATCACTTATTTGGACATGCTAAAAGAAGAGAATGTTAAAGGTAACCAAAATGTGTAATATGGTGAAGACCTACATCTCCCATTTTAAGCATTATCAAATATACAGGATTTGTCAAATAATTTGATACACGATTATTTGATCAAAAACACTAACTTAAAATGAAAGGAGATGATGGACATGGTAATTAGTGTCACGGTAAAAGGCATAAAAGTTTCGGCAAAAATAAGAAAACAGTCGGCGCATAAAGTTTCATGGTAATAATGAGCCTTGACAAGCATTTAATGATAGCGCGTCTATTGTAAATAAGTGCCGGCAAGCAAAGATAACTGAGGGAAAGGACTCGCCGGCATAGATTAAGTTACGCTTCTACAATGTGATATAATATTTGGTTTCTTTATTTTTCCTGAAATTTCTGGACTGATAGAGATTGTTCGGGTTCTGGTTTATTGTAGAGCAATCTAGAGTTACGAATTAGATATTTAAGGACGTGACGACTCGCAAAGTGAGTTGTAAAACAGTGGGTTGTAAACAGAGTAGATTCGAAGTGGGCCTTAGGTTCACCCTTATTTATTCGTGTAGGAAGCTCCCCTTGCAACGTAGCGCTGGCTAAATGGTATTGTACAAGCTACTTCAGCACTCTGCCACTTCAACTTGACTTCAAGTCCTTCGTGATCCGTTCAAAATTTTCATTACATCTTGAGGCCTATAACTTGATATTATAATACAAATAACATTTTTATAACATTATAGGCGTTTACAAAATGCAATAATAGCCATGTTTTCCACTGGCAGATAGTTATAAATGTATAGTTCGTAGTAGATATTTTATTATGGTCGGTATTGTGTTTGACTGTATGAACCAAGTTTCAAATCTTTCACAAATGCAAAGTGAAACATAAGATTTAAACAGGAAACAAAAGCTATTAGATTAATGATGTCGACATACTCCTAAAATGAAAGCTAACTGCATAACATGGTTTAAAACACCAGATACCGTAAAGTTAATAAGGGCTCACAAAGTTAAACATGATCCCAAATTGAAGATAAAGATAGCCGGTAGCTTTCCTTTGAAGAGCAAGGGCCAAGGGCCTCTCTAGCCTTGAGGTAGGGTGAGCTAGGCACTAATTATATGGTGAACTAATCCCTGTACATCCCTAATTATCGGATTGTCATTCTTGTGTATTTGGCTCACAAGAGAACCAGTAGCAACAATCAATAAATTAGTAACTAAAATACAGACAATAAAGACTTGGAGAAGGAAAATAACAAAAGAACCAAAACAAGACGACGTTTCGAACCTAGGCCTTGCATCATCATACGTATTCCAGCGGCTAACGCACGCGGCCAGCTGTTACGTATTTTACATCGCTCTTTGAGCAAGCATAATTTTATCACCTTGATATTATTATATGCATGAAAAACTGTCGTTTATTTAAGCTGTTCACAGCTTCTTGGTCCTCATTCAGGGCTGTAAGTGTTAATGCTGTTTGCGATAATACCTATTAGAAGGTCAGAGCTGCAATGACGGCTTTTGTGCTAAAGGAGTCAATGTTTTCACATTATACTGTAAACTGCGAGTTGCATAGATAAGAATAAATAGGGGCAGCTGACTCACCTGGTATATATATATACTTATATAATTATATTCATTATATTAATTATATATGCATACTCACGTGTCAACGTTTATTTTTCTGAATCCATTAATCTCCTTAAATTTCGTGTATGAGCACTAAATAAAATGTTCAGCAAACAACTGAATCCTCTTACACGTAGCTTAATATTTGAATAAGATAGGATTGCAATTTTAAAATTCAGGAAGTAAAATGTGAAGACCTATATTTCACAATACCTGGTTACATTAACCTTATTATGATGAACCTCGTTGAGTGGTTAAGTTGGTTGAAAGTAATGCCAGTCCATTAAGCGATAGAGAACTGGAACTCACCTAAGACAATTGTGATATAGCTACCGTATTTTTCCCATTATAGCTGTACCTGGTTTATTTGGGGGTATTTCGTCTATCAATACCAGCGAATATTTATAAAATATACCTATGATAAATAGGTAGCCACATTAGGCATTCAATTGCAGCTATTACTTTGGCAAGGCATTTTCTTGGTAAGTAAACTGTTAGTCTAAATGAATAGTTTATTTCAGAAACAACCTAAGTGTGCTTTTCAACTTTCGGAAAACTACAAAAAAAACTGTTTTGCAGCTTAAGTATAGGTCTAGTCTCCTTCAAATATTTTTTACCAAATCAAAAGCATGCTATTGAAATAATATATTTTTTATTTTTTCTTCCTTTAACTTTTTGAGTCATTAATTTCTGAAAAAATTGCACTTAGGTGGTTTCTGCAATAAATGAGTGTATCCAAAGTTATTTCTTTCAAAAATTATTATTATTGAAATTAAGTCAAACCATTATTTTTACCTGTTTTGGTATTAAAGGTAAGTAGCATACACACTATCCCCCGCTATCTCATTCCACCGGTGCTCCATCTTCATCTCACGTATCATCAGTGTTACCGCCTGCGGTGCCGTATGTAGTAAAAGCGGGCGTTAAACACTACACTACACACTACACACTGGAAAGTCTTCTGGCAACTCCTTGTCAGTTGTTGTTCATTGGATGATATTGTCATAGAAGGCTTCATATCCAACAGTGTACTCCATCAACCTTTTTATAACTTCTATCTTTTTTGTTGTTGTTGTTGTTGTTGTTGTTGTTGTTGATGTTGAGTGGGACCTAAAACCAAAAATCTCACTTTGCAAAACCCGAAAAATTTAAAAATTGCTATAGCCTACAAAAATGTTTATCTAAAAGTAAACTATAAACGTTTACAATAACCTTGGTAAAATGGAAGTAAACATACCTTCCCCAAAGGATAAGCTTTCTCTGTTGGTAGTTCCGGAGAACTAGCAGTTTTTAGCAATGTGAAGGTAGATGTCGTTATTCCTCCAATACATTTGCTTGCTACCACTTTTCCCGGAGTATCCTTGTAGAGAAACTGCTTGTACTTGGACACTTTGAATGGCTGCTTATTATCTTTGGGTACATTCCTGCCTGATGTTTCGTCCGAATTTGACATTTTTTATATGATTTGGGCCACCACTTTTTGAAATTGAGAACATCGTCTGATGGAAGGTGATATATAGTAAATCGGCCAGACTTACTAGATTTTAGCATGAGCTCTGCATATTCAGCAGGAGTATAAATCCTGTCCATCTTTCTCGAGAGACGCTTTATACTTCCAAAATCTGTCACATGGGGAGAATGAGTGGCCACATACAGGATAGTTGTGAGTTACTGTTGCAGCGAGTCACAAAAAACGGTTGTCATCAAGGCCGCCAACCGTCACGAGTGAAATTTACCGCAGAAAGAACCTAACCGACGGCGCTTGGGTTCGTTCTTAAATAAACGGATTATTTTCAAGGCTGAAAATAGCATTGCTGATATGAAAAATAGGTTATTTCTACATTAAAAAATGTATTTACCTTTAAATTGTACAGTACCACCAAAAGCACATTTTTTGATATTTTATCTCTTAGGTGGTTTCTGAAATAAACGATTCAAATAGGAACTTTTAACTTTTTGTATGTCATACGCAGAGATGCGTTCTTTTTAACGTAATGTGTATTTTATTATTTTAGGCATTAAATATACTTTTAAATATGATATTCCATCTATCATTTTGTAATCTGAGTTCTCCAGTCTTTCAAAGAAAGGATCAGAACTTCTTTACTATTTTGGCAACTTTCAGGTACCCAAGCAATGTAGCTTCTCGTTTAGCGAATTTCAAGCTTTTCTCTCTCCATTTTTACTTTGAGCAATTTTATGTACCAGGTGCCCCACACAAGCCGTCCTCTGCAGTTCGCATACGTTAGTGCAAGAAGGGTTGTCTCGTCGGTGCTGTTCAAAGGAGAAGTGCACGTATAAGCGAAGCTTGTGTGCATGTACCCCGAAAGGTGGATAGGTCATGGTGGTTGCTCTCGATGGTTAGCGAGATGCAACTCCCTTGGATTATTTCTTATGGGGTTATATCAGAGTCAGGGTCTAAGGCACGGAACCAGAAAATTAAGATGCGCTAAAAGAACGAATACATCATACATGCGCTTCAGTGTCTACAGAAATCTTAAGAAGTGTTCATGTTAATACTGAGAGACGCTTACATCGATGCATCCTAAAGCTAGGTATGCATTTATTTGAACATTATGTTTCGGTCTATTATATAGGTTTAAAGGAACATTAACTCTATTAATTATATTTATTATTCTTAATTGCAATCAAATACATACAAACATTTGTGTAACTTTGCTAATTATGAAGCACAAATTGTTGCACTATGTGTTGTTTATAAACTGGTTGTGAGATTTTGATATGTCTTAAACCATAATTAATATGCCTTGGCTCTTGTGCTTATGTTTCTGGTGAGGGACAATCATTCTTCTGCACAAGATCCTTTCTCGAGCCTAGGAATTGAATGCGGTATCTCAATGCAGTGAGCAAGTGCTCTAGCAACGAGTTATGTGACCAGTTACATTAGGCAGCGTAATTTTTCAAGCTCTTGCCTTACGTTTAGCAAGGTCTCCTCTCCTTTACTGACATGTTTAG
Organism: Mantis religiosa; assembly: GCA_030765055.1. NCBI lineage: Eukaryota > Metazoa > Arthropoda > Insecta > Mantodea > Mantidae > Mantis > Mantis religiosa. The sequence goes on from CM060950.1 coordinate 225,335,396, forward strand.
GCATTCCTTTCAGCGTCCGCGTTATCCGGGAGTAACTAACTTCAACGAACGACGACTTGGGTCAGCCACCATGCATGTATGTATACCTGTGAGTGAAGTGCATGGTATATACGAGCTTTCTTTTCAGATACTTTTGACGTCAGCTAAATAAAACTCTGAGACGATGGGAACATTTCTGTGTTTTAATCTAATTCCATGTTATTAAATGCATTAATTAAATAAAAATTATGCTGTTACGCATTTTAAAAAATGTACAACTAAGAATACAGATTATCTTCTTCAGTAAACTAACGAACTTAGATAGTACATACCTACATCCTCTGTAGCATTTAGTTGGCACAATAATGCCACTTCTGTAGCGCAGGTGGTAGCGTGTCTACGTCACTTTCAAGAAGTATCGAGTTTGAATATCCATCAGGTTGACCTATCTGGATTAGGTTTTTCCCAGGGTTTTCCGTTACTTTAAAAAATGAATGTCTGGTAAATCTAAGTTCTATGGATCCTGGGTTCATTTGAGCATCATTTCATCCATTTCGTTCAGCTGGTTCGAATTTTTGTTGTTGAAATTTTACGTCCAACCTTAAGTCATATCGGTCGGTGAATGAAATGATGCTCAAACGTTTTTTCTTTTAATTTAAGTCCTCCAACGTTAAGTCATATCGGACGGCGAATGAATTGGTTGAAATGATGCTCAAATGAGTCCAGCGTCCATGGAGCTTAGAGTTAGCCGACATTCGTCTTGAAGGATAAGGGAAAACACAGGAAAAATCCGTATACGGGTAATTCACCCTGACCGAGATTCGAACTCGGGACCTCTTAAATGTGAGGCAGACATGCTACCATCTACGCTACCGAGGCGGGCAGTGCTCAAATGTGTCCAGGATCCATGGAGCTTAGAGCTACCCGACATTCGTCTGTAAGGATAAGGGAAAACCTCAGGTAAGTCACCCTGACCGAGATTGGAACTCGGGACCTCTTTAACGTGAGGCAGACATGCTACCATCTGCGATACCGAGGGCCATCTGATCCGATGTGACCTAATTGGTTAAAGGGCGTTAATTAAAAATAAATAGTTTCAGAAATAACAGAACATCAAACCAGGCAATTTAACACGAATGGAGTAAAATTAATTGGTCCTCCGCACTACCCGTGTGTAGGGCAGGTTTAAATAGATAGAGTCAGATTTAAAAACTCAGTTGCATAGCCGGGATTTGAAACACGGATCTCCCGGTCTCTGTCCGGTCGCTCTTATTCATTGAATTACCATCGTAACATAAAGAGTGCTTCATGCTCTTCCCCGTGGAGTGAGAGGGATACTTGCTCGGCGCGTAGTTTATCCCCTAAGAACCTCCAGCTGTGGGACGCATCTGCGAGCTTAGAAATGTCAGGGGCTTCCGCGCGTCTCTGTGGGCTATCTACATGTGACCAGTAGTCTCCTGTGGTTCCTTCATTTTATCTGTTCCTGCGGAAGAATGTTAGGTAAGATATATGTATATATAAGCTACACCATTGCTCTAGAAGACGTGTAGTTTCAAAATAAAGTTTTGAAAATGGGATTTACGAATGACTTTGAGGTAGAAGTTCACATTTCAAGGTTTGGTGATACTTAAATTTATGTCGAGCATTAAAATTTTTGGCAACTGCCATAAAAATTATGTATTGTTTAACCCTTAAATGGTGATCGTTGCCCTCAATCGGAAAGGGAGTCTGCACGCCAACTGCGAAAATTAAAATTGATTTTTATTTATGGATGTCCTTTAACTGCGTTTGTTCCCAGAGCCCCACTGTATATTGGGCCTGAGAGACAGTTTAATTTTGCTCAGAGGCCTCTTCATCAAAGTTGAGTTTATGTGCCGTAAGTCTACAGCACGAAACCAACCTAAAATATTATATTATCTTGAAGTATATAGAGCAATATGTGTTTTCACAAGAGTAGAGAAAGTCGTGCATATAAAACAACTGTCACTTAAAGTCTACTGAATTCCCTTGTACCCACAATAATATAATGTTTGCTTTGAAGTAGATACGGCAATAAATGTTTATCTACAGCACGAAACCAACGTTTGCTTCCCTTCCAAAGGAAGCCATATGAAGGATGATTACGCATGATAAAGTCCATTAAAATAATTTAAACCCGCGGCTTACAGTCCATATCGGACCAGTGTCTGCCAACCCAACGGCCGGTCTGACGCGTACATACGCGAGGTAGAGATGGACGATCACCCAACCGATACGGGGAGGAGATGAGGTCAGCATCTCGGCACTCCCAGCCGGAAAGTTTGTTTTCGTGACCAGGGCCGCTTACATATGGCAAGCTCCTCAACTTCCTCACAAGGCTGAGGACTCAAAATCCGCACCCCCAGGGGTGTGATCGATCCCGGACCGCATTTCGTGGCAGGAAACCAAAGCATTATGCCTTAGCCCACTGCGCCACGGCGCAGGATGATAAGGTCCATTATTATTGCACAAATATAAAGTGATACTCGATACTTGAAGTTTACCACTAAAGTTTACTTTTTATCTGATTACCTAAAACTTTCCTTTTTTACTGTTAAATAGTGGCATACCCGAGATAACATAGTTTATTTTTGAAACCCAAGTGGCAAATTAATTCATTGCATTTATCTCTTCCTGTTTTTTATGAAATTATTGCTCAATGAGATTTTCATAGTAAATCTTCACTTCTGCTCATTAGAATTGCAATTTAGTACTTATATTATTCTTAACAGTGAATGAAAAATCATCCGACACTCCCTTAAGAGAATAGGAAACATCGTCGGAAAATTTGGCATTCTTAGAATTCTACTGTAGTCTTCGATGTTCTGAAAATGCTGTATTGCCTATAATATTGTCAAGTACATATAATGTATATATAACAATTTAATAATTATATTTTAATAATTACTTTTGAAATTAGTCACACTATGACTTACGTAGTACCGGAAGTAAGTCTTACTTAGAACATTGAAAACCGCGTATAGAAGATTCGAGGATAACTGACTTGGCTTCTATTAGCAGAGCTGGTGAGCGAGTCGTTCTGCAAGATGCAAGCATAGAAGACGATGTGTGTAAGGTGACGCTCTTGTGATGCAGAATCAGAATCATATCAATATATTCTTAAAGCTATTTGTTTTGTGATGTGAAGTTGAAAAAGAATTAATTACACGCTGTGGTGTAATCGAGGATGATATATGTGTGTGGGTAAGCAGTGAGTTACCTGCGGGTGGCTCAGGCTATTTCGTCTGTTAACCATATTCGGGAGGTCCGGGTTCGATTCCCGTTGATAACCTACCTGGCCCATGGGTTCTTCGGTTTTTTTTTCTGGGTTGTAAGGCGAATGCTGGGTGAGATAATTACATCCCCTGAATTTCCTGTCCCTCCATTTCATCTCCATTATCATTTCACACCATCTCTCATCTGGTGGTCTCTTTCAGGGTAGAAGTGTCGTTAGGTGTCCCGGCGGTACATGACAGGATGGTATACTCTGAGGAAACTACTTTCTCCTCAGACACGTCGGTTTTCGGCTTTCGAATCTGCTGCTGGGACCGTTTCCGAACCACAGTAGGGGGAATGTCCGTTGTCCTGGCCAACTGTGGTAGGTTTCTAAGTAAAATGTAGGGACCGTGCCCTCTGTACTGTCGTGGCTCCTTGGGACGGCCTCTCTCTGTCTCCTCTCGCCTCATCCTTCCCACCAGGGATGCCCCCTGGGGGCATAGATACAATAGATCAAGACTGGTCGCAGCACCAAATTAGTTCCGTAGTAAACCTAACCCTAAGTTTAACTGTTGTGCACCAAAGCTCCGAGTTTCTCTCACGTAGGGTCCTCCAGTATTTAATTTAGTAAGTTGCTTTAACCTTGTACAATTATTCCCAAATTCAACTGTAGAACGTTACATTATATATTATAAGTATATAAGTAGCCTTTATTAGTAGAAGAATAATCGGCCGGAATGTTTAAGTAATTTTGTTACGTAGAGTGTAAAGTGCTAAATCGTTGTGCCTACCCTTTGGTCGCGTAGTTAATAACATTAGAGGTATGTACACGGATTTCAAACAGTGGAGAAACGCTTAACTTAGACAGCATAACTACTGTCTAATTTTCCTATAGAATTCTCCTGTTCTCGTCGGAATATTGGTGACGTTGCCAGCTGTGTCTCTCGTATAGATAGCAACAGATACGGGTGATAATGATAATGATAATGATAATGATAATAATAATAATAATAATAATAATAATAATAATAATAATAATAATAATAATAATAATAATAATAATAATAATAATAATAATAATAATAATAATAATAATAATAATAATAATAATAATAATAATAATAATAATAATAATAATAATAATAATAATAATAATAATAATAATAATAATAATAATAATAATAATAATAATAATAATAATAATAATAATAATAATAATAATAATAATAATAATAATAATAATAATAATAATAATAATAATAATAATAATAATAATAATAATAATAATAATAATAATAATAATAATAATAATAATAATAATAATAATAATAATAATAATAATAATAATAATAATAATAATAATAATAATAATAATAATAATAATAATAATAATAATAATAATAATAATAATAATAATAATAATAATAATAATAATAATAATAATAATAATAATAATAATAATAATAATAATAATAATAATAATAATAATAATAATAATAATAATAATAATAATAATAATAATAATAATAATAATAATAATAATAATAATAATAATAATAATAATAATAATAATAATAATAATAATAATAATAATAATAATAATAATAATAATAATAATAATAATAATAATAATAATAATAATAATAATAATAATAATAATAATATAAATATATTATATAATAATATATTATTAATAATTTATTATTTTTTATTATTATTAATAAATTGCTAGGGCGTCTTCTTTATGCAAAGGGTCCCCATTTTGTCCGACTGCAGCCAAGGCCACAAAGGGGTGTAGGATGGGGTTGGTAGGGGTAAGCACTCTGACTTTCCCAACTGAAGGTCGACTATTTGAACTTTTAGGGACGCCACCTTTCTATCACCGTACCTACTCATTTGGCTTCAAGAGCTTGAGTACACTCCAGATCAGACTTGGTAGCGGTGAAAGATCTCACGGCAGTACCGAGGATCGAACCCGGTTGTCCGAGCCAGAGGCAGGCTCGCTACTATTGGGCTACTGAAGAAGTCTCAAGAAATATCAGGTAGTCAATTATGTGATGTGTCTGTGGGAAAACGAAGAGAAAAACCAAAACACAATGTAGTGTTACATATTAAGTTACGAAGTATAAAATTATGAGCCCTTGTACTCCCCACAGATTGTATTTACTTGTGACTTATTCTATTTCTATCTGGTTTTGAACCGACTGCCACCAGTAATCTGCGCAGAAGAAATTCCTAAACATACGTTTAGAAAATATGTTTTACAAATTACTCCTCCTGGCATACTGTGCCATACTTAACTAGTCTGCTGTCCATTTCTTAAGGCTTTTTTCTTATTATGTACATCCGTAACTCATTTCTCTAGAAGGAGCTGCTAGGGATTATCTCCCTGTGCTTAATAGAGCGCTGGTGATATATACTGCAACATTAAGAATTTGGAATGAAGCGGAGTGTGGTTTGTGTCTGCATTTTCTGGGGACATTTCATAATTTTGACATAATATTTACTAAAATTTCCTGGTCATTGGTAAATATATCGCCATTGCCATTATTTACACTAATATATATAACGGGAACAAGTGAGTCGTCAATCTCTTGGAAGTTATCTGAATATTCACTAGTTGGATTTACTTTCTCCTTTATTATTTTCAATAACTGCGAAGCAATTTATTTCTACATTATATGCGGTTATCTAATAATTCTCTTACCAAGTCTTGTTGGGCACTTAAATTTTGGTAGTTTCTATGCTTTCATTTACTGCCATTTTTAGCTACGTTTTGACTTAAGGTGAAACACTTTAAGTTTAGCATTTTAATCGCAATATTTAGTCATATTCATGGATGCACAATTTTCCCTAATTTCATCGACTACTTTTCTACAACTGTTTTAGTCGGAAGTTTAACTTGTTTAGACCTAATTTCCTGTTTACTGTTTGTCAGTAGCTAACTGGCTCTGCTTTACTGTCATTTCAGTAGCTAACTGACTTTCTTTTAGAATTAACATCAGCTGCTAACTGTCCATGTTTTTCAGTTATTTCAGTAGCTAGCTGAGTTTAGTTTGTCATTAATATCTCTAGCTAATTGGTTTTACTCCTTAGCTAACTACTCATCCTTCCTTTTAAGAGATTTCAAGTTTCATTTCTTTCAGTAAATTAATCATACTAAGGCTTTATGATTAGTACTGTCTCTTCTCTCAATATTTACGGTCTGTGGGATACACTTATTTTTCACTTTCTTTGCTCATTTTCTCAATTTTTTACCAGAACTGTTCAATCATTTCATAGGTGCAAACAATACTAGATACCGGAAAGTAGATACCATAATTTACAGAATATACCTTTTTAATTTTAACTATTTTAACATTTCCTTTTAGCACTTAAGCTTCTAAAATTTTGAAATTCATCGTCGCCACTCTTCACTTCTCAGTAGCCCTCAGGTGTGATGCAGTCCTCTCGATGTTTTGGTCATAGTCTTGAGATAGACGTTCCAGATCTGGGCGTTGCAAATTTAAGTTTTGTTCTATTTTTATAATTATATAGCTTTACTTTCTCTTATTTTATTCTCTTTTTACTTTATTTTTTATTTTCTTTGTGTACGCAGTTCTATTCGTATACCACACTCTGTAACTTTCTTCGTAGTGAGGTTAGACTCAACACACCACCACGTGGGTTACTTGTATCGGAATCTGTACTTGATTAATGCATTATTGTTTCGTAATCGAGCTAGTTCTTTCTTGAGGACGGGACTCGCTCTACCAAATCGGGTTTTAGGAATCATTATTTTCTACTTGAACGAAAACTCAACTAAAATACTTTTTATATCGCTTTTGTTAATCATAATTTTCGTATTTATAAAATAAAATCAGTTAAATTCTTCTCCTGTGAGCACATAAATTCTAATAACAAGTATTCCGTTTCTTAGTTAACATAAATTAAAAATACAATAAAATTATGGAAAGGTAGAGTCCGACTGAAAAATTCAATGCCATAGCCGGGATTTGAACCACGGATCTTCTGGTCTCTATCCAGCCGCTCTAATCATTGAGCTCAGAGAAGGCCAGAAGATCCGTGGTTCAAATCCCGACTATGGCACTGAATTTTTCAGTCTGACTCTACCTTTCCATACGTTAGCCTACACACGGCCAGTGTCAAAGAATAATTAATTTCCATTAATTGACCTAATAGTGGTTAACTATAAAGCCCGACCCTTAAGGTACTTACATGTTGTAAGTCGTCATTAAGGTAGTTGTCTCATGTGTTTATGAGAACTCCTAAGTGGGAAAAATACGAGTCATCTGGAGAATTTAATGTCATATAGGCACGTTGGCCATAGTAGCTCAATGGTTAGAACGGCTGGACGGAGACCAGAAGATCCGTGGCTCAAATCCTGGCTATGGCATTGCATTTTTCAGTCTGACTCTACCTTTCCATACGTTAGCCTACACGCGGCCAGTGTGAAAGAATAAATAATTTCCACAATAAAATTAATATACCTGATTTTTCAAAATTCCTTAAGCATTTTTGCATCTTTTTTTCTAGAAACAAAATTTTAAAAAATACATGTAAGTATATCACTTATTTGTGTTTTTTGTTGGTAATAATGAGTAGTATATAATGAAAATGTTGCGTTATTAGTGATGAAACAATGTTACTTATTATTTTCTATTAGCAGTTTAGTTTAAAACAATGCTTTCCTATAATTATGGGGAGTTATTACTTGTATGCCTTCCGAGGTACTTCTCTGAAAAAATGTAGTACTTTAACTTCATGTGTACTATTTGGTGGAATATTTATAATTTACATTGGGAAACTTTCCCATTTAAGTTTAAATCTAACCCACGTGGTTCATCTTCTTTTCAACCACACCCAATATTAATCCACCACTCGATGCTTTTTGACATTTTTCTGCGCCTACGTGGTTCAAACATGTCCACTGTGTATAAGTTGACTACAGCGTCTATTTTACAATTTCTCTTTGTCTGATATATCTTTCTATTGCGATATGGTTAAATAATAACATAACTCTTGTGTTGTTCCTCCTGTTTCCATGCTTGCCTTTCATGCTCATACTGTTTAAAAATTATTCTGCCAATTAATTTATGACATTAAATTTCGATTTGAATTTGAATATGTTGAAATCAAGCACAAGCTGCTATTTTGGCAGGAGGTGAATTTGTAGTAAATAAGGTAAGAAGTTATTAGCCACTTATGGTGTCCAGAAAGAAAAAAGAAACAATTGCATGTCAAAGTAGCTAAGGCAATTGGTCTTTCTGGTGGACAAGGTGTTCAGTCTAAATTCAATGTTTTATGAAATGAGAAATTTGCGGGAGCACACGTTTACCAATTCTAAATAAGAAAAGGAAATAATTCTTAGAATATAGTACGTCACGAAGTATAACAGTTGTTTCAGATGTGAATAAGCTCAACATTTGTCAACATACAATGTATAAAAGCCGAATGTATAAAAGCCGATCATGAAGTAGTTGCGACTTATGTCGATAAAGCAGTGTGTTTTTCTATACATTTTTATATTAGAGACTTGCGTCCTCTGTTATTATCGATTTGCCTTTCTGTGATGGATTATCGGCAGTACGTAACGCCTAAAGACGGAAGCTGAATGGATTTTGCTGTTCAGCATTTAAGCAACTCACGACAATTTATTGTTATTGTGGAAACTGTTATTTCAAATTGCAAATGAAATGATCTTACAAAGGTGTCAGCTAATATAGTATTTCAATAGTTATAATTTTTGTTGCTGTGATTCAGAAACAGTTTAACTTGTCATCCTCAAACACTGCCAACTCATTTCAGGTAGCTAAATTATTAGTCTCTATTAAAGTTACCAACCAACTGGTGTACCATATTCTCTCAAACATTGACTCATATCTTGAGAGTAAATACCTTAGTTCACCGCTGTACCAGATCTCAACGGATTTATTGAAGGCAGAGATAATCAAGACGGCATCAAAGTTATCGCACACTAGTAGAGACGTTATCAATTTGTCACACGTGCATCACAGTATATTGTACTCTTCCGTTACAAAGACTCACAAGGGATCAATGCCACATTGATGTTACAGATCGAGGTGGAATTTCCTTTCTTTTTAGTGAAATCGGATAGTAAATAACCTCTGTGCCGACTTTGTTTTCTTGTGCGCCAAAGTTTGACAAAAGAGTGACTTAAAAATTAAAACGGTTCCCAATAAGATCCAATTCATCTGATAACTTTTTCAAAAGAATTGAGGAAGAGAACTTAAAACAATGTGTAATTTTATGTATTCTGTTGAATTTTATCTTTGTGTTTTCGTTCTGGGGAAAAATTGAAGCATATCTACGGCCAATTGTTTCTTTGCTACATGTAGTGCTGATTATAGATTATCTTGAATGTGGTTTCGCAGACAGTTCTCTCCTCAGCACGAGGCAAAGTGTAATATCCTGTCCCAGGTAGCTGATCCTCGAACGAAGGCGTTTATACTCTAAACTTCATAAGTTTTCCCTTTCACGGCGAGTAGAGACCCAATGGGAGAGAAATTCTTTTGTTTTCGATGTAATTTTTACTACAAAACATTTCAGTTCAAACAGCAATTGTTAACTATCAGTGGTTTAATAGAGGATTTCCACATTCATATTCGGAGACACCGTATTTTGGCAGTCACCGTTGCGTTTCATGAAAATTTTAGGGCTTGAATTGATTTTCTTCATATTACCAAGATGAGGCGAATCGAGATCTATTAAGAAGTTAACAGATTTTAGAGCAAAGTTTGCAGTCTGCGATGATAGGCAGAAAGTTGTGATTATGCTTGAGGCTTTCTCAGATATTAGCGGCTTGTAACGAGAAGCGATGTGTTCAGAAGTTTTCGCTACGTTACACAGCTAATCGCAATGCTTATCGAATATGAGACAGTCTGGATCCCTCGAGGCTTGGTCGCATTAACGAGTTGAGAAAATCTGCCTTGCTGCATCATGAAAACTCCACAATGGTACTTAGCTCTTTGACAGTCCCTTTGAACAGCAGTGCTATTAAAGCACAGAGTTGCATTTCAGTGCACTTTAAAAATCTAAAACGCTATTTCTAAATTTCTTTTGGTTATACGTCTAGTAGAGTAACACATTTTTACTTTCTCTCCCTCCTACCTAGGTAAGAGCAAGACATTGACTCTTCACTAAAAATATATGTTTTCTTTCTCCCTGAATCCCCAAACAATTATTTCTTAAAGGAATAAGTTCTTACGTATGTGGTGTATGTGTGCAAACAGCATACTTCTTAAAACAAATTGGGTACCTTTTAAAACTGCTGCGCGGACATTTTTAAGAAAATACTCTAACCACAACTACCGTTTACAAGAAACAATATTCCACAGTTTTAATTTTCACAAAAATGTCATCAATGCGTTTCTTAAGACATCGTAATTTATATTTTCATGACAAATATAACCTCAAATCCTGAATGCTATATGGATAATCTGTGAAGACCTGTACATATATTACAATGTTGTATAACAAACCATAAAAATGGAAAAAAAGGTAGTATACAAACAAAGTATATCTATTTAAAACATGCAATTTAACTCAAATAATTCTTTCATTTTATTAGTTATAACTGTGGCCAATTTTTTGTCAAGTTTTTATAAGTGCTTTTGGCATGCAATTGTTTCTTGCGAGGTCATGAGTTTCACAGTAATTTTAAGTGCACCATATAAGATTCCACTTTGAAACATCGGCCTCGATTTCCTGCATCTCGTTATACGTATATAAGGCAAACTGCGTATTGAAGCTATTTCTGAAAAGGTTTCGCTCAATTAAAATGAAGTCGATATAAAAAAAGGTTTTTAAGTAAACTTGAACTTATATAAAATAAAGTATATTTGGTAGAGAGTAATATGAATGTAGCGCATCAAATTCTTTTTATGAGATTAATGACCTTCTTACGCAGGACATTTCTTCGCTACAAATCTATTTAATGGTTTGGTACATTAGGTGCTGGTTCTTTCCTAAGTAAAAGCTTTGCGTGTAAAATAAACTATTTTGGCAAACCATTTTATATAATTCTACAAAATTTGTGCTCTACAAACTGCGTATATAGTTTTCGTATACTTATACAATGTCGGTTCTTTTAAAGTCAATGTAATGTAGTCAAGGAGACAACAAAGACCATTTTATCGACTTTAAATGAACAAACAGTATATAATAAAACAAAACAAACTAAATTTTGGTGCAAAATATTCAACATAATGTAATTAAAAGAGTAGAAATAGAGACACGTAAGGAGCGGTTTTATATTAAATACAACTAGCGTCGGCCACTTTTTTAAAGCGCTTATTGAGAATTTCAATGACCTTTGACCAATAATGTTCAGTATAAAGCCCTTCAAGTACGTTCTCCAATCAAAATGAACTAGGTACCATAGTTTTAAATTTAAAGTTTAAAAATACTTATGACACAAAACAATAAAAATTATTAAGCTAGGATCAGCAGGGGTTAGCAAATATAAAATTATTCATTTACAAATAAATATTTGTCACTTCTAATATGACCAAAATTAAAAATATAGGAATACATACAAAAACTACTTTTTCTAATGCACTGATTAAAATTAATGTATATAAAAGCAATTTCTTCATATTAGTTATTTTGTTGAAAAAATGGTGGTGGAACATGTAATAAACTATATGCATTTACCATCTAAAACGGACGAGTATTGTATTGTAGTTTGTTGTGTGTTCTGCATGCAAAGAAATTCCGTCTTTCCAATTGATTTTCATAAATACAATTTCCCAAATATCCATGAACGGGGTTTTGTGGATCCCATTCTTATTTGAGGAATCAAAATGCTTATTGAAAAATGAGAGCGATGCTTCCTTGTTTCCTTAGTAAACAGCAATACTGATGCATACACTCAGGAAAAAGTGTTTTTAAGGGTGCAAGCAAATGATATTCAATAATAATAATAATAATAATAATAATAATAATAATAATAATAATAATAATAATAATAATAATAATAATAATAATAATAATAATAATAATAATAATAATAATAATAATAATAATAATAATAATAATAATAATAATAATAATAATAATAATAATAATAATAATAATAATAATAATAATAATAATAATAATAATAATAATAATAATAATAATAATAATAATAATAATAATAATAATAATAATAATAATAATAATAATAATAATAATAATAATAATAATAATAATAATAATAATAATAATAATAATAATAATAATAATAATAATAATAATAATAATAATAATAATAATAATAATAATAATAATAATAATAATAATAATAATAATAATAATAATAATAATAATAATAATAATAATAATAATAATAATAATAATAATAATAATAATAATAATAATAATAATAATAATAATAATAATAATAATAATAATAATAATAATAATAATAATAATAATAATAATAATAATAATAATAATAATAATAATAATAATAATAATAATAATAATAATAATAATAATAATAATAATAATAATAATAATAATAATAATAATAATAATAATAATAATAATAATAATAATAATAATAATAATAATAATAATAATAATAATAATAATAATAATAATAATAATAATAATAATAATAATAATAATAATAATAATAATAATAATAATAATAATAATAATAATAATAATAATAATAATAATAATAATAATAATAATAATAATAATAATAATAATAATAATAATAATAATAATAATAATAATAATAATAATAATAATAATAATAATAATAATATGCGAGCTTTGATCTGATTATAAAAGCAATGTACAAATATAGTTTACGTGATCTCAAAATTGGCAATAAACTTTCATTTGATTAACTTGAATGGGAGAAATTCTCCCAAAGCCTCATTGCTTCTTGCTGACGCTTAGAACGACCATTTTAAAACTTAAGTGATTTTGGGTGCGAGTTGGACATATTTGTAGTTCTTATTTGCTATATTCTATCTGTAATGTAGATGTGTTGTATATTTTAAATAATTAGTGTTATGACCAATGATATGCACTAAATTAAATTAAACATGATATGATAGTTAATGTCTAACTTAGAACGGAAAATCATATGATTCTCAGGCTAGTGAGAGTCGTTCCCGTTGCAGAATTCGCAGCTTGCTTTGAACGACTTTGAAGCGAAACAAGTTACATTATAACCTAGGTATATTAGATATCTAGAAACAAAACATGTCCCTGGAAGACATGTCAAAGGTTGTTGGAGAACGGTTCTATCCCGACATATCGCTCGTCTTCAGAAGCAATAAGATACATGGACTGCTAATGAACGTCGCACTAATAACTAGAGACTCTTTTAATTGAGGTCCTCCACCGTTAAGTCATACAGGGCGATTAATCAAATGGGTGAAAAAGATTCTCAAATGAGTCCAAGGTGCAAAGAGCTAAGAGTTACCCGATATTTATATTTCAAGATATGGGAGAACCCCTATCAAAATAACTCACCCTGACCGAAAATAGAACTGGGGACCTTTTGAATGTACGGCAGATATGCTACCACCACGCTACAGCGGCAGCGAACTAAAGACAGGCAATAATGAGGAAAAAATGCGAAATTTTGACATCCTTTCCCAAGATATGCTAATGTGGGAAAAATATCCCAAAATATAGTCATATATATATAATTTATTTTAAAACGAAACGAATTTAATAATAAAATAAACGACGGAACACTACGCACCTGTCTTCCCCCGTTCTCCTTTTGGAACATATCACCTATTGGCGATTGTGTTAACTCGTAAATCCCCACCCCCAGCCCGGAATCGAACCCGGTACCCCTCGCACGGCAGGTAGGTGCTCCACCGATTGAGCCACGGAGCCAGCCCGCGCCTATCTTGTTTTAGAGTCTTCTACATGCAGTTTAAGAAAACAGCCCAAGTGGAGTATAAGGAAAGCTTTGATTCCATACCAATGGACATAGTTTATATGAAGAAATATAGCATAATATCAGAGAATATGAAGGTCGTTTCAAAATATTACGAAATGTGATTATTTTTACATACTGCAAATACGTACACATACTTATCGCCAATCATTTCATAATGGGATCAACGTTAAAGTTAGACAATAAAACACGGGTGAACAGGATGCACAGATCAGATTAGTTTTCAAACACAGTGTTTTATTGAACTAAAATCCACACCTACATATTATTGACTGATATAATTAAATAGTTGATAAGCAAATGATCAATTATTTTTCCTTTAAAGTCTTATGGGAATGCTACTCTTAGGTTTTGGAGTATATACGGGAGAATGCACTAATTTAAAGGGATACATAGGAATACCATAAGTTGGTTAAATTATAGTATTTGGGCTCAAATATCCCTGCAACGGAGTAAAATCTAAAATGGGATAGCGTACCCTGATTTGCCGGCCACTGAGTTGCAGAATCCAAGTGGGCAAGCACTGAAGACATGGTCAGTAGTTCACTGCTTAGACTGGAGTTAGAGACAGAAATACTCAAAGTGAACAAAGGTTGGTGTCTTGACGAGCGCATTGTGTGTGTGTGTGTGTGTGTGTGTGTGTGTGTGTGTGTGTGTGTGTGTGTGTGTGTGTGTATGTGTGATTGAGTGATTTTTCCCCGTCATTATTGAGAAAGATAAGAACGCGGTTCTGGTTTATTAATGATTTAAGCTATAAAAATGTAATCCATACGAAATGAAAAGTTTAACGGAGTATAGAGTTAGAGAAAGTGAAAATAAATTGCTCTCTTCTAGAAGTGTTACCAATTAAAATGCAGTAAGATAAAACTTTGTTATCTCCCTCAAATCTCGTTCTGTTGGTGATCTATCATTGCCACTTGTTAGGTAGATGCTAAATGCTAGATGGCTAGAGCACATTTCACTGCTATCCTGCTTCCAGCAGTAGGAACTTAAAGCGGCTATTTCATGTTTAAATTTTAAAATTAATATGGATTTGTCATGGAAAGGTTAATATGTATGGAAATGAAAGTATGAAATTCAGTAGGTCATGAGATAATGCAATATAAATGTGATATGTAATCATTTTGTTGTCGGTGGTTGTAAAAATGACATTACGTAATATGTGTGACGTAGACCACTAGAAGATAAGTTTATTTTGGATGTGATAGCAACGTAAACGATGGAGAAGGAAAAATTAACTGTTGAAGCGTCTTTCTGCTTGCGACCTTTGCAGAGTAAAAATGTGTTCTAGTGTCTCTCTGAAATTGTGCAGAGAATTTTGTTTGATTGTGCATTTAGATGTATGATTGGCGTATGTGCAAGAGAAGATTAATTAATCAATACATCAAGCATTATTTGTAAATGTACAACTTCACTAATATAATTTTTATCTGTGAAAAGAAATGTTTTATAGCAATTAAATCATTTTCCCAAGTAAAGAACTATTTATAGTCATTAATCAATAATTTTCTCCTCCACCGAGACCATGCCCGGAGGTAAGATCGCTTGCAGTCGCAGGGACGACAGCAGTCGAGAAACATCCAGGATCTGAATATAAGATCGTCAAAGAGGTAAAATGAATGTGTAGTGTTTAACGCCCGCTTTTATTACATACGGCACCGCAGGCGGTTCAAAGAGGTAATCATCACGTTATCACCATCACCAACACTTCTTCCGTCTCCCTATGCGCAACGAACCGTTGCAAACGGATTAAAATCCAACTTAGGCTAATCAAGCACATCATCTTCCGCATGCAGAACAAAATACCTGATAAGAGTTGGTTTCACTTTATTGCTGTGAAGACCTTAGTCGCAATATCAGTCGAATTTTAAAATGGACTACTGCATACGAAGAGCTGATGTTAATAGTGAAGATTGCCATTTTAATAAATCCTGTAGTTTTTTCATGACCGAAATAAAACACCGAAAACAAGGACATATTATCTTCACTTTATTTGTTTTATTTTTCACAGGGTGAAGAAGCACGAAATATGTTTCATATAATTTCTTCATTTTTAATATCCTTATTAAGCCTGAAAGCAACCTACATTTTCCTTTTTCTTTCATGTACTTCACTTGCGATTGTTAGCCCTTTCCAAATGGCCAAGCCCTTTCATTATAATGTCCCTTGGTGTTATTATTTATTCAGTTTTAATAGTCTTATTGGACCTAAAAGTAAACATAGTCGTCTTTTTCATCATATTGCATTTCCGTAGTTCAGTCTTTCAGAGGTGGCCAAGTCGCTTCTATTACGAGGTCACTTTATGTTATCATTTATTCAGTTTTAAGAGCGCCATTAACCCTAAATTCAATAATAAGAATAAAAATGGCTTATCTATGCCACAGTTGTAGACATTTGTGGTTCGAACTTTGTGCTGTCTATCATCAGAAGACACTCTAATTGTTCATTAGTCATAGTAAACCTATTTTTTGGTATTTAGCTTAAAACAAAACACATTTTCACAGATATACGTTGAAAACAACGCTGGTTAATTTTTCTGCAAAGTGATTCAATCCCGGAAATGAGTCACACTTCAGACAGTTTTGAAAAAACCAAACAAACTAACCTTCTTCGGTTTGTCGTTCAGTAAGTAATTTACAACGTATATGAACTTATAACCCGAACACAAATTTATGTATTCGCTCAAAATTTGTAAATTAATGAATCTGGCCAATACAGGCGCATCTTTCTTTTGCTTTCTTTTCTGTATGATTACAGCAAGTAGAAGTATTATATTCCATCCAAAATTTAAGAACACAGATTTCATCAGAAATGGAGTTTCGAGACTCCCTGAAGGTTCCCTTCCAAAAGGTTGGAATGCACGCGGGTATGTACGTATGTATTTATTTTCCTTATTTAACCGTTTGTTATTGTTTACGTTTATCTTACTATCTGTTTTCTTTAGTTTCACACATATACACTATACACAAAGGCACCCATGCCGAAGGCGGGACTCGAACCCGCGACCCTCTTCGCGGCGGAACGCTAGAGACAACGACCGCGGGTATGAGGCCGCCAATGTTTGTGTGGATGGTGTTTATTATGGCTACAATTATTATGGTGTACAAAAATTGAGAGTCAATAAAACAAGAAATGCAACAAATAAGCCCTATAAGACCTATACTTAGACCTGTATACACAGACTTTAATAACTGCTCAGGCTGATATTTGTTTCTTTATAATTGAGAACATTGTGACAATTTACTTCGTTTTGCTTGCTATTGAGCTGCAAATGAACGATTGAATTGAAAATATATAACTTTATTTATATTTTCCACAACACGCTCTATTACTGCTTGTTTTCCTTAAAGAGGGCGACTAAATGTCGGTTCTGCCATCTGTTGTTGATACGTGTACTATTCATACCGCGTATTCCGCTAGAGAGCAGAGTATCTGCGCACGATGAGGATAGCCAACGTTGAAACTGCGGAATTACCCGGCGAGCTTTTCTGTTGTCACGCACTATCAGCAAGAGTAAATGTAAAGACTTGGTTTCGATATAATTTTACCTTGAAAATAAATTATATGCATAGAAATGATATTTGAGCGATTTAGTAATATTGTCTGCAATAGATATTATCAGAATAAAGACAATACAGATGTTTATTCGGAGAAAACAAAAAGGGTACTAAATGCGTATACAAATGAAAAGATTATTTTTACAATGGATGCCAATGCAAAATTAACCTTATGGAGAAGGGACTAATGCTTTTGATTAAAATAGAAAATGCTCAATATATTTTCATAGCATATCATCTTGATGTTTCTGGGAATGACCTCTTAAATTCTGCTT
Source organism: Mantis religiosa (assembly GCA_030765055.1). NCBI lineage: Eukaryota > Metazoa > Arthropoda > Insecta > Mantodea > Mantidae > Mantis > Mantis religiosa. The sequence continues at coordinate 225,353,380 of CM060950.1, forward strand.
CACTCTGAATGGCCTTTGCGCAGATAATAAACCACAAGATTTACATAAAATCCTAACACCAAAATGAGGTTAGATCTCATTAAAGCGCACAATTTGTCGCATTTATTTTGTAGTTAGCAAATTTCGAGGTATTGCTTGTTATTATTTTTAACTTTCCACTACTTAGGTACACTTTTCTGAAATTAGAAGTGTCTATTCCGTTTTTTTTCCTTTCTTTCACTCTTGTACATTTTAAGAAGACTGAATTTCAATGCCATTACATAACGACTCGCTCTTAAAATATTTAACTATTGTATTCGTATAATCTTTATATCCCGCCTCGGTGGCGTAGATGGTAGCATGTCTGCTTCATGTTCAAAAGGTTCCCAGTTCGAATCTCGGTCAGGACGAGTTACCTGGATAAGGTTTCTTCCGGGGTTTTCCCTTATCCTAAAAGGCGAATGTCGGATAACTCTAAGCTCCAGAGACCCTGGGCCCATTTGAGCATCATTTTACCCATTCCATTCATCGTCCGATATGACTTAAAAAGTTAAAGGACGTAAATTACAATACTTTATAGGTAAATGAAGTATGTAATAATAAAGTACCTGTAAACATTTGTCTTGAGTAATGCGAAGGAGCTAGAAGAATGAGCCACTGTAAGAATTACTTAGGCCATTCAACAATTAGTGGCAACATTTCAATTAACAACCAATAAAACAATTTTGGAGCAGTCACATTATTACAGTGCTTAGAAGTAATCTCCTTCAACATGAATAACTCGCCTCCACACCTCAGGGAGCCGACAGATGCCATTCACAGTGTCTTGTTGTCTTAATATTCGAACAGACTGCTTTAATGCTGTCATAATGCCGTCTGGTTCTAAAGCGAAATCTAAGTGGTAATTTCATTTTCGCAAAAAGGTCAAAATCATAGGACTCACATCTGGGGAGTATGGAGGATGCTGCAGAATTTCCCGGTTCCATCTGCGAAGTAAATTAACAACAGTGGCAGGCGTGTGAGAGCGAGTACCATCATGTAACATAATGGGAGAAGAAATCAGGAGATTTGGACGTTTACGACGCCCAGCTGTCGTAAACAGTGTTCCATAAAGTGACTGCAATATGCACCATTCATATGATTTCCTTAAAAAACTGAATGAGTGATAAAAACACCGTCAATATCATAAGTGACCATGAACATGACTTTAAGTCGATCCTGTTCTGGTCTATACGTTTTTGGCCATGGTGAATCAATATGCCGCCACTCATTTGATTGTCTCTTTAATTTTGGTTGGAAGCATCAAACCCAGGTTTCATTTAATGCTATGATACGTCGAAGAAAACGCTCGCCTTGATGTTCATAGAGTTCTAAGTGTAATCTCGCTGATTCCATCCTCTGCCACATTGTTTCCTCTGTAAGATTGTGTGGAACTCATCGAGCGCGGATTTTCCTCATCTTTAACTTCAAATTAAATATGTGGATAATCGTACCAGGAGCAATTCTAACTTCCCTTGCTAGTTCAATATAAGTCCAACAACGGTATTCTTCCAGCAGTGCTCTAACAGCATTCACATGCATATCATCACTTGCTGATTGCGGTTTGTCAGCTCTACGATTTTGATGAACGTCTTCCCTTCCTCTACGTAATGCATTCGTCCACCTAGCCACGGTACATTTTTTTTTTTTTTTTTTTTTTGTAATTTACGTCCTCCAACGTTAAGTCATATCGGACGATGAATGGAATAGATGAAATGATGCTCAAAAGAGCCCGGGGTCCATGGAGCGTAGAGTTACCCAACATTCGTCTTTACAGGATAAGGGAAAACCCTGGAAAAAACCTTAACCAGGTAATTCACCCTGACCGAGATTCGAACTCGGGACCTCTTGAGCGTGAGGCAGACATGCTACCACCACGCTACCGAGGCGGGCTAGCCACGGTACGATATGATTAAGTCTATCACAAGCTTCCAATATTCCTGTATGGCTTTGTCGAGCATTGATACTTCTTATAACCAACATATTTAGAGCACTAAGGATAACAGGCTACAGTTAAACTTACTAAAATGTCTTATTAAATAAAATTATGGTCTTCAAATTTACAGCTAACAAACATTAGATGCTCTTATTTTCCACAGTTATCAGCTTGCATGGTTAACTGCTGATAGCGCCAAACGCAGGCAGTGTTGCCACTAATCTTTAAATGACCCATGTATTAGCAGATGATAACAAAATTAAAGGATTGCCATAAGTAAAGAATCATGATGGATTTCAAAGGAATGTAAATTTGCGTGGAACGCGTGCAGGTGCAGTCGAGTTGAATAGCAACGTGGTTGAATAGTTGTTTTAACAAACGAAATGTAAGAAACAGTGTCCTTAGCAGAGTTCTAAAAGGTAGCACTTGACTTTGTGAATAAGGCATTCTTTGGACCCTTAATAATGGCATAAGAATTATCACAATGGACAAGATTGTTACAAAGGGAATATTTGTGTGAAAAGAGCGCTTCGAGAAAGTGAAAGTCACGCATATACCCACGCGCAGCTGTGGTCATTCAGTCTTCGGGGTGAGGCCGATTAGGGCAGTCATCTTCTTCTGTCCTGGTCAAGGGCAGACTAGAAGTGATAGTAGAACGTATTTGTCGGTTCATATGTACGTAAATAACGAATTAAGTTTATCGGGTAATAAGCATTCCACCTTCAGTCTCTCTGAACAGTGATATATTGGTAACCCTCGGTCGGCAACTTCAAGTTTGATGTTCTGATAAAAAGAAGCAGTCATTAAACCAGTTTGAAACGGGCATTCCAGTGTCATTAAAACTATCCTTCTCATACATGCTCACGCATACCTTGTGACAAACCTCATTGCTTTACCCTGAGCTAAACATTATTGTATCAAACTGTAACGTCAACGTGGGGCTCTCTGCTCGCCACTTATTTGCTTCACAGATATGAGGGTTATAGTAGATAGTTATGTGTGTGTGCGTACTACGCCAGATTTTTTAAAATTCTGTTGGCAGGCTAAAGAAAAATAGCTTGCGGGTTGGTATCAGGTAGTTTACTAAACCCTAGTTTAGAATATGCAATTTCATATTTTGCCCGTTTCTCCTAAGCGAATGCTTCCTCTACAGATTTCGAATAGTTGTTGGTATCCATCACCCTACCTCTTATTATCGACGATTGGGCTACAGAATGAACAATCCGACACTGAAATTATGATTATATTCACACTGCCAGAGAATTACCAAAAATGTGACTCACAACGCATAGAAAAATCAGGAATATCATTCAAAGTTCTGAAGAGCATGTCATATGGACTTCTTGCGTGCCATAGACCGTAGTTTCAGGCTGTAACTTATTCAAAATAATATAGGTTTGTACTGAAGTATGCAACAGTAATTGTACGAATGCAAGTTGATGGGAAAAAACAGTTCTGTTTCTTCAAGTTTTACGGAATGAATGACTTTCGTGACCAGGGCAATAGAGAGAAAGGACTTCTTAAGAACGTGTGTGGCACTTCTGCATTCGTGATAATGGATTTGGGAAATCAAACTCATGCTGTCATAAAATATGGCGCATCAACCGTGAGCGACAAAATCAATTATGTTTATAAATAACGGGAAGCTTTCTAGTGTTACGAGAGCGGGAATAAAGACAACCAAGTTTTAAATTTCTCGTTTTCGAACCAGAGCACGGCATATTAGTTCCATGATGATGCGGAAGAAAATCTTGTGTTCTCTAGAGCCATACATTTACCACTTGGAACAAATGCAGATCTAATACACGTTTAAGCAAATAGAACACTTCCTATTGTCCTACAGTACAAGCCAATAAAACCAGAAATTCGCTAAACGCCTTACCCTGTGCCCGTTCCCGTCATTTAAAAAATAATAAATAAGAAATTTAAAAAACAGAAACAAAAGAAACAAAAAATAAAAAAGAAGAAATAATAAAATAAAAAGCTTAGGATAAAGAAAAGATACAGCAACCTTAGTTTAGAACGGCTTGTAGCGAATGTATAGCATCAATCAAAAAAGAGGTTGGCTTTTTAGTGAAAGGATCTCTGCAGGTTTTAACTGGTAGAAATAATCAGAGAGCAACAATTTTAAAGTATGCCATTAATACACTTAGATAATGTTTACTCTATGGAATTTTGAGTTTGGCTTACCCATATTATTTGGGCTGAACTTAAATCAGGTGAAAAAAGTTATGATTTGCCCTCACATGACTTTGTTCACTCGCATACACTATTCTTATTAAATATTTATCCTTCTATCTACCCCAAATAATCGATATAAAAGTTTACAGAAGTGTTCTTATTACAAATTTCTTATACATACAACGGAAATAGGGGAATGTACTAGAATTAAGTAATACCAACATTTCCGTTTGCTATGTGCTGCCTTTGACACTCCGTTCTACGACAAGAGAGGGGAAAAAAAGAAAAACAATAACAAGAAGAATATGACCACCCCTATTAGAAAAAACTATTATTATTTTAAAATTTAGAGACAATGGAAAATCCAAGTTTCATTTGTTCAGATAACAGGTGTGAAATCAAAACAGATAACGTTTATCACAAAAATGTTATACAATAAACGAAATGTTACAAGGATGCTGTTTAACCGTTTTATCTTTAAAATATAAATTTACTTTATGGAAAACTAATAAAAGGACATTACACTACTTAACTTTTACAGATGACCATATTACAATAATGTAAGGTAGAAAAGATGATTTACTTATCAGAAATGAGAATTAAAAGTTTAGTTTAAGAAAATAATAGTATCTAACAGAAAATGTGGAAGATGGAGAAAATCTGGAGTTTGAACCGGAAGAAATAATTGAGGAAAATGAATACATTAATGTATTTGGGATCTATTACAAAAGCTGATTGATAAAGCGGGCCGCGCCGTGGTCGAGTGGCTGGACCTCTCGACTCTCACCAAATCTTCTATCCCAGGCAAATAGAAAGTGAGACTGTGGTGAACAACACGGCGATTTCTGGTTTCCTCTACCAATTGCTCCATCATCACCTTCTCTATGGAACTCATACTATCATTCTCTTCCTCTCACTCTCACACCAGGCATCGGGCTTATCACGCATCCTGGTTCTTTATCAGATCCAAAGCTTCGGTTCCTTAAACCCGACTTTAAGGGATAGAGGAACAGGAATCCCCTAACACTACGATAAGTGATATATTAGGGATAACGTAAAAAAGGAGATTGATGAAGCTCAGCCGAAAATTAGAAAATTGACGTCATACCGGTATTACAAATTGTTTTGGCTCTCAGAGAGAAGAGGAAACCATTTTGTGACAATTTTTCCCTGGACAAGGAATTTTTACAACCCTCTATACACTTTTACGTGTAATAGTGATAATTAATATCTAAGTTTTTAACTGCTTACCATACTGTACCTACTGAAAAGAAATGTGCAGTTTTTAACGCCCGATTTTACTACATACGGCACCGCAGGCGATGACACTGATGATACATGAGATGGAGATTGAGCACCGATGGAATGAGATGGCGGGGGAAACAGGAGATCCCGGAGAAAACCCGCCCCAGCGCCGTGTTCTCCACCACAAAACTCACTTTGGTGTCTCCTGGGTTCGAACCCGGGCCGCCTTGGTGAGAGCCAAGCGGTCTAACCACTGAGCCACGGCGCGGCCATTACCTAGATCTAAATGACGCCGTAACGCCTGCTTAGTTCCCTCTTAGGAAAAGAATGCATGCAAGTTGCTGACTTGCTTATCGATTCAGTACGGCATATGAAACGAAGGGAGAGAATTAACCTCTTATTATATCAAGTTACAATCAGGTGAGTTGTGCTTGCGTAATTATCTTATAACTTATGTCGTATAATTCATAACATTGAGATTGTACAAAGTTTTGTACCCAGCCCGTGAATAATGTTAATATAACACTCCTGAAAATTGATGCACGCAGTCGAGCCATAAGGAGGGTGTATGTTGCATAAATTACTATTAAAATTCAAGCCATAAGAAACCTGTGTCGATTTTTATTAGGAATGTAACTCACAACAAACCCAACTTAAACATGGCTCTAAGAGAATACATACCAAAACGTAGGGAAATAGATTATTTATAGACTTGAAGTTGTTGACTATAGCCAAAGAGACAAGTAACAAGACTTACCGGTTTTAATGCCTTGACGATGAAGAAGGTCTTAATGCCTACCATCCGAAGCCTTTGTTCTCTTTTCTCTCCTAGGGCAGGCTCCACTTCAAACTTGCCGTTCAAGTAGCTCAGTGTCTTCTCGGAGATATGTACACGTCTACAAACAAAACAACTCGTTATTTCTGAGCGGGATTTTCGTCCCTAATTTGTTTGTGCTGCTGCACAGCTTCCAAACATTCACCTGAAATGACTTCTAATTGAATTGACACCTGCAGTGAAAGCCTACGTTTTCTAATCCACCTGTAAGCTGAAAATAATTGCAAATTCGGCTCAGAGTTTAAAACAAAGAAGGGCCAGAATCTTCTATTCTCTGCTAATTAATTACGATATTTTCCATAAAATAACTGGAGTAGCATCGGCATTGTTATCTTGCAATTAAAATGAAACTTGCTTCTTAACTACGCTAAGTTGATTAAACTATTCAGCGTTATGTTATTTATTAATAAAATAAATGCAATAACAAATTTTCAAAATGAACATCTGTTTTGTCTAATTATATTTTATTCTCTAGATAAACAGCGGTTGAAGATGCGGATTTTCTTAATGTTCACTTCGCGTTCTTGGAAGGCGCTGAACTCAAAACACTACTGGTGTTATAACTGCGGAGGGGGACACCTCGTGTCCTTTAAGCTATGTTCATAGATCCATTGTGGCTACCACCCCACAGAAGAAGGGATGAAACAAAACAACCGAAACTGACAGAGAAGTGCAAATTCCAGGTCCGAAGACCCGTCCCACTACTGCAGGTACTTAGCAGTGTAAAAATGAATATACATAAATGAGGTTATTGATCCTGTAGATAAAATATTTTGTTAAGTGTAAGCATTTGGGTAATCTGAATATCGTTGAGGTGTTCCTACGAACAATAATAATCTTGAGGGGAAAATGTTTTATCTATCACAGGCGGATGAACGACCAGTTAACCAAGCAGCCATTTAGTGAGCTCGAGAACTACTCCTTTTTTTCTTTGAGCAAGCAACCGTCCCATCTGTCCAAATGCTTATGTATTCCAGAAAATCTAGAAGTATCACGAAATTACAGAGAAATTGGCAAAAGAAATCGTGGTAGGCTATAAATCACTTCACCATTCGTCTACCATACAAGGTAATTCAAGTAAAATCAAGTTTAGAATGAGCAGTAAACAGTAAACGAAGCCTGTGTTCCCAAATACGAACCTCACGTTACTGCACAGCAATCGTCCCCCCCATTAAACATATACTACGTTTGGTACTTTGGTACCTTTTCCCTATAAAATTTCTGGTGACATGGAATAAGTTGTAAAGGAAGCAGTAATCTCTTATTCACGTGGGAATTGTGAATATTATGTATCCTATTTCAAATGTATGTCATTCTTTAAACCTGCCAGAAAGAGGTTTAATTTGTATATATAATCTAGCCTAGACCTTCTCAACAAACTTTAAGAAAATCATTATTTGTTTGAACTCTAGCCTAAACCAGTTTAAACCAAAACTAAATTTAAATGCGTATGTAAAATGTCACACAGATAACAATAGGCTGAAAAGGATAATATTTATGAACAGCTGAAAAATGCACATTAGAACAATAAGACAGAAATATCCCTATGTGTTACAATTACAGATCATGGGGGAAGTGTTTCTAAACGTGAATAAGAAAAAAGAAACTATTACCTAACACTTGAATGATTATTATGGAGAAACTGAAAACAGAAGAAACAAGAAGATAATTTACTACTATATTGTTGAAACCGTACCATTTATATAGTTTGAAAAGATGGTAAATAAAAATATTTATAAATAAAAAAATGGAAATGGATTAATGGCAACATTCAGCTAGAATATCTAGAATATTGTGACTTTGTGGGATCGTGAAATTAAAAGTCCAATTGCACAAACTCAAAATGTTCTTTATTTCCACCGAATTACAGTTGGAACACCTGCCAATTACATAGCATTACGTAGCGCACACAATTGCAATCCACCAGTTCGTCTGTCACAGGTCCACTCCACACTCACAATTACGTACAACTCCTCTGATACACATACATAGACTTCCAGTCCATTCGCTAGCACGGTGCTCCTCACGGCTGCTCGCCAAGAACTGAACTCTCCTTCAGCACGGCGCGTCGCTTATATAAGACCAACTGACTAATCTAGAAGGTTTCGGATTAGCTGAAATATCCCGATTGTTCCAGACGTTAGGGGGAGCGTAAAGAGGCGGCCAGCGACCAGTGACACTTTCCTCACCATCCCCTGACGTAGCGCCACAAGATAAATGGGTAGGCGTGGCCTAAATGACTCCTGTCCCCCACTCAGCTGTCAGTTGGTCATGCCTTCCGATAATTGGGTGAAAATATACAAAATTAGAAATGATATAATGAGGCAATATATATACACAGACTAGGGACCCTGCCTTCTTCACTGTAGTGACTCCTTGGGACGACCGTCCTCTGTTTCCTCTCACCTCATCCTTCCTTCCAAGGAAGTCCCATTGGGGGCAGTGGGCATAAGGTACACTAGACCAAGACTGGTCGCAGTGCCGAATCCCCTCCGAAAAGAAAAAAAAATCACATAGGATATGTCAAGAAAATGTTAAATATGATGTGGACATATGGTGCTCAATCGAGAAAGACAGATTCTCAGATTGCTCTTTGGTTACCAACAAGGACAAGTAAAGGAGGGTGAGCTCCAAGAACATGGAAGAATGGAGATATGCAAACCATGAAGTTAAGGCAAGAGAAGTTGGATGGATGGATGATTGCATTGATAGGTGAATAAATAAATGAATGGCTGGTGGAGGAAGGAATGGATAAGAAAATGGGTGGTTTCTCATGGTACCAATCCTTCAGTTCCAAAAAGGGAAACCCTGAAGAAATTATCCTTAGCTGTGCATTTATCATTAACTACAGAGAATTTGTATATTAATTTAATTCTCCCCTCCATAATTCCTATACAATGAGTTATTAATTGAAACCATTATGTGCAGATGCTTGCAAAATGAAATGCATCCGTTGTACATAACCCCTACATGCATTATGCGCTCCCCACTAAGAATCTTATATTGGTTAGATAGAAAAGATTAGCGTTTGGTATAATTTAATATGTACTTGGGTGCCAGAAGATATAACAAATTTCAACACACTCACTTAATGAAGAATTATAACCGAATTTCCAAAAACTCAGAAGTCACTCTTCCGAATTCTATGACATTCTTCAAGATGATATATTTTTATTAATTGCACTCATAGAAGAAGGGCTGAAGATCTGAAAATGTAAAAATTGAAATTTCCAGAACATGTCCTTGCTCATTAAACTATTACATAAACGTAACCCATCGCGTAAGAGCCCACAAGCTAGACAGAGCCTGCTAACCCGACTGCCGGCGTCACTCCCACATGCCTAATGCGATTATCCAACCGATACGGGGAGGAGATGTGGTCGGCATCACGGCACGCCCAGTCACAAAGTTTGTTTTCTAGACCGGGGTTCATTATGGTCTGTCTAGTCTACGCGAGTGCAGTTGCGTCTCAAAGGAGACGGACCCTACCGCCCAATAATGATCGTCATAAAGCTATCTCCACACTTCAGAAATGGAACACTGTCGTTGAGGACCAATAGCAACCCTGATTTCCTGGAAATGACAGTTGTATGTTTACTCCACATGGAGTCTGAGTTGCCAAAGTTCCAACTTCCAGTTGATCTGTTTCATTACGTGCAGAAATTCGTTGTGTGTCACGATGTGGAGACCGTGGGAGGGAAATGCAGTGGTGAATGCAAATGAAGTAGTAGATAGCTTTCAGTCAAGTGAAAATAATCAAAGTGAAGACAATAGTGTGAAAGAATTGGAAAGTTTTGCTGGGCCGAGTTCTGTTACTGGAGAAGCCTCAAAAAACAAAGTTATAACGGGAACCCTTTCTAAGCAAATTCAAGCGCTTGTTTTGAAGACATATAAATATGTGCTGAAAAATGATCTTGGTATGGGGTCATGTAATGAATCTGATAAATTCTGGGTATTCCAGAAATGGAATAAAAAATTGTGACGAATGAAATACCAAAGACGCCGATCAAGTGTGAAAACAAAAGGAAACGTTTCTCTAACGTTTCGATAATTTCACATTTGATTTGATTCGCCGAGAAATATATAGATTCTATACAAAAGAGAGAGAGCCCACCTTAGATGAAGTGGTTGCACATTTACAAGAAAATTGTGATTTTCCTTATGATCACTACACTTTGCACGGCCTCCTAAAGTTTCGCAATAATGGACATAAAATAATTTATTTTGACGAAACCTCGTACGATACCCATGACGTATTGAGACCTCGCAGAAAGGTCTGGGAGAAAGAGGGTGTGTGTTGTAAAAGGATTATAAGGGTTCACCACAGGCAGCGGCCAAACTGCACTCGCTTTGACTAGACAGACTTTACCTAGTGTAGCTCCCCAATTTCCTCCACGATGCTGAGTGGGCACCGCTCCTTTACTCAGGACTTAAAATCCGCACCCCCAGAGATGGGATCGAAACCTTGCGCATTCCGTCGTAGGGAGCCAAAGCACATCGCTTTGACCCACTACTAATACCAAGGCGCAGGACCATAAAAGTATAACATATTTTGAATATGCAGTGTCAAGGTGCAAACATCACAAAACTTTCTATAGTATGAAATACAGAAACCAATTTATTGCCTTAAATACAAAACCAAATTATCTGCTTATGTGTTCTTGTCCGAAAATGTTTAAAAGCTGTAAACCTAAACCACATCCAAGGATGTGAAATGCAGTTGTGTAAGTATGGGGATTTGGAACACCATATTGATTTTAGATTTAAAATAAACGCAAATATGGTATTATCAGGAAATAATTTCCAATAGTGTAGTTCTTATTTTCTCTAGTACATTCTTGTAGTAAGCAGAAGCGGTAGTGTACTCAATACAGAAATTCATTGTCATCTCACGGAAACAAAATGAAAATGGTGCTTAAATATAAAATTGATATTTGAGTTGAGGACCTTACGAGGATGCAACATGCAGATTATGAGGAAAATGGGTATACCACAAGCTAAACTTTATATACGTAGCACCAATGGTTTTGATCAAAGCGTCCTATATTTAAGCTATTTACATGGCATGTATATTGTTTATCTAGAATTTTTGGGAATAGCCTGAGAAGACTTCTCCACTGTAAACGGCTTCTCTACAACTGTTAAACCATAAAGGATGCACAAAAGCCTGCATCTTAGAAAGGTAAATATCGTTAAAGCACACAAAATGTGTGTATATATATATGTGTGTGTGTGCGTGTGTGTGTGTGTGTGTGTGTGTGTGTGTGTGTGTGTGTGTGTGTGTGTGTGTGTGTGTGTGTGTGTGTGTGTGTGTGTGTGTGTGTGTGTGGCGATAACCATTTTGGAGTTGCATTTTGTAATTGGTTTGAAATCTGAAGTAATTTATAGCTCTCAAATGCAAAGTGCTATTTTTAATTCATTATTTTTCGTGCTCATGCAAAGAGAAAAACATTTCAAAAACTTTTATTGACGCTTTAGAATGTTCTCCATATCCCTTTAATTATCTGCATTCTTCTTATATTTCAACTAACTGTGTAAATGAGTAACTAAATTTCATCGGTTTTAACAAAAAGTAGATGGGAGAATAAGTTCTCTAAGATTGTTTTGTTGAAGAGTCATTGAAGGAAGTCAAGGGAGTACAACACACCAGATTTTGGGGGGGAAAAAAGTCTCTGTGTAAGTCTGTGTGTCAACTATATAGCTCAAAAGGCAAATGATGATATATGTATAAGGGCGCTCAACTGCAGAGGTTATCAGCGCCCTTTAAAAAATTAATCCTGGCAATAGCCAGATATAAATTGCTCTAAAACTATACACAAGTGTAAATAAACTTACAAAAATACATGCACATAAAAATAGAAAGAAATATAAATGCAAACTACAAAAAATGCTCTTCGCTAAATTCTAAAATCTAACCTATAAACGAACCTAAAAACCTTCTCCACTACCTTGTTATCATCCGCTAGCATTTCTGCAAAGCTGGTCGGCAGCTGCAGAGACGTCCTAAGGTCTGCTAGGTAAAAACACTCTAGCAGCACGTGTCGTACAGATAACGCTTCATTGCAAAACGGACACAGTGGAGCAGGCTCATTTCTAAACAGAAAACTATGAGTAAAAAAGCAGTGCCCAATACGTAACCGAGCCAAACTCACCTCCTCGAGACGAGATGAACGACAGGAGTGAACCCAGGGAATCTGAAGTACTTTCACAGATCTAAGTTTATTACTGCTGCGGAGAGCGGACCACTCATCCTGTTAGCAGGTTTGCACAGTTCTCCGCATTAAAGTCCTAAAATCTTCCGATGTCACAGATGGTACTCGAACCCTGGGTTTCATGGTAGCCGTCTTGGCTGCTGAATCCGCCATTTCATTACCCCGCAAGCCTACGTGACCAGGGATCCATGCACACACCACGCTAACGCCAGAAGCGTGTAAAATGTCGAGGGCATCCTGGATACGCTGCGCAATAGGGTGGTAGTTGTACAGCTGCCGTAGGCTTTGAAGTGCACTGAGGGAATCACTCAGGATTAAGCAGTCCCCCAACTTTCGTCAACGAACGTGTAAAATGGCCCGGTATATAGCTCAAAAGGCAAAAGCCGGTTAAGTATCTTCCAAAGATTCTACGTGAGGATCTTACATAAAAGAAAAGAAAGTCATCCGCCCCAAAGTACCTTTTGCATGGGTGATATTTAAAAAATTGTGATGTTATCAAAAATAAGTTTAACGATTTTGATTAAATTAACACATATATGGTTATGAAATTTTAATGAATAATAGTACGCATATCTTGTGTTTCCTGGAATAAAACCTGAATTCCTCTGGTTTCTGAATGACTTTCGCATAACTAGTAAATCTTGTCACGTTATCTCGAAGTTCCTTAGTTCTGTCGGGCTTCAAAGCGACGATCTGTTGCCTTTCATCGTATTTGTCGATGTTGTGGCTGAGGCGGTTCTATGATCTCAGGGTTCGCCTCTACGAGTATCTGTATCACTGCTAATTGCTATGGAGTGTTGCGGTGGTTGGAGAGGAAATTTGCGCTTATCTCAAGGTTCTTGTAAAAGAAAGTCTTCTAAACCTTTAGTGTCGGCTTTCCGAGCTACCTGGATGTCTGCAGGTTTTCAATAAATTACGCGCCACTCGCGGAATGTAAATATACTTGCTCGAAACTTTATAATATTTATTTTAATAAGAGAATATTCCTAATATCGTCGGATGCACCTCACGCTTCACTGGATGCAAAAGTACTTTGATGCCGCTGCGGGTTTGCACTCCTCCCTACCCGAAACTTCGCCAGACTGCCTCAAATTTCACCTCAACACATACTTTTCTAACCCGGAGAAAGGTAAACTTCTCGCTACACAGAGGGAAGGCCTATTATTTTTAAGGGTGGAAACAGCTTTGAGGAAATTGTCTCTCTACTTTCACGGAAACCTAGTAGACTTTCCTTAGTAACTACGCCTATATTTATTGGCAACTAATAAGTATTGTCGCGAGCCCTTATCTACGATCGCGCAGCTTGTTTACACAAAAGCAACTGATAGGTGGGCAGTGTGAAAACCAAGAGCCGGCACACAAAGATAACATGCAGATAAATCTCTGCCGAAACAAACAAACTGACATAAATGGAAATTTCTAGTTAGTTCTTGACAGATAGGTTTCAGTGTTTGGAAGGTTCTGGTGATATCTCGATTGACAGAGAAAAGATGTTTTTCTTTATTGTTCCGGAAATATCTCGAACTTAGGAATGAGGTATTTAAGGAAGTGCCAACTCGCCAAGAGTTAGTTGCAAACAGAGTGAGTAAGCAGAGAACAGCTGAGAGTGTTGTTGTTGTAAAGACAGTTGTGTAACAAGAGTGTTGTTGTAACGAGAGCTAATGTAATCAGCTGTCACGGTTTGTCATAGTCATCGACCTTGGAAGACTGTGTTGTGTAGGTGATGTAATGTTGCTACGTGAGAATTGAACAGTGTATCTCTACGGAAATAAAGAATATTTAGAATTTCGGCAGATTGGACTTTTAGTTCTACGAACCCACAAAGTCACAGTATCGAGGTTCGTACCATTTTATACCATTTATCGTACATGTTTTCAAGGGCTTTCCTGCTATACATTTTTAAAAATACTAGTATAAAAACAGATACTTGCCATTGAATAATAAATCATTGTTCCTAACTCCTGAATTAATATCTAATAGTTAACTTTTATACAAGAATGGGCAGGTGGAAATATCGATTCAATCTTAAGAGCACGAATCTTGGCACGAAAAATGTAGATCTCGTTAAAACACACGGAATATCCTTGCTATTGGCTTGCGTTTTCAACTTTTCCCGAATGGGAATTCGTTATGTGCTTTCTCTCACTCTTCTCTCTACTCCGGTCATGCAAACGGAACGGAATTTTAGTGCCATCACATGGCCACCTACTCTCACCATGGCCTCCTCAATTCTCTTATATCCGTTGTAAGTATAAGATAATAAAGCAACTTTTGCAAATGTTACTCTCGATAATAGCGAAGTAGATGAAAAAGCGTTTTTAAGATTATCTTGTACAAGTGTGAGTAGAAAAACCATTTAACTGCAATGCATGTCATCTATCTCTTTACTTATTTTGAATTAATTGTGGTTATCACGTTCTGATATATATTACTTCAGCACAGAGCCTCTCTTCAATTTTAAATGCATTAGTTACTAATTTAGATAACAGTATTTATTACTTTTATGGCTTCAAATTAACAATAGGTATTTATTCTTTTACTGTCACAACAATAAGAGCAATAGCGTACATCATTATTGTTAGAAATATACATGTATATATGAGGACAACCTCCTCCTCCTCCTCCTCCTCCTCCTCCTCCTCCTCCTCCTCCTCCTCCTCCTCCTCCTCCTCCTCCTCCTCCTCCTCCTCCTCCTCCTCCTCCTCCTCCTCCTCCTCCTCCTCCTCCTCCTCCTCCTCCTCCTCCTCCTCCTCCTCCTCCTCCTCCTCCTCCTCCTCCTCCTCCTCCTCCTCCTCCTCCTCCTCCTCCTCCTCCTCCTCCTCCTCCTCCTCCTCCTCCTCCTCCTCCTCCTCCTCCTCCTCCTCCTCCTCCTCCTCCTCCTCCAAGAATTCCATTTCGGATTAGGTGCTGCTACATGCTGTCGTCACATCTTATGTAGTACTTCTCTGCTGATGTATTAAATCACACTTAGTCAGCCACCTTTATTAAGTTCTTTTTATCAACACTTTAAAAGCAAAACTACCGGAATAATGTTTTTAGTTACAGATACTATCTCATAAGTAATGTCGGTTTTTAAGAAAAACATTTATTTGAAACTTGTTCTGAGAAGCAATTAACTAATTTTCAAAGTATAGACCATTAGATTCTATGGTCTTGAGCCATCGTGCAGCGAGGTTTAGTATCCCACGATGGTATCAGTCTCTGGTCTCTGGTGCGAAGAATTTGGTGACATCCACTTGCACTGGTTCAATATTGTCAAAATTTCTTCCACGTAGAAAATGAGCCACTGGCCGAAAAAGATAATCTGATGGTGCGAGATCAGGGCTGTATTTGGGTATGTTAGCAGCTCATTTCCTCCCAAGTCCTGAATTGCTTCCACGCTTGTTCGTGCAGTGTGGGGTGTTGCATTGTCCTGTTACAATAGAACTCTACTTCGGTTAACTAATACTGGGTGTCTCCGTCTCAAAATTTCATGAACTCGTTCCAGTTGTTGAGAATGAAAATCCACAATCGTCCGTCCATTTGGGACAAACTCCCAGTGAATCACACCTTCAAAATTCCAACAGACACACTACATTAATTTGGGACCGAACTGATCTTTTTTTAACTATGACTTTGGCAGGTTGACGGGGACGTGGCCGCTGTTTGGAGGCATCGGGTTTTCGGTAATATGACCATTTTTATCACAAGTGACAATTCTCCTGAGAAATTTGTCATCCGTGGGGTAACGGATAACCTAACAGCAGATATCCACTCTACGTTCAGCCTTTTGTGGTGTCAGTTCATGAGGTACAGATCTTTATCTTCTGTATGACTTTCCAAGAGTCTTAATGTTGCGATGTATGGTATCTTTTGATGCACGAGGTTCTTCTGAAAGCCTACGGGTACTTTATTGCGGATTTATTTCCCGCAAAACTTGGCCTGTATCCTCAGAATTCTATACTTGAACATACAGAACGACGTAAATCTTTAGTGTTTTCGTCTCCATTATTGAAACGTTGGAACCATCATTGTGCCATACGCTCACTAAGGATACCTTCTCCTTCCACTTCACATATTCTTCGACCTGTGGCAGTGGCTTTATTCGATAGCTAATGCTGGCTTTAGTGTTTCGTTTGTGTGGGTTCCTGGACACGTAGACCTACCGGGCAATGAAGTTGCGGACGTTGCAGCTAAAGCTGCTAGTTTAGATTCCCAGTGTTTTAGCTCTTTTATTACTTCGTATTTTGCGTAAACTTTTCCTCTCACGTTGGGACGAAGATTGGAATGAAGCTCAGGGCAACAAACTGCGGGATATCAAACCACACCCTCTACCCTGGTGTACTTCGTCGCGCCGTCGTCGTCGCGAAGATGTCCTTTTAGCCCGTCTCCGTATTGGACATTGCCTTTTTAGCCAGTGGCATTTCTTAAGTTCTGACCCTGCACCACTTTGTACTCACTGTCGAGATCCTTTGACTGTCCTACATTTTTTTAACAGAACGCTAGTTTTTAGCTACCATACGTAACTCCCTCTGTTTTCCGGATACCCTGAGTCACATGTTGGCGGACACCATGAGTGCCGTGGAGCGAGTTTTAGCTTTCATCCGCCTTAGCGGTATGGGCAGCCGCATTTAGCTCAACATCTGTTTTTAGTGTTTTATGGTTTAGTTTTCAGCTTTTCATTGGCACTGTCTTACATGATTTTGCAGTTTTAATGTGTTGGTGTTAACTATGTAGACCTTTTACCTTTGTAAGGGCGCTGATAACCTCAGCAGTTGTGCCCCCTTAACCCAATTCTACTACTACTACTACTACTACTACTACTACTACTACTACTACTACTACTACTACTACTACTACTACTACTACTACTACTACTACTGCTACTACTACTACTACTACTACAACTACTACTACTACTACTACTACTACTACTACTACTACTACTACTACTACTACTACTACTACTACTAGTACTACTACAGTCTGTTTATAATCTTGTTTCCAGTAGTGCTTTAGGACTCTAAGTTCAAACTTTATTATCTCCATTTTGTGATTCTTATTAACAAATAAAGACTGACTAAAGACTACACAAAACTAGCCATGGCATCCTGTAAATACCATTGCTAAACCAAAGAAACTCAATAAATTTTCCAAAACACCAAAATCAGAAAATCGACTTTACTTATACGACCACTTATATAAGGTTTTCTAACAAATAAATTATTTGCTGCATCTTTGTTGTAGTCTGATAGGGGAAAAATAAACATTCCCTGTAGCATAAAGGGACGTTAATGTTCAGTTTTGCACTTGCTTTCAGTGAAAATGTGGTTACTGCGTAGGTTTAGGGAGTGAATTAATTATATGTGTATACTTATCGGTTTAGTAGCCAAATAAGTTTTAAGTTTACCATACACAGGTTTTCAGTTCTAAGATATGTTGGTATACAGTATTATCGGTTAATGCAGGAGAAAGCTTCGCTATTTCGGAGTCTGGGTATATGCAAACAGCTTGAATGGGAAGTTTGGTTTAGTGACTTTTGTAACGTCTGAGATATAGGAAAATATAATTTTTTCCGTGCGGAGTAAAAATTAATTTTGCATTTTATCCACTTCCTTATCATTTCTGCATGGAAATGAGAAGAGAGTTTCCAACTGTACATTTACAGCTGAATGCTTGAAGAGTTCTACGGCTAAAGGAATACAAAGGAAATTAAATGATTATAGATTAACATAAATTTAAGAGGGGAGCTTGAAAGCATACACAAGGAGTCTATTCTTACTCGGTATTATTATTATTATTATTATTATTATTATTATTATTATTATTATTATTATTATTATTATTATTATTATTATTATTATTATTATTATTATTATTATTATTATTATTATTATTATTATTATTATTATTATTATTATTATTATTATTATTATTATTATTATTATTATTATTATTATTATTATTATTATTATTATTATTATTATTATTATTATTATTATTATTATTATTATTATTATTATTATTATTATTATTATTATTATTATTATTATTATTATTATTATTATTATTATTATTATTATTATTATTATTATTATTATTATTATTATTATTATTATTATTATTATTATTATTATTATTATTATTATTATTATTATTATTATTATTATTATTATTATTATTATTATTATTATTATTATTATTATTATTATTATTATTATTATTATTATTATTATTATTATTATTATTATTATTATTATTATTATTATTATTATTATTATTATTATTATTATTATTATTATTATTATTATTATTATTATTATTATTATTATTATTATTATTATTATTATTATTATTATTATTATTATTATTATTATTATTATTATTATTATTATTATTATTATTATTATTATTATTATTATTATTATTATTATTATTATTATTATTATTATTATTATTATTATTATTATTATTATTATTATTATTATTATTATTATTATTATTATTATTATTATTATTATTATTATTATTATTATTATTATTATTATTATTATTATTATTATTATTATTATTATTATTATTATTGTTATTATTATTGTTATTATTATTGTTATTATTATTGTTGTTATTATTGTTGTTATTATTATTGTTATTATTATTGTTATTATTATTATTATTATTATTATTATTATTATTATTATTATTATTATTATTATTATTATTATTATTATTATTATTATTATTATTATTATTATTATTATTATTATTATTATTATTATTATTATTATTATTATTATTATTATTATTATTATTATTATTATTATTATTATTATTATTATTATTATTATTATTATTATTATTATTATTATTATTATTATTATTATTATTATTATTATTATTATTATTATTATTATTATTATTATTATTATTATTATTATTATTATTATTATTATTATTATTATTATTATTATTATTATTATTATCTTACCAGTAAGTTATGTTAGGGTTCTAGTAATAAAACACATAAATACAAAGATCAAATTAAGAAAACATGCTAATAATTATAACGTTTTAAATATTTGGCCAATAAAGTGTTCAAAGGCTAAAGTGCAACATTTTTTAAGGAATATATTAAACAACGGTGTTTGAAGATCTGCATAACAATATGAAAGATGTTGAATAAGATTATATATCTTTTTGGAATGAAGATTGCATCTAAATATTTGGTGTTCAACACTTTCATCAACACTTTCACGTTTACAGAAATATCCATCAGCAGAGTCTATATGAAATATTCGAAAGTAAGTTTTAAATTTCCCATGTCCGGTAGAAAACTGAGTCTAAATAAAATTCGGTGAAAAGTACTTGCAGTTTACACGACCATTGAAACAGTTATTTTATGTTGTCCCCAAAGAATTTCAAATATTGTATTATGTGAGGTTATGTAGAGTGAGTCACGCACAGGGAAGCTATGTAAGTGGAAATGACGTCACAAAAGTGTGGAATAACAAACTTATTTGTGATTGGTGTGACGCGTATATCGTAAAACGTGGACCAATCAGATATAGAAGATTTTACGTTGCCATGGAGGATATTCAATATTCCTCTAGAGGGATCGAACTATTAGCGAAATGCTAATGTGTAGAAGAAGCGGAACCGGTCATTCTTCTCCTAACAGTCGCCGTGAACGGATGTAAGGTTCTCTTCTTAAACGCCGTTGTGTGCGGAAGAGTATAAGTTTATTCTCGTAACCATCATCGATTATAACTAGATAATCTTTACATTAAATATCATCGCTAGAAGACACACAATTTAATTATTATACACGGTAGTAAAAAAACGTATAAAACTTTTGATTCTTGCACGCATCCAGATAAACGCGTCACATCAAGTGAATCTTGTGTAAGAATAGTGTTATAAATGTTGTATCATACATCTTGTTCGAACTGGTGTTAATTGAAGTAAGGAAATAAAAGTTTCTACATTATTTAATACAGAGGAAAATGATTACTCATTTTACGTAAAATTTCCTTCCGCCGTACCACCCCTGTAAAAAGAAGATATCTAGCTCAACCGACTGAAGCCACGCCGAGGTAAGCTGGGACTTCAAGAATCATCAATTCCAACCCTGTTCCAAATGATCACCTCAACGAGGGGCATAATTCGCCATCCTTCTATACGATTCGACATAAATCCAGTTCCAAAATGGCGCCCAACTGTATGGCTCGAATAGGCAGAAGGAGGATTACACCACAGGAGAATAAATAGTGTAATGGACAGGTAACTTCGAATCAAGAAAGAAGAAAGAAGAAAAGTGAGTACGGAAAATCTTAATAGATAATTAATAGAAAAAGTGACAAAATTATAATTTTCATTTTTTTTATGTTATTAAGAAAGGGAAAAATATTACCTAAAATGGAAGGTAAAAAATTAACAGACAATAAGAATAAAAATGTTGGGGAAGGAGTGGAAAGACTAGTTAGTGATAAGAGAGCAGAAATACAAGAAGTCAGGGAAGTAGTGGAAGGAATGAGTAGTGATGATGCAGGAACAAGTAGAACAGAAATTATGCAGAGTAAAGGTAATGAAATGATAATAGACAGGTTAGAGAAAATGATGAGTAATTTTGATGCTAAAATGGATAGTTTTAGACAGGAAATAAGACAGGAAATAAGACAGAATTCAGATCAAAATTCAGAAAATTTAAATAGTTTTAGACAGGAAATAAGACAGGAAATAAGACAGAATTCAGATCAAAATTCAGAAAATTTAAATAGTTTTAGACAGGAAATAAGACAGGAAATAAAACAGAATTCAGAAAAGGCAGATCAAAATTTAAGGCAGGAAATGAGTAATTTAAATGCTAAGGTAGATCAAAATTCAGAAAAGGCAGATCAAAATTTAAGGCAGGAAATGAGTAATTTAAATGCTAAGGTAGATCAAAATTCAGAAAAGGTAGATCAAAATTCAGAGAAGTTAGAAGCTAGGATAGATCAAGGTTTAGGTAACCTAAGAAATGAAATTGAGAAAGGAAGAGAAGAGTGTAGAGAAGGCATAAAATCTTTAAAACAGAAAATAGAATCTCATGATGGAGAAATGTCTAAGTTAAAAGAGATGATTCAGGAAATGAAAATAAGTCAGGAAAATGTAGTAAAAGATATAAGAAGTGAATTGGCTAAGGAGTCAGAAATCCTTAAGCAACAACAAGTAGAATTGGTAGAAAAACAAAAAGTAGAAATAGGGGAATTAGAGAATAGAATAAGACAAGAAATAGATGTAGTCTTATTAGATAATTCACGGAAATACCATGAGGAAAATATTGAAATACAGAATAATTTTGTAAGAGAGGTAAATAGTATCAGAAATGATGTTAAACTAATTGCTACTGAGGTGCAAACACAACAAGATGAACTAAAAGTTAAATATGATGAAGTCAGTAAGTTGAATAGTGAAATGATTACAAGAATAGATTTGGCAGAGGAAAGTTTTGAGAGAGAGAAAGAAAACATTAGCAAGCTGAATCAAGTTGTGGTTGCATTACAGGCAAGCAAAATTTCTGAGAACCAGAGGGTAATAAAATCTAAGAATATTACATGTATTGACTCACCTGGTAATTCAGGTAATATTGTACAAAACTTAGAGAATTATTTGGAGAGTGACGATACAGAATCTTTGTCACCTGATTGTGAAGTAAATGGTAATGGACAAATACAAAACATGCACACACATACACAGTTACACAGTAAAGGTAACACAAATTGTACAAATTATTTGTTGCATGACATAAGTCCACCTACTTTCGAAGAAGAATCGGGAGACAATCCCAAAATATTTCTAAAGGAATTAGAAGAATATTTTAAAATTAAAAAGATTCCAAATGAATTTAGGATGATGATTGTTAAAAGGTGTTTGAAGAAAAATGCTTTAGAATGGCTGAGGTTAACACTAGCATCACATGAAACGTATAGTATGTTTAGGAATGTGTTTATAAATAGGTTCTGGGGTCCAGAAAGACAGAGAAGAATTAAAGTCGAACTGGCCACTGGTAAATTCGAGTTCAAGAAGGGTGTGTCCATGACAGAATATTTCCTAAAACTTGCTAACAAAAGTAAACTTGTGAATCCAGATATGTCAGAAACCGAGATCGTGAATATGCTAATACGACATTATCCACCGCACATTAGAAACCACCTAATTGTGGCTAAGCCCGTCGACTTTACTGATATGATTGAGTTATTATCAGAATTTGAGGCTCATAACCTTAATTCTGATTCTACTCATAGTCAAGTTGATCCTGACAAGACTCATATAGAACAAAAGCAAGTAAATAGACAGGAAGTAAGACCAACATTCAGGGAAAATCACAACCATACTAACCAAAACCAAAATAGTTTTAACCAAAATTGGGGCGGGGCACGTTCAAGAGACAACTATGAACGAAGAGAGTACAACCCCAGAAAGACATATGAATCGGTAGTGCCAGGTATAGGAAGGAGAATTCCAAATACTCCTAGGAGGAATTATAATAATGACCAACCTGTGGGAAATGTGAGGAGTAATCAGGTGAATCAACTGAGGTTTTACAGGGGAAATAACTTAAGAACGGGTTATCAAAGTAGAGGAAGAGGAACTAGCATCGAAGACTCTTCATTAAGAGATTTTGGGGGTCCTAGGTTTGAAAGGGCAGACAATAACCTAGAAAGGACACGGACTCAGGGAATAGAAGGAGAAATAAATAACGGTAGTACCAACCCAACTGCTAGTGTAACTACCGACCGCACTAATGCGGAAAACTGAGTACCAAATCATTTTGTGCCTTGGAAAGTGGTTCGGTAAAAATGACACAGGGCAAAATCAAAATTCAAAATTTACCAGAAGATAAGCTCACTCTCTCCAGAAGTAAAGATCGGGAATTAGTAAATCCACCTCAGATTAACCTTCGTATAGGCGATAGCGAATATAAAGTATTGATAGACACAGGAGCTAGTTCATCAGTAATAAGTGAGAACTTATTCAAGGAATTACTATCCAAGTTTAGGATTGAATATTTAAACGTGTGTAATGTATACTGTAGCACAGCTATTGGGAAAAAGAAAGATAAAGTTAAATATCAAGCGTTAATTCCTGCGCGAATAGATGATTTGAATTTCAATTTTATCGTATTGGTAATACCAAACTTAGCTCGTGATATTATTATTGGCAATGATGTATTGTATGGTTGGCAAAGTGTGATAGATTTCGAAAAACATGAAATGAAGGTCAAAGGAGATAATGAAGTGATAAAAATAAATTTGTTAGAAGAAATTATATTAAAAGAGGATGAGAAGGATAGTATAAATAATGATAGGTTTTTTGTAGAAAATATAATATTATACGAAGAAGATATAATTAATAATGAAGAAGATGATAGTGGTAAAGAGAATTTACTTTTAAATAATAAAGAAAATGAGACGTTTGACCTTGGAGATCATTGTTGCCAAATAAACACATTAAATACCGACACCGAGCGAAAACAAGAAGAGGAAGAAATGATATTCCAAAGAACTTTGAAAGAAAAGTTAGGGAAAACATACAATTTAAATCACGCGCAAAGAGAACAATTGAGGTTATGTATACTAAAGAACAGGAACGTTTTTAGTACGAAACCTGGATTGTTAATAAGTACATACATACATTTAAGGTGAACGACATTGCTCCTTATACTCATAAAAGTAGATCTGTGCCTATCACTATTAGACAACAAGCATCTGAAGTAATAAACGATATGCTAGAAAATGGAAATAAAATTTTAAAAGATTGGATACCAAAGTATGGGCCAATAAAGGCAATATTATCAGACAACGCAACGGTTCACCGGAGTAAATTGTTTACTTCAGAGATGAAGAACAATAATATTAAGATGTATTACTCTTCAGCATATTTTCCCCAAGGAAATCCTTGCGAGAGAGTGATGCGTGATTTAGGCTTGTATTTCAGAATTCTGTGTCATTCTAACCACCGAGGCTGGTACAAATACTGCCATATTATTGAGAAAATCATTAACAATACCCCAAACTCTACTACCAAATTTTCACCAATCGAATTAATGACTGGACTACAACCTGAACCTCTAGTAATAAAAGCACCAACAACCTTAAAAGTAGATGAAATGGAATTGAATGAAGAAGAAAAGTGTGCTGAAGCATTTCGAAGAATAAAAGAAAAAGCAGAGAAAAGATTATCAAAGATACAAAGAAAAGGAGCGAAATGGAATCCTGAAATAAATGATAAAGTTCTCGTAAAGACATTTAATATCTCCAGTTCTAAAATCAAATCCTATTGGAGAATGAATTTGTTATATAAAGGTCCATATAAAATAGTAAGAAAATTTGGGGATCATACGTACGAATTAAGAGACGATGATAATAAAATGATAGGAAAATATCACAAAACACTTTTAAAACCATTCAAAAGCCTTGACACTCACAAGAATAAATGATTTAAAAAAAAAATAATATGTTTATGAATTACTGAAAAATGTTTTGTTTATTATTATTGTGTTCGAATAATTTCTGATTTTATATTGTTATTTTAAATTGTATTAATTGTTCATTGTTGTAATAATGTTTAATTATTGGGGCATTCTTCAGAATATATGGAACAATATTATTGGGAGATTTAAGTTAATTTTCCATATATTCTGAAGAGGGGCATCTGAAACAGTTATTTTATGTTGTCCCCAAAGAGTTTCAAATATTGTATTATGTGAGGTTATGTAGAGTGAGTCACGCACAGAGAAGCTATGTAAGTGGAAATGACGTCACAAAAGTGTGGAATAACAAACTTATTTGTGATTGGTGTGACGCGTATATCGTAAAACGTGGACCAATCAGATATAGAAGATTTTACGTTGCCATGGAGGATATTCAATATTCCTCTAGAGGGATCGAACTATTAGCGAAATGCTAATGTGTAGAAGAAGCGGAACCGGTCATTCTTCTCCTAACAGTCGCCGTGAACGGATGTAAAATTCTCTTCTTAAACGCCGTTGTGTGCGGAAGAGTATAAGTTTATTCTCGTAACCATCATCGATTATAACTAGATAATCTTTACATTAAATATCATCGCTAGAAGACACACAATTTAATTATTATACACGGTAGTAAAAAAACGTATAAAACTTTTGATTCTTGCACGCATCCAGATAAACGCGTCACATCAAGTGAATCTTGTGTAAGAATAGTGTTATAAATGTTGTATCATACATCTTGTTCGAACTGGTGTTAATTGAAGTAAGGAAATAAAAGTTTCTACATTATTTAATACAGAGGAAAATGATTACTCATTTTACGTAAAATTTCCTTCCGCCGTACCACCCCTGTAAAAAGAAGATATCTAGCTCAACCGACTGAAGCCACGCCGAGGTAAGCTGGGACTTCAAGAATCATCAATTCCAACCCTGTTCCAAATGATCACCTCAACGAGGGGCATAATTCGCCATCCTTCTATACGATTCGACATAAATCCAGTTCCACCATTAACAGTAGGAAAAAGTAAATTTCGAGTGATTTGTCCTTTATCGCCGTTTATCCAAATGCTGTTCCACATTTCAAAAAAAAAAAAAAAAAAAAAAAATCAATTTTTTTTAACAAATGTGATTTATACTCTTTAAAATTGAATTCCTGTTGAGAAAATGCGTAACGCTTAGCAATTTGATCTGTCCTCTCATTTCTATATATATCCATATGGCCTCTAACCCATGTGATACACACGTGATTGGTATGTATTAAGTACACTAAAGATTTTGCATAGTTGTGTATAAGGTTTCTAAAATATATAAAGTAAAATAATATATTATAAATATTGTAAAAATAAAAAGGCTTAGTCAGTCGTTTGTTGACATATTCCCACAGACGCATCCTGAAGTGTTGACCGCTACAATAAATATACAAATATAGATGGCAGTGCTTATTCTGGGCACTCTTTTCTAAACAACAAGCTTGTGACTGAAAATATGGGCGAAAATCACAAGAAATTTCAATCCAGAAACATTAAATTGGATCGATGTCAGTAAAACTTCGAGAGCACTATGGGAACGAAAATATTCCATTCGCATTAAATTCTGTCACTTTCACTTCCATGTCACAATATATTTCACTTTTATGAAGGACTTCCGCTGATCAATATAACGACGTCAACTTATCTGTGGTTTTAAATTATGAACTTTTTTGTGAAAAATTCTGTCTAAGTATATGAAAAACGTAAATAGCAATGTTTGCTTATATTGATAGGTTTTTTATGAAATATTCTACGCAAAATCTTGTTAAAGTTGGTACGCCTAATCATAGCCATTGCTTTCATTCAAGATTTGCACAACTATCTAGGAGATCTCTGTAATATTCTGACAAACTGCTACTTTACAGAACGTGTACCAACATAATCCTGTTATTATGTTTCCAGGATACAGTAAACTAAGCATAAAATTAATGACGCTGCAAATATTCTAACATTTAGTAGGGAAGGTCTTTATTTCTTCAAAAGTAAATATGAACTTGGCATTGGAAAACTAGTAATCTATACTTAGAGAGATTGACGTTTTGGATTACCATAACTTATTGAACATACGCAAATACCTACATGCGCACAAAAAGAGACAGAGAGTTATTTTTTGTGTAATTTTACCTCCTCCAACGTTATGTCATATCGGACGATGAATGGAATGGGTGAAAAGATGCTCAAATGATCCCAGGGTCTATAGAGCTTAGAGTTACCCGACAATCGTCTTTCTGGATTAGGGACACCCCGGAAAAACCTTTTCCAGGTAACTCACCCTGACCGAGATTCAAACTCGGGAACTCTGGAACGTGAGGCAGACACGCTACCACCACGCTACGGAGGCAGGCGGAGAGAGAGTGGGAGAGGGAGAGAGAGAATTACAGTTTTCATAAGCAGAAGAAGTTAAATTCTTTTTTAATTTATGTCCTCCACTGTTAGGTAAGTCATATCGGAAGATGAATGAAGTGAGTAAAATGATGCTCAAATGGGGCAAGGATAAGGGAAAACCCCAGAAAAGGTCATATCCAGGCAACTCACCCTGAACGAGATTCGAACTCGGTACCTATTGACCGTGATGCAGACACGCTACCATCTACTCTACCGAGGTGGGCATTATTATTATTATTATTATTATTATTATTATTATTATTATTATTATTATTATTATTATTATTATTATTATTATTATTATTATTATTATTATTATTATTATTATTATTATTATTATTATTATTATTATTATTATTATTATTATTATTATTATTATTATTATTATTATTATTATTATTATTATTATTATTATTATTATTATTATTATTATTATTATTATTATTATTATTATTATTATTATTATTATTATTATTATTATTATTATTATTATTATTATTATTATTATTATTATTATTATTATTATTATTATTATTATTATTATTATTATTATTATTATTATTATTATTATTATTATTATTATTATTATTATTATTATTATTATTATTATTATTATTATTATTATTATTATTATTATTATTATTATTATTATTATTATTATTATTATTATTATTATTATTATTATTATTATTATTATTATTATTATTATTATTATTATTATTATTATTATTATTATTATTATTATTATTATTATTATTATTATTATTATTATTATTATTATTATTATTATTATTATTATTATTATTATTATTATTATTATTATTATTATTATTATTATTATTATTATTATTATTATTATTATTATTATTATTATTATTATTATTATTATTATTATTATTATTATTATTATTATTATTATTATTATTATTATTATTATTATTATTATTATTATTATTATTATTATTATTATTATTATTATTATTATTATTATTATTATTATTATTATTATTATTATTATTATTATTATTATTATTATTATTATTATTATTATTATTATTATTATTATTATTATTATTATTATTATTATTATTATTATTATTATTATTATTATTATTATTATTATTATTATTATTATTATTATTATTATTATTATTATTATTATTATTATTATTATTATTATTATTATTATTATTATTATTATTATTATTATGGTTATTATTATTATTGTTATCATTATTATTATTATTATTATTATTATTATTATTATTATTATTATTATTATTATTATTATGGTTATTATTATTATTGTTATCATTATTATTATTATTAGTATTAGTATTATTATTAAATTTCTTGAACCTTTTTGTGCTCAATTTCATTTTGAAAAGAAAAGTTTGGCACGGTAAACTTCACACAGTGTTACGTGTAGTACATAATTTATTTTGTCCACACGGAATACGCACACTGAATCTGCACACCTATGCATGTCATGTAATAAAAGTTTTAAGTAAATTTCTCTCACTTCTTATGTTACTTCATTTTAAAAATGCGCATGTTTCAAAACCATAATCTAAAAATGGAGTGCATAATAATGATAAACCCATTTAAGTACAAACTTAAAAGTACATATTTTACTTAAACCCTTCCCCACGTTTGCCAAACAATCCTAAAATTTCAAACACCTGTTGGAATATTGGATAAGACTGGGAATGTAAATTAATTGTTTTTTCACACTAGTCGTGTGTAGGACGAAGTAAGGAAAGGTAGACTTAAACTGAAAAATTCAATGCCATAGCGGGATTTGACCCACAGATCTTCCGGTGTCCGTCTGAGTGCTCTTAACAATTGAGCTACCTTAGCCAATGTTGCCAGCATGCCATTAAATTGTTCAACTGACTCTACCTTTCCAAGATTGGGAATGTTTGCTAAGACAGAATCATTTTAATCTTCCTCAGGGTCAAAATATGTAGGATATGAAAATTGGGTGGAAGGTATACTTCATTGTAAAAACGAATAAAGTCAATGACAAATTTACTTAGTCCAATATGAGCCCCGAATTTGAGGTAGTTAGAAAACGTGTATTATGTAGAAAATGAAGCTAGCTACAGTGCAGCAATGAATATTATACAAATATAACAATTTGCAACAAAACCCTCACTTAACTTACGAAAATGGTGTTAATTCTTCTTTCTAATTGATATCGATTTCACAAACTCTTGTCCGCATCTTCAGTCGAGGAAACCCACAGGAAAAACCTGTATGTTACATTCACGTGACTTTCTATAGCCATTTTTCCACCAACTGTTCTTAAAGAAGACTTATCCCTTTAAATACTTCAGTTTAATAAAAATAAAAATTAGTAGCAATTCATGTATTATTACATACTTCCTTATAGGTGCAATGGGCATTTGGGAATGCAGTGGCCTTAAGTCAGATCTTTCAGGACCTGCCCGTCTTGTGAGGTCTGTGGAAGTCCCTTGCATGACAAGGTGGGAGAGAAAGAGAAAGAGAGAGAGGGAGAGGGAGAGAGAGAAGAATAAGCATTGCAAAATTCAAATTAATATCAAGGAATAACTCCAAAATGATTAACTGCATAAGAAAAGTATTTGACATAAATTATACGCTTTAACATGATATGCATTTTTGTGAGATGTTTATCCCCTACGCTTTAATATATATAAAAGGTTAGGATGAGTAGAGCCAGACTGAAAAATTCAATGCCATAGCCGGGATTTGAACCAAATCTCACCCAAACCTTAGTCTACACAAGGCTAGTATGGAAGAAATAATTAGTTTTGCACCAGGTATTTTATGTTGTTTTAAATTCTTTTAAAATGATTGTATTAAAGATAGTTGAAGAGATTGTATTTTATGTTAAAATATAAGTTTAAAGTAAAGCAGATCATGATAATGATACAAGAAAAGTTAAGGTTTGTAAAAGATTATGTATTGTTAATTTCTAGAATGGGATTACATAACCTATGACGTTAACCAATAAAAGTTTAGAATTTGTGTAACCATGGCAATATAATAAGGAAGAAGTTGGAATCTTTGGAAGAACCAGTTCTTCTGCAAGCACCCGTCTTAGGAATCAGACATGTTTTATACGCGACACTCTGCAAGTCTGCAGAAAACGTTTAAGTTTTATTAATCTGCGTCTGCAAGATATTTTGCCGTGCTACAGTGGTATAGAGATATAGCTCAGTGTAAAGGCAAAGTTTTGAGCGAATACAGCAGTGAAGTGGACAAAAGATTTACTGACGGCGCATGCGTTATAAAGACGAGTCACTAGTTGTTGTATCATTCGACAATTTAGGAAATTAAACATCCTATAATATACAACATTCTGTAAGTAACTAGTAAATACGTATTCATCAAGAAGAAATAAAACATATTCTGGAACAAATTTTGGAATTATTCTTAAATTGGTAGCAAAACCCTTAATTCCTCAGTTCCGTTCCGATACCTCCAACCTGGGTACAGAGATCATCGCTGGAGAGCAGCCAAGAATTCTGCTAGAACTTAACCAAAGGTGAGAAATCCATCAACACCAACTTCATCCACAATAAACTATGACAGTTTGCAACAATTTATGTAAAAAATAGTGATAACTATGAAGCCTGGGACTTACGTACTTACAGTATAGTAAGTTGCCACAAAAGGTGCGTGTCTCATTGTATATGAGAACCTGTAGTGGTTTACCGGGGAACACACAAGTCAGTTGCAGAATTTAATGTCATGACGGCAAGTTGGCCATAGTAGCTCAATGGTTAAGAGCAACCGGACGGAGACCGGGAGAGCCGTGGTTCAAATCCCGGCTATGGCACTGAATTTTCAGTCTGGCTCTATGCATTCAAACCTTAGCCTACACAGGCTAGTGTGGAAAAAAATGATTGATTTTTATAAAAGGGTAATCCAGATTAAAGAAACTACTTCAAAAAAGTGAAGTTAAACATTTCATTTGAGAGAAAACATTTCAAGGATATAGTTATTTTAATAAAACTCGTTATATACGTTGAAAAAAGAATGTTGCGTTTGATGGTTGATTTGGGTGGAAGGGTTTACTTGTCGCATCTCTGAAGACGCAGAATTTAAAGAAACAACATTGTTATATAACTGGCTATTGGATTTGGACTTCTACTTTTCACAGACAATATATGGACCAGATTCTGTGTGATTTATTTTTGCTTTCCTTCTATTTTTTGTATTCAGAGAGTAACAAAATGTGTATTCCTGATGAAATTTCACTGCCGAAAGTTTGAGTGACATTAAATACGCAACTTCTTCAATTAATACGTACGTGGTCAACGACACAATGAGTAGCAAAATTCTCTAGTGAGAGACAATATGGACAATATGGTTTCGATTCCCGTGGCCGACCTACCTGATCTGTGGGTTCTTTCAAGGGTTTTCCCGGGTCGCTAGGCCTATCCTGGGTAGGTTAACTACATCCCCCGAATTTTCTGCCCCCACTTCATCTCCATTATCATTTCATATCATCTCACATCTGGTGATTTCTTCTTTGAGGGTGGAAGTGTCGGTGGGTGTCTGGGCACTGTATGGCAGGATGATATGCTCTGAGTACACACTTTCTCCTCCGACGGGACGGACTTTGATCTCCGAACAGGCCTAGAGGGCCGATTCAGGAACCCGGATGGCGAGATGCCGGTTGTGCCAGCCTGCCTTTAGTCCCCTACCCTGAGGGAGGGGGGCGGCCACCGGTCACCGAACCGGCCTCGTAACTGTTTCGGGACCACGGTAGGTGGGATGATGATTGTCCTGGACCGTCGGGGAGGTCCCAGGAATGTCCCACTTGGGACATAGGTACAAAATATCAGTCTGGTCGAGGTACCGAATCCCCTCCGAACAATCCAGTCCAATCCAATCCACTTGTGAAGTGATATTTTGGCTGGATTTGCTACACTACTCATCCAAATTGGACTATATCTGACTTATGAATTTCATTCCACCAATCAGAGTTCGTTAAAGTATCTCTTTTTCACCTTCCATAGATTTTCAGTGGAGTGTTCTAGTTTGAGTCAGGTTTAAAAGCTGTTTTTTTTTTTTTTATTTTTAATTTAAGAACCTCAAAACTTATCTTTCCGTTGAAATTTTGACACTGAGGTTTTTGTTGGAATGCAATACATACTTAATTACGTACTAGTTACACGATAAAGAACCTGCAAAAAACTCTTGAGGTGAATAAGAAACACACAGTTCTCTGCTTTAACTGTTCCATTTACAGTTCACCTTTTTTTATATCAGTGGCCTTTGACCTTCGCGACATATTGGCTATAGGCATTATATTATCTCGTATATCAAGTTTATTTTAAATTTATTTTAGGATTTCTTCATCGGATCATACACGCACTTTTATGCTCTCATTCCTACATCCATATTCTGGGGACGAAACTTCCCACCCAACTGGGTATCAAACTCGGGATCCCTTGCATAACTGCAGATACTCCATCGACTGAGCTACAGGATTAGCATATGCATGATTGTGTAGAATACCAAACCCACACGGACCGCATACAAAGAGCTTAAACGATATCAGGAATGTGTTACAAATTTTCCCTTCAGAGTGTAGTGCAATAAGAATGTCTGGCAAACTGGAGGAAGGAGCCGTGTGAACATAAAGCGGAGCACTTCCGTTTGCGTTAAGGGAGGTTAATTGCAAGAAAGACTGATGAAATCCTAGAAACTACCGCAAATGCGCAGTTCCCCATTCCCGCTCTCCGAGGAGTGGAGTCTAGAATTTAGGTTGCTCACCAGTCGAGCAATCGATTTTAGCACTTTCGTTATTGATACTAAATAAACAACGAGTTGGGAATGCATCCGTGGGGTTAAATTTTCTTCAGCCTTGATGCCCT
>CM060950.1:225391580-225417429 GCA_030765055.1 Mantis religiosa
CTTATTCATCTACATACTTCATATAAAACGAGATAAATATTTGTAGAAATTACCCTAGTCTAATTTTCTTGTAGCTGAGACGAAATGAGGGAATGCAAGAGTTTAAGGCAATAGGAATATCCTTTTTAAGAACGCTGTTGGCCGCTGTATGACGGATTTGAAATTATATTCTCTTTGCACGACCAAGGGTTAACAAAATTAATGACTTCCCATTTAAGAAATGTGCAAGTTTTGGAAAATATAAACAAATAACTAGGAATGTCTTGGAACTGGCTAACTCCACAAAAATAAAAGGGAAAGAAAGAAAGAAGTGAAGGAAATGTTTCAACACAAATTGTCTGTTTTAATCAGTTCTATATTTTTGCATAATAAGATTATATCTATCTGCCAGGATTTATCAGTTAAGAAATGCCATCCAGAATGAAGACCACTTCTGAGGATATTTCCAGAAAATTTGGTATATACATTTAATCTTTCATGAAAATATCTAAAACATAAGGTATTTTAATCAAAATTGTTCGAGCCGTTTCTTAGAAAATCAAAATTTTCTAAAATTGTTCTGTGGAATCGGTAGGCTAATGGAACTTTTCGTGTCGTATCCTTGAAAATGCTGAACTTAAATACCCAGTTTGGTATTTAAATGACTTTTCGTTTTTGAGTTGTACACACACACACACACACACACACACACACACACACACACACACACACACACACACACACACACAAGCCTGCCTCGGTAGCGTAGATGGTGGCATGTCTGCCTCACGTTCAAGAGGCCCCAGTTCAAATCTAGGTCAGTGTGAGTCACCTGGATAAGGTTTTTTCGGGGGTTTTCCCTTGTCCTTCAAGACGAATTTCAGGTAACTCTAAGCTCCATGGACCCTGGACTCATTTGCGCATCATTTCACCCAAATCATTCACCGTCCGATATGACTTAACGTTGGAGGACATAAATTTAAACACACACACACACACACACACACACACACACACACACACACACACACACACACACACACATACACAATGACCTTTTTTAAAATTCCTTAGAAAATACTTTCATAAATACACATACTTTTAAACCGTGCGGGGTGGTTCAGGGGGTTTCGTCTGCTGCCGCAATCGGGAGGCCTGGGTTTGATTCCCGTAGCCGACCTACCTGATCCATAGTTTTTTACAAGGGTTTTTCTGGATCTCTAGGCAAATGTTTTTTAGCTTAATTACATCCTTCGAATTTCCTGTCCCTCCATTTCATCGCCATTACCACTTCACATCATCTCTTATCTAGTGGTCTCTTTCAGGGTAACAATTGTCGGCAGGTATCTCGGCGGTGCATGACAGGGTGATATGCTCTGAGGATACTACTTCCCCCTCCGGTAGGTTTGTTAACGGTCTTGAACCTGCTGCTGGGACAATTTGGGGACCGGCTGCCGGGACCGTTTGCGAACTGGCTACTGGATCTGTTTCCGTACCACAGTAGGCGGGGCATGTCCGTTATCCTGGCCTGCCAGGGGAAGTCTATCTAAGTAAACTGCAGGGACCTTTCCCTCTGTACTGTCGTGGTTCCTTGAGACAGCGGCCCTCTGTCTCCTCTCGCCTCAACCTTTCTCCCTGGGGTACCCCACTCGGGAGAGTAGGTACAATGGACCACAACGGGTCTCCATGCCGAACCCCCTCCGCAGTAAAGTCCTAATCCTAACATCGTTTCAATGTTTATTAAGAAGCTTTAACAAAAGTACAAGATTTACTTGACAAAGTGAGGTCAAACACTTTCTCAAAATTCAAAACTGTTTCCTGAGTAACCTGCACCAGTTTTTAAATACGAGTACAATATATTCCTTCCCATACTGTCACAGCTCCAATTCAGTGTTTCAGACTGGCACCGAAAATTTCGACGAAATGTTATTTAGAAACAAGCGCTCAAATAAGCAAAGCTATATACATCCGCATCTCTATAGCTACGCTTCCTAGGAGGTGGTGGTATTGTTCACGGTTTACGCTTTGGGTGAAATAATTGATTTGTCCGCTGTCATCTTATTTGGGGTTATTAAAAATGAAGAGCTATTTTGGTAGGTGCTCTCTAAAACAGTTGCTTCTCAGGTGGTTAACGAGTTGAAAGTGGCCTGGGACACTGAAGTCATGCCAAAGTTGTTGGATTTTAATTAATTCAATAAAGTGCCGCTCCAATGTGGGTCGGAAGAAAGTTCTTTCGGATTGTACCCATATTTTCAAAACAGTAGATAAAGCCTATGGAAGCTAAAGTGCATCGTATTGTCACACAATTATCGGGAAGCACCACAAACAACAGCTGAGAAGGGACCGGAGGCCACGCCACACCCACTCATTTGTCTCCTGTCACTAACTGAGGGGTGATTTAGGGAAATTTCACTTGTCCCTCGACGTTTCTCTCCCCTTCTCCTGTCCTCTGGAACGTTCGGGTGATTCGCAGAAAACCAGAGACTTCTAGAATAACAGGATATTCCTATAAACAGGGCTTCAATTAGGAGTTAGTCAGTGTTTGACGTGCTAGCGAAGGAGCACCGTGTTAATGAACGAGAAGACTGTGCAACCGAAGACTTTACGCAATTGTGTACGTGCATCTGAACGGTAACGGACGAACTGCTGAATCGTCATTGTGTGCATTACGTAATTTTGTGTAATTGGCAAGTGTTCAACTGTAAGTCGGTGGAAATAAAGAACATTGTTGAGTTTGTGTAATTGGAATTTTCATTTCACGAGCCCACAAAGTCACACTGGTGTCAGGAAGCGGACGATAACCACCGAATATTACGGCCATGGAATCGGCATTGGAAATGCTTTTGGCGAAGATGAACGAGTTAACAACAAAAACGGAAGCGGCAAATAACAGCCTGGCCGCGAAGCTGGAGACTACAAATAACAACCTCACCGCCGAGTTGAAACAAATGAAGACGGCCAACGACAACATCACCGCAGAGTTGAAACAAATGAAGACGGCCAACGACAACATCACCGGGAAGATGGGAGAAATGAAGGCCGAATTAACAGCGAAGACGGAAACGGCTAACAACAACTTGGCCACGACAATGACCTCAAAGATGGCCGAACTGACCACGGAAATGAAGGTGGCGAACGAGGCTCTCGCCGCCAAACTTGAAGAACAGTTGGCCGGCGTGAGGTATGACGTGACGGATCTGGGCAAGCGGATGGGCCAAGTGGACGAGCGGGTCCAGGACCTGGCGAGCCGAGTTAACGACCTGGAAGGGAAAGCCGACAGCAGCGTGAAGTCCCTGAACGCCATGGTGGAGGATGTCGTCGGCAGGAAGCTGAAGGATTTGAAGGCCAACGCGCCGGGATGCGACCCAACATCTGCGCGCGTCAAACCTCCCAAGTATGACGGCGCGTCAACGTTTGAGGTCTTCCGCCGCCAGTTCGACACAGTGGCCAGGCACGACGGATGGTCACTGGAAGAGGAGGCCACACAGTTGATAGCCAGCCTACAGGGACGGGCCGCGGAAGTCCTAAACGTGGTGTAGACAACGGCGGCGCCCAAGGGCATCTGGGAGGCCCTGGAGGATCGCTTCGGGAACCACCGCTTAGCCGCAGCATACCGCAGCCAGCTAAAGGCAAGTTCACAGCAGCCGGGGGAGACGCTGCAGGAGTTCGCCATAGCGATCGAGCAGCTGGCTAGCAAGGCCTTGGTTAACCTGCCACTGGAGTTCGTATCCCGGGAAGCCGCCTACAATTTTGTCGACGGGGTACTGGACACGGAGAT
Organism: Mantis religiosa; assembly: GCA_030765055.1. Classification (NCBI taxonomy): domain Eukaryota; kingdom Metazoa; phylum Arthropoda; class Insecta; order Mantodea; family Mantidae; genus Mantis; species Mantis religiosa. The sequence continues at coordinate 225,395,338 of CM060950.1, forward strand.
TCGTCAGCGCTTAACGCTCGGCGAATATAAAACCATCCACGAGGCGCTGACAGCGTAATTAAGGATGGAGGCGGCCAAAGTGACATCTATCCCGACGTCGAGAACGAGGAGTGTCCGCTACGCCGGAGACAGAAGACCAGCTGAGGGACGCCGGCGAACACCTAGTGGCCTGTGTTGGGGGTGTGGACAGCCCGGACACCTGCAGAGAGACTGCCCACACCAGGAAGAGCAGGTGGAAGAACGAGTAAGGCCCGGCGTGGAGAGGGGCACGTCGGCGCCATTGCCACCATCCCCTCGAGTGACACTGTGCGCCGTCAGCCGGCGTATGGATGACTGCCTCATCGCGGACGGTTGGGTGAGAGGGAAGCCGTGCCGCGTGCTGGTGGACACTGGGGCAGCCGTGACCATCATCAGACCTGACGTGTCGAAGGGTTTGCCGACGAGGAAGCCAAGCCGACCGTACGAGCTGGTCACGGCATCTGGCGACACCTTGCCTGTGGAGAAGGAGGCCCTGCTGGAGATGACCTTGGGGCGGAGTGCCGTGCGTCTGTGGGTGTTCGTCGCGAAGGTGGCTGAAGAGGTGATTCTGGGACTGGATGCCCTTAGGAGCCACGATGCGACGGTCAACGTCGGCAGGAAGGTCCTGCGGCTCAACGGAGAAGAGGTTATACTCCGTCAGCCCGAAGAGCGTCTTGGAATCTGCAGGGTCGTCTTGAACGAAGACGTGGTTGTTCCCGCGAGGAGCGAGGTGATGGTGACGGCGCGACCAGAAGGCCAGACAGCAGGTTGGGTCCCGAGGCTGCAGGAGTACGACTTCACCTCGGAACATCGTAGAGGGAAGAGCCACGGTAACGCTGACGCCATGTCCCGGGCACCCTGTCCAGAAGAGTGCGGCCAGTGTACAAGAGTGGAGAAGGAGCGTGCCGCAGCAGTCCGAGTAGTCACGGCAGTGACTGCGGATGGCTGGGATAGCGCAGGCCTGAGGAGGGAGCAGCTAGCGGACGCAGACTTGGGGCCACTCTTAAGGGAAGTGGAGGCAGGGTCGAGACCAACCTGGGAGGACATCGCACCGAGGAGCGCCACCTACAAGTCGTACTGGACCCAATGGCACTCGCTGAAGACCAGAGAGGGCGTGCTGTTCCGGGTATGGGAGTCACCCTATGGGAAGGCGCAGAGAGAACAGTTGGTACTTCCCAGGAGTAAGGTCCCGGAAGTCTTGGAGGAAGTGCACGCCGGTACTTCAGGAGGACACCTGTGAGCGAACCGAACGATTAACAAACTACGGCAGCGCTACTACTGGCTGAGGCTCCGAGCAGATGCTGAGAGTTGGTGCCGTCAGTGTCACGAGTGCGCGGCGAGTCGCGGCCCCCAGACTAGGAGCCGGGGTCGCATGCAGCAGTACAACATCGGAGCGCCATTCGAACGTCTCGCCGTTGACATTATTCCGGAAGCGAAACAGCCAGCGACCGAGTGTGTGCAGAACTTGGTGGACCATCTCCACGACGTGCACGAGATGGCTCGCCAGAGCATCCAGAAGGCGAGCGACCGCATGAAGGCCAGGTATGACAGGCAAGCCAACAGCCAAGGGTTCTAGCAAGGTGACCTGGTCTGGTTGTACCGTCCTACCCGGACCAAGGGACGCTGCCCGAAGCTCCAGCAGCCATGGGAAGGACCATACCGGGTGGTGAAGAGGATTAACGACGTCGTCTACCGCATCCAGGAGGTTCCCCGAGGGAAGATGTTGGTGGTACACCTGGATCGTCTAGCCCGCTATGATGGTGCTGTTCGGGACGACCAGCTTTGAGGAGGGAGCAGTGTCACCCAATTATCGGGAAGCACCACAAACAACAGCTGAGAAGGGACCGGAGGCCACGCCACACCCATTCATTTGTCTCCTGTCACTAACTGAGGGGTGATTTAGGGAAATGTCACTTGTCCCTCGAAGTTTCTCTCCCCTTCTCCTGTCCTCTGGAACGTTCGGGTGATCCGCAGAAAACCAGAGACTTCTAGAATAACAGGATATTCCTATAAACAGGGCTTCAATTAGGAGTTAGTCAGTGTTTGACGTGCTAGCGAAGGACGCCGTGTTAATGAACGAGAAGACTGTGCAACGGAAGACTCTACGTAATTGTGTACGTGCATCTGAACGGTAACGGACGAACTGCTGAATCGTAATTGTGTGCATTACGTAATTTTGTGTAATTGGCAAGTGTTCAACTGTAAGTCGGTGGAAATAAAGAACATTGTTGAGTTTGTGTAATTGGACTTTTAATTTCACGAGCCCACAAAGTCACAGTATGTATCATAGCTCAGGAACGAAATCCACATGCGTACGTGACCAATAAATGTGGAGGTAAAGTAAGTGACGAAGGACTGAGGAAGGAACTTCGGTCATTAGGCCTTTTGTAACTATACCTTGCAAGAGGGCGCTCCAGACTAGAGGAGTGGGACAGGAGGCATAGAGCAGCCGGTTCACAGAAGAAGGAATGATTTAACAGTTCCAGTTCGTACAACCGGCAACCTTTCCCGCTGGGAGACCGGTAGCCGAAGACCCAAACGCCAGCGGACGCAGGTTTGAAAAGCGCACCTTTTCCCTACCATTCAGTGCCCGGGGCACCTGTCGACTTGGTCAGTCCTTAAAGGGTGAAGAGTGAAATAATAATAATAATAATAATAATAATAATAATAATAATAATAATAATAATAATAATAATAATAATAATAATAATAATAATAATAATAATAATAATAATAATAATAATAATAATAATAATAATAATAATAATAATAATAATAATAATAATAATAATAATAATAATAATAATAATAATAATAATAATAATAATAATAATAATAATAATAATAATAATAATAATAATAATAATAATAATAATAATAATAATAATAATAATAATAATAATAATAATAATAATAATAATAATAATAATAATAATAATAATAATAATAATAATAATAATAATAATAATAATAATATTAATAATAATAATAATAATAATAATAATAATAATAATAATAATAATAATAATAATAATAATAATAATAATAATAATAATAATAATAATAATAATAATAATAATAATAATAATAATAATAATAATAATAATAATAATAATAATAATAATAATAATAATAATAATAATAATAATAATAATAATAATAATAATAATAATAATAATAATAATAATAATAATAATAATAATAATAATAATAATAATAATAATAATAATAATAATAATAATAATAATAATAATAATAATAATAATAATAATAATAATAATAATAATAATAATAATAATAATAATAATAATAATAATAATAATAATAATAATAATAATAATAATAATAATAATAATAATAATAATAATAATAATAATAATAATAATAATAATAATAATAATAATAATAATAATAATAATAATAATAATAATAATAATAATAATAATAATAATAATAATAATAATAATAATAATAATAATAATAATAATAATAATAATAATAATACATGAGATGAAATGGAGAGACAGGAAATTTGGAGTATGTGATGAACCTTCCAAACACTGCGTAGTAATTTAGGGAAAAATCGAGAAATCCACAGGTGTGGAATATTGTGCAAGGGAATCGAAGCCACAACATCAACTTTCATTAACCCTCTTCGTGTTTTCCTAGCATTTGATTACGTCGCATTAAACGCTTAATCTAAAACCCCGATGAACGTCACTGCGGTACATGTAACCTGTTTGTTTACGTGCCAAATAAAAGGAAAAAGGAAAGGGTGAGTGTAGCGATAAAGCATTTCAGACTTCGAGTGCTCATCTTGCCAGCCCTACTACAGAGGATATTATTTATGGTGTTTCTGCATTATGGCCTCACTTTACAATTTAGACTGTTGCTATTGAATTTTAGGAGAATAAGGAATCTGGTATGAATGAGCTGCTCCCAGTTTTGAGTGTGTGTAGTCATTTTGGTGATGGACTTCCTAACATCTGGAAATTTAACTTGTGTAGTTAACTTTCTCTACCATGACTTTAATTTATTGTACTTTAGATGGAATTTCGGATCATGGCAATGAACTATAAAGTTTAATCCGGTATTTACCTCGTAAACTGAAGAAAACCGCGAAAGAAGCCAACCATTGGTCGTGTTGGAATTAAAACCCGCAACATCCCAAACGCGAGCCACAAACACTAACACATCAACCATCTGTTAGTTTTCTTTATGTTCCGCAATACTAATTGTACACTTAGTTTATTAAATAAAGGGGGAAAGAATCTTAGCATACTATTTGGGGTGGAAATTTTGTGTCCTCAAAATCACCTGTAAATTTAAAATGTTATAGTTACAGCTTCGAGTCAAATATCTTTCACCGTTTTCTGGAAGAAATGGTTTTACTCTGTCAGCTCAAATGTTTTTGTGCTCGACCATGCTAAAGTATTTGTACGACTGGTAGCAATACTTTAATGGGCCACATTAAGGTACACCTGTTCATTAAAGTACTGGTATTCGACCAATCAGATGTGACCACGTAACACTGTGGGAGCGCAATTATCGATTATTCTCATTTCGATCGACAAAGGTACTAGCGCCAGTTTATAAAAAAGTAAAAAAAAAAATCTGACACTAGTAACAGTGACATTGAACTTAATCTCTCATAAATTACGGCAAAAGCAGTCAACATTACGAATAACTTGTTGCCGCAAAAGTCAAGAAAGATGTACGAAAAATTCTATTCACAATTCATATTCATTCTCAGAAAATATTTTCCTAGTGTATTTAAAAGAATTGTCTCAAAATATGAAATCATTGACCTTGTGGACTCACTATTCTATTTTGAAATCAACACTCATCATTAGGCACCAAGTTGACTTATCTAAATACTCAAACAAATAATCTATACTTGAATAACAAGAAATAATTTATATTTGAAATAAAGTCAGTTCTGTTCATATTACAATTATCATTAATTGAAAATCCTATTACAATAAATTCAATTTGTTCCAGTTTGTCTATACTTTCTTTTATGTTAAACTGTGTCACACGTTAACAGCTGTTTATAGGGAAGAAATCAATATTTCTGCGCCTGCGTACTACGTACTACGTCTCACGTTTGTAACAAACCAGAAATAAATACTTTGAAATTAAATCTTTGAATTAAATACATAAGCGAGCATAAACAGTCGTATGAAATTTTACTGCAATAGTAATTAGAATGCTCGTTGCATAATATACTATTATATTTCTACGAACATCTGTTTGGAGATGTTGCTTAATCTATTACTTTTGTTGCAGGGCACCTATAACTGTAGTATAAAAATAACATGGGTCCATTTTAATTAAATAAAACCAGCAATTACTAACTCAAAAATCACATTAATGTTTAAAATATTCTGAAAATACAAAAATAAAACTTGATGTTGTAACACAAATGCACAGTTCTATAATACCATCCGTTGTTAAGAGTAGGATTTCCATCAATCCCATCATTCAATTTCGATCAAACCAAATAAGCTTGAATGCTCTTCTCCTTATGTGTTGTAATATTGTCTTACGTACTGCTTACACTTCAGAAATAACGATTAGCAGCACATTAGTACAATTTTTAAAGAAGACTTGTCAAGTTGTTAAAAGTGAGTTATGTTTTATATAAATATGAGTAGCTGGCATGCTTAATTTGTAAGATTACTCACTGAGACTGGTCGGTGTTCACCATTTCTTTCAAAAGCGCTTTTCGGTTTTTGCTTCAGACCATTTTCAGTGGGTGCTGCTCCAACTACTTGGATGTGACCACGTAACCCTGGAGCAGCACCCACTGAAAATGGTCTGAAGCAAAGACCGAAAAGCGCTTTTGGAAGAAATGGTGAACACCTGGCTAGTCTGAGTGAGTAATCTTACAAATTAAGCATGCCAGCTACTCATATTTACATTAGTACAAATTTAAAAGTTAAGTGAAAATGACACTTTTCTATGAGATGTCATCGTTGCTGCAGACGGCTTCGTTTGCAATATTAATACAAACCGTATCAAGTTTTATGATGCAACAGCCGCACCGATATTGAAGATTTATCGCATGATTGTTGAACCCTAGTTTAAGTTGCTGAGCAGCATATTTTATGTCAGGAAGCGCTCATTGTTGACAGCTACGTGATATTTTTGGCGACCTTTTATGCATGTAGAAACATATCAAAGTTTTGGACAGATAGAGTCAGATGAAAAAGTCAATTCAATTCGTGGTTTACCGGGAAACATGCGAGTCAGTTGGAGAATCTAATGTCATGCTGATATGTTGGCCCGTTGACCATGGTAGCTCAAGGGTTAAGAGCAACCGGACGTAGACCAGGAGATGCATGGTTCAAATCCTGGCCATGGCATTGAATTTTTCAGTCTGACTCAATCCAAATCTTAGCCTACGCATGGCTAATGTGGAAGAAATTTCCATAATATCAAAGTCCTACATAAATAGAGCAGTAAAACAGAAATTTTCTTCTATCCTGCTCTTCTTAAAGTATTGCAGTGAAATATTTGTACGAATCACCGCTGAAAAACTAAAATATATGCATAAATATACACAAATTAAGTAAATATGCACTAAACCCTTATATGCATTTATATGGAATATAAAACTTCCGTAATAAACTCCTTACAATAAGAAATAAATTTATTACTTAATTGCATATGTTTAACCGTCAAACATTCAAATATGCAAAACTTTGAGCTCTAGTTACAATACATGGGAATAAGAAGCAAAATGAAATTTCAACTTTTTTGTCAAATAACGGGATCTTTTTTTCACAACAGAGCGTCAGCCCTTCTGTGCTACTATACTCAACCATTTTCAAATAATCTCTAGTAACTTGCTGGAATTATTTTTTTACTATACAGATAGGGAATTAATGCAACCTTGCCAGCTAAACTTACATATGAATTATGAAGGTGATCTTAATGCAATGTAGTTTATGAATGTATGCTTTTTAATCCTTTGTACTTTCTTTACCACGTACATAGAAGGTAGAAGAGGATGTTGCATTCCTCAAAAAAAAAAAAAAAAAAAAAAAAAAAAGCTTCTGACGGAAGTACATGTTTTGAAGCACCTGAATAAAATATATCAAAGAAAACATTTGTGTATGTTTGTGTGAACAACATAAATACAATCAACTAATCGAACATTTACGGAACTTGATTCCTTATCTTCCAAAGACAACACAGAAATGTGCCCAAAATCCAGCACCTCGTACTACACTTTACCTGAACAAATTTTTAAAAACTTCGATTTTCTTAAAAATGGACCACTAATTATTTTGACTTAAATACCATATATTTAATGTATTTACATGACAAAGAAGATATATTTGAAGAATTTTCTGGGCATATCCCGGGAAGTCCTCCTAATTCATAAAGAATTTCGTGTATGTTGTATAACTGGTGAACTTTTTAAGAAGTAGACAAAGGCTACCACACAAAAATACATATTTCTTTTAAAAATCCGCGTTTCAAATTACTTTTTTTTATGACATCAGCCGTTTCCATGATAATCTATATTATTATTTTGACTTTTTTAAAACACTTTTGCCATTTTAAACTACCGTTGCTATTCAGTTGTTTCTCGCGCTGTCATGTTTGCGTGTGGAATTCAAGGCCAGCATACAGCGACTTACTTTTAAACACCAACTACCTATTCGGTTTCCTCTATCCCTCTTGTACCTATAACGATACGCGTAATGAAGTTATTTTTGCAAACTTACCTATAATTAATATAACGTAGATGCAAATGAGCTTTTGAAAAAGAGAAATAATTTTCATACGTCATATAACAATAAGTGATAGTAGTTAAGTAAAGACAAGTGGTTGTGATACTTTGCATTTGTACTGGTGTAAGGTTTACAGATGGAATACGTATGTTTTTGGAAAATATTAGGTAGTGTATGCATTCAATGGTCACGCCATGGACGCGCGTTTAGACCGTTTGACGCTCACCAAAGTGGCCCGGGTCTCAGGCGACCGCCTTTGGGATTTGTGGTTGACAGCATTCTCCGGGATCTCCGGTTTCCTCCACCACCGTTCTACCAATTTCTCCATTATCATCTCTTATTTCAATCATTTCGCCCTCATTCTATATCAGTTATTATGCGTTTCAAACGGGAAGAGTCCTGGAGTCCAGCTAATCAGACGCCTAATCACACTCAGCGCTGCCAGTTTGTTACCCCACTCCTTTTATATTTCCCTGTCTCTTGCACACTCATAAAACATGCAGGTCTGCTTGGCGCTGGACGTAAGGGTAAGCAAATTATATTTTACAAACTTTTACAATGATACAGTTGCCAAAATCAAAATTGGAAAAAGCATTTTCGCAAATTATATATATATTTTAAAATACTATAACTATAATTATAGTTTATGAATTACCTGTTTTTCTAATCCAGTGCAACTGCCAGTGACTCATCCATATCGCTGTCAATGTCACTTCCGTTAAGAGACAATTCGTCATTGTCACTGTCTTCATTGTCTGAGACTTGCAAATTTATGATTATAGGTTCCAAAGACATGTCACGTGCTATTTCTTTCTTAAAATCGTCTTGTTGAAGGTTTTCTGCATGCCTCACGCAGTTTTCCCAGTTCTGTTGTGTTACCTTGCAAATTTCTTTGTGAACAAATCGTTTAACGTCCGTCAGTTTAAAAGCATTATTTCTGTTTGCAATCCCCCTTTTTATTTGAGCCCACACCAACTCAGTTGTATTACATTGGCAGTGGTTGCAGATGACACTGCCTACTGGAGTACCAACCCAAGGTACAACGTAGCACAAAGACACCTCCAGAAGCAGCTAAACCTATACGCAGAATGGACCAAAAAGTGGCGAATCTCAATAAACCCCCCCAAAAACACAGCTCATACTCATAAAGAAAAAGCATAAACATAAGCATACAGAAATTAAAATGAAGGTGAATGACCATGCAGTCCGCAGCCAAGCAAGTGTAAAGTATTTGGGCGTCACTATACACTGAAAACTCATCACAGCACCATATTACAACACTCTACTAAAGAAAGCAAGGCCTGTACTTGCAACATTAAGATTCCTCGCAAGAATTAATAAACAAGGGATTGCTCCACACATCCTCAGAAAACTGTACAAAACCCTGATTAGACCGATTTTATCCTACGCAGCAGTAGCCACCATACCAATGTCTACCACCGAAACAATAGCAAAACTGAGAAAATTTGAACGTAGATGTTTGAGAACCTGCTTCAGGCTCAAACCCAATTACAGAAACAGAGATATACACAAGCATACACAGACAGAAACATTCGACCAACATGTAGAAAACTCCATGATAAAGTACATCAACGCAGCTCATAACAGACCGTACAGAAGAAAACTAATAAGAACAGCACAACATATGAAACCTATAACCACAAATGACAAAACCACGCCTCTACTACACCTGATAAAGATATACGACAAAAAACAGGAGGAACAACAACAGTTGCAAGACCACCTCCAAGCTATACTACAAAATATAAAATGAGTCAAATAACCAATCCTAAATCCGGAAAGTAAAAGCCATACTACCATGAAGAGTGCCGATGAAGGAGTTGACAAACAAGGGCTAACGTCGTTCGTACTGTGAGCTACTCCTCCCTTTTCCAATCCAAACCCACGACGGACCGTAAGCAAATCTACTGTTTACCTGTACTCCTCCCTCCACTACGCATTATTTCTGGGCTGAAGAGGGAATTTCCCTAAAAAGCCTTGGGATCCTGGTCCCTAAATTCCTTATTTGTCTTGTCTTGTGAGGTCGGAGGCGTATTACCTCGTGTCCCGTTTCAATTGCAAGTTGATCCAGCTGATACACTTTTTCCGTGTTTTTAAACGGAAGTACTCTTTGCAATAACTCATTTTAGTTCCTGTTTCCGAAAAATGTTTGAAGAATGTGTAGACCTTAAAAATAATACTTCGAGCCTGACTTCGCAATACCTGTCTTTTTCACTCGCCACTAAATTCACCGCAAGAAGCCATTGCCCTGTTTAACTCTTACTTTACTGTTGTGTAAAGAACAACTGAATGATATTGATCTGAACTCTCCAGATTAAATAAACATTTCTTATCCAGCATTCATTAATAAACATAAGCAGACAGCATTCCAAGGTTAACAGGAAATGAAGTGTTTGCTCTTTCTCGAAATTAACACCTTGACTTATTCACAGTAATTCTTTTATCCGTCATGTCAGTACTTTAAATTTCAGTTCTGAGTAATTAAAAGTATATGTACATACAAAAACACCAACCACTTTGAACTCTCTAGAGTAAATAGAGATTACTAACCATTCATAAACAAAGATATAATGTGACCAGACACGTTCTGCCAGGGCAGCAGGAAATTTTTTGTTTACTCTCGTTAGAATTGGCTTATTCAAAGTAATTCTTTTATCACGTCATGTCAAACATTTACGTTTAAGTTCTGAGTAATTACAAATATACGTACACGCATACATGCCAAATTCATACAGTGCTTACGTCGCGATTTATTGTTATAATACAGGTAATAGTGCTCTATTTATTTGTATTGGAAAGACTGAGCTAAAAATATGGGGTTTTCATGGTTATGTTAGATACATTACTCTCTACCTTCCGCATGTATCAATTTCGGCAAAATCTGAATTTTTATCTTAGCGCATATAGTATTTCATACAGATTGATTAGGTTGGCACACATCACACACCACTTAGCGGGAATGCAATACGACAACACCGCAGGACACCGATTGGTTGCTCACCAAGTAGCGCTCAAGGACAAACACCTTCCCATTTGAAACACATAATAGTTCCTCATTCTCATATTAGGCATTGGGCTGATCACCCGTCCTGGGTTCTCTATCGGATGCAGAACCTCTGCCCCTTACGGGCGTAATTAACCATAAACATTAATATTTGCATCATTTACATGTGAAAAACTTCTTTTGTAATGCTAACTTAATTACACAGAAATGTTAAAAATGCGCTATAGGGAAATTTAAGAGCGGAGAAGACTTAAGCTTTTTTTTTAAGACCGCGCCAAGCTGTTAGACCGCTTGACTCTCACCGAAGCGGCCCGGATTCGATTTCAGGTGACGCATGTGAAATTTGTGGTGGACAATAGGGGCAGGGTCGCGTTTTCTGTGGGATCTCCGGTTTTCCTCCCCATCTTTCCACCAATTGCTCATTTCGTCCGCATTCTGCCATCTCCTTCTCTCACTTTCCTAGCAGGCATCGGGTTCATCGCCCCTCTTGGGTTCTCTATCTAATCGAGAGTTTCTGTTGCTCAACCCGACGCCAAAAGGCATAAGGAATAGAGGAAGAAGAATCCCATAACACCACGATAGTGGTCGAACTAGGGAAGATGAAGAAGAAGGAGGAGGAGGAGGGGAAGAAGAAGAAGTAGAAGAAGAAGGAGAGGAGGAGGGGGGAGGAAACTAGAGTTTATATATTTCAGTTGACCCGAAAAAGCACATTTTCTTTGGACTAGACGGGTAGGCTTAAAATTTGATTTTGTAGTCATATTATGTTTTAATAGGAAAATAAATAAGCACTTACCCTGGAAGACCACTGCTTTCCATCTTGTTAGCCAGTTCCACATCCTTGGAGTACACGTCAAATTGCCATTGCCTCTGTCCTAAGACGCCAGCTAGTACTGCTCCTGTATGTATGCCGACCCGCATGTCGACTGGGGAATTGGTTTTCTGCTGGACGTACCTAAAACATTGAAATATTCATTGGGTGCTGAAGATGGACCCTGGGTTCTAGAAATTGATATTGTAGTACTTTATCCCACTAAACGCTCCAGATGTCTCTTGAACTTAAAACTGAATGCACACTGTCCCTTGCATGTCGTTTACAACATAATGTCTCTTAAGGCAGTGTAATTAAGGAAATTATATAGGATAGTCAATTTAGCTCATGGTGATCAAAGCGTTCTGATAATAATTTACAGTGATACCAACACAAATTTTGTTGTTTCATTGTTAGAATACACAATGAGGCATATTCCGTATATAATTTCATTAATCAGATTACCAATACGAAATAAAATTCTTTGGCAAATACTCGCAAAAAGAAGTGGATGAAATGTTATACAATTTTAATAATAACTTTGGATATGAAAGCTGGCTTTTAATTCTATTCAGTGAAGCTAATTTCTCATTGTTTTAGCGATTAATAGAAAAGCAGACACTAAAAATAACTCTAGAAAAGAACTGCTTACGGACTATATTAAATGATCTAACTGGTTTATTGTTATTCAGCTATTAAAAATATAACACCATTTCATGCACATGTTTTTAATGACACTTAACAGTCGAAATGTGCTATTTATAATAATCCACTACAGGTCAGATGACCTTGCGTGACAAAACTATAGCTAAGGTTTATTAGTATATTCCGAAGTACTTATATCTAATTTTCTCTAATACGTGCTAGCACTAAGGAGAGGAAACATTGTATTACACCCAAAAATTCAATACTGAAATACCACCACAATGTGAATCCCCTCATTTAAAGGAACATGTTTATAAAAAGGTCCAATGTGACCTTAGACTACAATTTAAATATATTTTTTTCCGAAAATATTGTTTTTCTTAAAATATTTTTAAGGATTTTGATTAAATACTATATGTTTAAAATGTTTGTTTGACTAATGAAACCTGCAACTTGAATTTTCTGAGAATGTCCTCAGAACTGCTCTTCATTCTGCATGATTTTGTATACCAGGAAACTGTACGAAGGAGACAGAATCTTACCACACAAAATATTTAGGTGATTTTAAATCACACAACTTATATCAAATACATTTTCTTTTTGTGGAGCGAACCATTTCAAAACTAACTCTTATATATGTCTTCATAGGGGTGATTTGTAGTATCTACATAAAAATAAACGATAGTTGTAAATAATATCAACGGAGTGTAAACCATTAATCCTTTTATTTGATATAACTATTTTCAGTGGTATGGAGAACAATCTCAACTACGACTAGCATCGTAATGTTCGTTTTTCTTCTAACCAGGATGGCTCGAGCACAAACTTCTATTGTGCCGAATTGCCTCGAAATTCCACGTTATTTTCCACAATTTTCCTACAGTTTTAAACAATAAATTATAACAATGAACTTCTCAGGGGACACAAAGTTGTTTCAGATAATTTTATTTGATCACCTGCACATATACGAGCTATTAAATAGTTTAATAACCTTGCACATTTTTATCGACTTTTTAGTGCTAAACTGTTTGGGAAGTTTCATTTTTACGTTTTTGATACCTTAATGGCTTAATGCTTTAATAAGGCCATTTATAATCACAAATTTAATTTAAATGATTTGCAAAGTTCCACTTTTACTTGTTTGCTACGTATTACTGTAGATAAGTAAAGGAATTATTATATTCCAAAATTCGGTGCAGGAATGTTACCAGAAATAACACGTTTTGGGACTTCCTGCATAAAAAATGAGTATTTCCAAAATACCAGCGTGTGTGTGTGCATGCGTGTGCGTCTGTTCGCCAATAGCATAACTGATAAATGAAACGTCGTTGTAATAACAAACTGGTATTTAAGCTCAGCATCTTGAAGGATACGTCGTGTAGATTAGAAAACATCTACCGCAAACTGAATGAAACTTTTTTTACATTGTATTTCCTCAAAAATTGCACTTCCAATGTTCTTTAATAAACAATGTAGGTAGAAAGTATAGTTGTTAAAATTATCTAAAATAACTTGGTGTCCCCTGAGCAGTTTATTGTTATAATTCACTGTTTAATACTCTAGGAAAATTGTGAAAAATAACGTGGACTTAAACACACAATTGCTATGGTCATTAGTAAACTACCATCTGTGTACGATATTTTCTCATGCCTTAAGACCGGAGAGATGTGCGCTCGCATGCAATACAAGTTAGCTGGACGTACAGCACGGCCATCAACTGTGCAAACGTTTAAACAACGTAATGTAGTACTCTGCGAACTATTTAGTGAAGCATTGTCCTACAAGTGTTCCAGGCGCACGGTCAAGGTATAGTGTAACACGACTGTTTTGTTTCCTCTGGAAGTGAGGCGGTTGTCATGTTCAAGCTATACCTACCATAGTTGTTTACTTGGGCGACCAATAACAATACAGTTCATGTGCATTATACCCATGGAATAACGCACACGTCTCCGGTCTTTACTCATAACAAATGAAACGTATATCTAGAACATTCCAGGAATGTATTCAGAAGTTCTCAGAAGTTCTGAATGATTTAGCACAACCGGTAAATCGTAACAGATAGACAAAATTGTATGACAAAAATATATATAAAACCCGCAAAAAGTTTACGAATGTCAAATATATTATCTCATTTTCGTGTAGTTAAACATTTCTGAAATATTCCTTGTTATTAAATAAAGAAATAAATGTATACATAAATATTTAGCTTTTTATGACGCTGTGAAATGTCGGAATCACTCAGTGCTTCCGGTGTGGCAAGATTTTGTCTCACAGGGGTTCTTTTGCATGCCAGTAGGTATACTGACATAGTTCTGTCACCTATAAGCACAATCAAAAGCCATCGGTCTAGATACGGTTTGAACCCGCGCCATTATTTTGTTTTATTTACAATTTGGAGAAAGAAAGTATGCCCACACGTTAGGTGTCGAACCGTCAACCCTGGAGCTATATTTTTAACTGCATGCAGACCTGCATGCGAATGTCCTTATGTTCGGGAATCAAGTCTTTTTTTTCCGAACGTCTTTTTTTCTGTTTTACTGCCTTTCATTTTTTTTACTTAACTCTTTGTATAGGTGTCTTAAGTAATCATTTTAAATATCTCTAAGGAAAGAAGGACTATTGAACATGTGTATCCTAAGGTTTTTATTTTTTTATTTTATATACCTTTTTTATATTTTCTTTTATTTTAAAGACGGAAACGGGTACAGGGTAAATCGTTTAGAAAGTCCCTTAGGATAGTTAGGCAGAGTCTAACCAACTAAGGAACCCAGGCACTTCCTTATTATTGGTTTGCATTTTTAAGTATTTATACTTTTCTCTAACATAAAATATTTGTTTTCCCTCTCTCTCTCTCTCTCTCTCTCTCTCTCTCTCTCTCTCTCTCTCTCTCTCTCTCTCTCTCTCTCTCTCTCTCTCTCTCTCTCTCTCTCTTTCTGTCTCTGTCTCTCTGTCATACAAAGAGAACGACATTTCAAAGTCATGCTATAGCAACCGGCTTTGAAATGATTTGACTATTGCTTTAGCTAATTGGTAATTTCTTTGTACATAACTTACACGGCTTTAACTAGGTGGCTATATGGCGACGAATCTGTTAGGAAATACCTCGTGGTCAGTGTGTGTACTGGACAGTTAGTCATCTAGATCCTGTACCATACTACGTTGCTTCGTAAAATGCCCACAAAGGCCTTAGTGGTAGCAACTGTATCTCGATTCTGTACGTGACAGATAGCTTTAACACACAACCTTTGACAAAAAAGAAGAAAAAAAGGATCATAGCTGCCAGAAACGAAGTTCGATTCGGAATACTTCGGAAGCATTCGCTGACGCTGGGTTCACAATATACTTACTGTGGAAAGGTAGAGTCAGACTGAAAAGTTCAGTGATTTGAATCCTGGCTATGGCATTGAAGTTTTCAGTCTAACTCTACCTTTCCATGGTTTTGCCTATACAAGGCTAGTGTGAATGAACAATTAATTTTTCCAATGTACGCTTTGATGCCACTTTGGCTTCATTTCAAAGCTACGTGACAGAGAGGGTGTTGCCTTAGTTTTGGCCGTATGTGTAGTATCGGAGCGGCAAAACACGGGTGTCTCGTAACTGGACCAACCTAAGTTCGAATCCTTGAGGCATGTGTTTCTTTTTATTATTGTTATTTTAATAAAAATGCCTTATGGTTTTTTGCAGAAGATAAATAATAAGATTTTAAACACAATCATTTATAAAACTGCAAATAACATATTTTTTTCGTTTTCAAAATAAAAGCAATGTTATTAGAAAATTGTCTTAATAATGTTTGTGTAAACACTCGGGCTCATTCATTTGTTATGAATGTGCTGGCATATAATGCGAAGTATCCTCTCGTAAAGATTTCACTAGGCATTTGGTCTCATCCATGTCCCGTAGAATAAGGGCAGTAATAGATAGGGTTTACACACCTGACGCTAAGCTAATTTCATTTTTAATTGATTTTACATATAGGAATAAAACATCTGTTTCAGTTAGTTTAAAAAATAGTAGAGTGTTTCAGTTTTTATGTGTGAGCATAAATGCCATAAAATAAAGCCAACCTTAGAAATTGGAAGTTATATTACAATTTACGTAATACATGTTTCGTACTTCTACAACCAAAATATTCAAAATGATGTCTGGGGTTCAAACCTTTCTAAGTCTAGCTCTTACATACTTGTGTTCGGTTATCTGCACGTTTAGTGAGACAGTTATGAGTCAGTTATGAAACTCAATTTTTCGTACACATTATTACAATGTACGAAAAAACGAAGAATTCTCTATGTGAACATGCAGGAAACATATGAATCATATGTGAATATTCTCATTATTGTTATAATTATGAGAGGATTCAGTAGAACGAAGCTAAAGAGACACGTTCCTTGACAACATTGTAAACCGGCATTGGAAATGATGTGGACTGAGAAAATATACGCTTCGGAGTCTGCTCATCGTTTTTTGTCAAAGGCTGTGTGTCCGGAGAGATATTAGTGCTAGACAACCGTATCACTGGTTCTACACATGTTCACAGGGACCTTAGTGCTAGACAGCTGCATGACTTTTTCTACACATCCCGAGCAGATAAGTAGGCTGTCATCTAACCTACCTACTGACAGCATCTGCGGATAAAAGGCAGCGAATTTGCTATTACCATTTATTCCCATATTTACTAGTATAAAATATAGGCTCGTGGTGCGAGTACCCAATCCGGTATTTACTTGATAACTGAGGGAAATCATGAAAAAATAAACATTAGTTTACCCACGGTATTTGAACCCGAAACCTCAAGAATATGGGCTATAGACGCTCCAACCAGTGTCATTCCAGTCGGTTTGTTATTCGTTTTCGTAAATGTACAATGAAATTGCGAACAAGGTTTCGCAATATTAACAAAAAATAGAAGAATGAGCTTTTGTAAGAATAGTGAGCAGAGAAAGCCTTTTAGCACACTCGCATCCTTACTTTTCACTACACAGAAATGTCAGAACACCTAAATAACAACATTGTGCTGATTTAACACATGAGATCGAAAATTCTGATTAATAACCGAGCTTTTCAGAAATATCGATCTTTAGTTACATCGAAGCAACTAAGTATAAACAAATGAAAATAAATATGAAAGTATCTAAATTCCTATATATACGTATATATACACATACATATAAAATCAGTAAAACATATACTCACGGAATATGTATTGACACGCTATTTACGATGCATTGACATTTCCTTCCACAAGTTATTTTTAAAAAAGGCTTACTTTAGATACGTTATTTTGATATTATCTTTAAGACTCCATTAAACACTTACTTAATTCGTTGTAGCTATATAGTTAAACCTATGTTAAATTCTGTTCCCTGTGCATGATCACGAAAAAAAGAAAGAAGAAAGAAAGAAGGCAGGAAGGAAAGAAAGAGCATAGATATAAAATAGGTGTCTCAATTTCGAGCTATAACAAAAAGAAGTTCTCTGGAGTGGTTAATACCGCAAAATGTTTTTATTTTACATACATTCTGTGGTTTGAAAATCTCATTTTTGTGAAGCAAATGTTCTCCCTATTCTTACGGGTTTTCAGTTAAACAAAAGTAATTCGAACAAATAGGGCTTCATAAGCTCATGGCAGATAATTGAATATGTGTTGTTTTCTTTCAATTAACGTTCTTTAACAACGTTAAGTCATGTCGGACAGTCACAGAAATGACGCTCAAATGAGACCAGGTCCATAGAGCTTAGAGTTACCCAACATTTATATTTCGAGATAAAGAAAAACCCCGGAAAAAGCTTTATCCAGGTAGCTCACCCTGACCGAGATTAGAACTTGGGACCTCTTGAACGTAAGGCAGACAAGCTACCATCTACTAGATCCAGACGGCCAATTTCCAGACGCTGATTGTGTTATGATTATGATTTAAAACTTGTGATATGCTAATAAAAATCGTTAGTAGCATTTTGGAGAAGATAAACAGAAACGTCGAAAAATGTTCCATTTAAATGGTTGTTTGGTGCGGAGGGTTTTGTTTAACAAATCTTCACGTTGAATACCTACCTGAAAAAAGCCTGAAATTCAATTTCAAATTTAAGCCTTTTAGTTTTTGTGTTATGGCTTACCAAGGCGACTCTGGTTTGATCCGAGGGAACCAAATGTGGGATTAGTTGAGGATAAGGCGATGATTGGGCGAGTTTATTCTGGGTTATTCGGTTTACCCACCATTCATTTCAGTAAGTATGCCAACTCATCAACTTCTTCAGTCTCATACCAGGCATCGCGCTGATCCCCCATCTTGAATTTTATTTCGGATCCAGATTTCCTCTGCTCATACTCCATACCGGAAGAATAAGAGAAAAAGATGTTCTGACATAGAGATCTTTTTCCAAAGGTGTTTTTATTTTGGTTGAGGGGGTATAAAGCATATGTTTCTGTGGAATTTTGGTTTCGAAGTTTTGGATGAAATACAATACAGCCTCTTTATCCTGTAAGTAAGTAGTATAGAAAGTACATTGGAGTACATTATTATAAACTAAAGGATAAAACAAATTTAGGCACACCAACGAAAATATAGAGGCAGTAATTCTGAGCGTTCAAAAGTCAATTTGAGCAGACCATGATAAGCAGAAGAAGGAAAAATGAAAGAAAATTCATGGAATAAAATAATTTTTTGAGATAAAACATCTCTGAGAATGTGTGTCTGTCTGTGTGCGCGCGTGCCTGTCTGTCTGTCTTTCTGCAGATAACTCAAAAGGTAACCTCAGATATATCCCAAACTGGTTTTCTGAATTACTTTAAAGATTATCAACTGGCCGGATTACCATTTGCACGGAAGATATTTCATAATTATTTATTTTCTCAAAAATAGCTTAAACCATTTTGATTCATTTCGTTTAAGTGCACCTCAATGATTTCACGCTTCGGATTTAAACTTGGTGCAAACATCGAAACCCTGTGTCATTATCTGTCAAGAGTGACACAACCAAAAGCATCTGGTCTGTACCAGTGTCCAGAAACCCAACTAATTTTGTTCTTCCTAGTCTTTGGAAGCTTAGTGTGGCTTAGTTCACACCACAGCTTTCTCATCCTTATTTGTTTTATTGATCAATGAAGTGCATTTAGCTCAGTATAGTACAAAGAATGAAACAGACCGTCATTCAATTACACGAACAAAGCTGTTGTTTCCATTAAATTAAAGCAACTGCTCTCTCTTATTGCAGAGGCGTAATTCGTCTTCTAGATCAGAAGTATTTGGGTTGAGATTTCAGTGTGTCCGGCAACAGAAGATAAATTACAAATAATATGATTTGACAGTACAGTATTTGGGATTTCATTTGAGTTTATAGCCATGCCCTTAAAATTATTAGTAAGCGAAAGAGAATGACTTAAACAGTAGAGAAGTAGAAAATGAATTAGGGAACTGATAGATAAAAAGGCTAGAACGCAAATAGTAAAGGTGAAATAGAACGAGGAACTCGGTCAGGGTGAGTTACCTGAATAAGGTTTTTTCCGGGGTTTTCCCTTATCCTGATCGACGAATGTCAGGTAACTCTAAGCTCCATGGACCCTGGACACATTTGAGAACCATTTTACCCACTTCATTCACCGTCCGATATGACTTAACGTTGGAGGACGTAAAATTACAAAATAAAAAAAAAAAAAAAAAAAAGAAGAGCAGAAAAATGGAAGATAATATGTCGAAACTGAAAGAGGCCCCGAGTTCAAATCTTGGTTAGGGTGAGTTACCTGGATAAGGTTTTTTCCGGGGTTTTCCCATACCCTGAAAGACGAATGTCTGGTAGCTCTAAGCTCTATGGACCCTGGGCTCATTTGAGCATCATTTCAACCATTTCATTCATCGTTCGATGTGACTTAACGTTGGAGGACGTAAAATTGCAGAAAAAACTAAAGAAGAGAAGAACAGAAGGAAACAAACGGAAGACCAATAAAGGTTTTGGGAAGTAACAAGAGGCAGGTTTGTAAATGTAAGAAATAGGAAAAGGGCGAATGGAACACAGCTAAAAAAAGGAGAGGGAGAAAAGCATAGTAAACAGAGTTGCAAAAGTGAGAAGAAAGAAAACGAGAAAGAATTAAAAAAGAGGAGATAAAGGAATTGAAACTGAAGTGTAGCAGATTTAAAATAACTATTTAAATCAATTTTTTTAATATACCACGTTTTCAAATCCGAATAAAAGTTATCAAATAATTTATCCTAGCCACTTACAGATTGCTAGCCCAATGAAAACTGTACAGAAAGTTTGTGAAATCGAATAAAACGTATATAACACTTATGGAATACTTGTAAGATTTAAAACCCAAAAATTGTGGCGTATACAATAGATCAATTGATGCAGGTAAGTTAACCTAAATCACCTACAATTATATTACATTACTGTGAATTGCTGTGTGAGTTTTCTCAGCGAGAGCTACTCGCTCCAGTCCTTACTACTATTAATTGCACAGACCTTACTTATTTTGTTTTAAATTTTATATAAGTATTTTCATAACAGTTATTAAAATATTTAAGTCACTAATTTTCAAGAAAATGTGTATTGGGCTACACATTTGTATACAGTCAAGAAAAATATGTCCTACTTTTTATTTGGGTTTAAGATGTGGGGGTTAAATTATATTTTTATTTATGTAATTATTCTCTGCGTTATAGTATTGTGTGTGTGTGAAATGTTTCAGTCTGGTTACATTATATTAAAGTTTATGGCACAGACAATGTGGAAAATGTCATAATTATTTAAGTTCTCTTCGTCTGTTCATATCCGAAATAAAAACCCGCTATAACCTACCAATAATATAGTAATACTTCAGTTCTTACTTTCCTGAAAAACAAAATAAAAATCAGAATTATAAAAATTTTTATGTTTTTATTTTGCTCTCCTTTTTTCGGCTTCACGTCACAATTATTCTATATTTCTTGATTCCTTCTTCACATATAAACGTTTAATTCTTCAGTCGGAAACCAGCTACAAACTGTTAATTAATGCATGTATTATTAAATATTTATAACATCTATTTGTGTTTTATTTTTAATATCAATATCATATCTTAAGTGACTTTCTTACTTATATGTTTGTCACACAGTTCCCAGCTATTTGTAGAGTTTCAAGTCCCTAGCTCATCGGACGTTAGTTTAAAATGGCTTGAAAAATCTGTATGTAACAGACAGAGAAGAAAGTGAGTTAATATTGCATTGGAATGCAGTTCGGAGCCATAAGTTTCCAGTTCTTCGCTCATCAGAAAGGTAGTTTTAAATCGATTAAAAAATCTGTACCGAACAGACAAATCAATAGACAAGAAAGCAAATTTAGAAAACGTGGTAAACATTAGTGACAAGAGGAAGACCAGATAACTAAGGTAAAGTCAAAAAGGAAGGATGGACAGGGAACAATCAAAATATAACGAAAAGTGGAAGGAAAAAGAGGAGGAACTAGTAAGAAAAACAGAAGATGTTGCGAGAGAATGAAAAGGAGGAGCAAAAGAAAATGACAAGTTACAGAAGGAAGGATAGAATAAGAGCACTCGGAACAGCAACGTTAGTTTTTCTGCGTTGATTGCACAGAGGCGTATTATTAAACCTTGTTGATAATATGTTGCAGCTCCAGCAGTTATCTTTCTCAGAAAACGTCTAGAGTTTAGATGTAAAACACATTACTTACAGACACATTCTTGTGAGAACACATTAGTAGTGCAGATGGATCTTTTTATGTCATTCTTATGAACTCTGTGTACTACTGTTTCCGCTTACTCCTCCAGAGAACAGAACACGTAAGACAATTTTGGTTATAGACATACAGTATGTAACTGCTGTGATAGGTATTACGTATTTAACTGAAACACTGTGTAT